>JARHVA010004415.1:570000-1170000 GCA_037957365.1 Torreya grandis | reverse complement strand
TATAGAAATATGTTGTACACATTGGAACTTATATCAATTTTCATATTTATCCATATATAGTGGGGACATGTTTTGGAAACATGTTCTCCACATTTACATAGTTTTAGATTAGCCAAATTATGTAGTTATATGATTTAGATAGACATTCATGGTATAATTATATACATTAATACCATTATTATACATATTTTAAACATGAAACATATCTAAGGTGCATATGTTATGCAATGTGTTCATAACATTGCAAAATAAAATCAATTTTAGATTGTAAACACTTTTAGGGACTATCACCACCCACCAGATTGGACTATTACACACTATATTGAGCCAATATACCATAGTAGTTGGTTCAATTTTGGTATGGTTGAGGTGATTAAATCACTCAATATTTCCAAGTTTCTAGCTTGGACTTGATTTACATCATCCAGCCTCACCAATTTTATAGTGTGAGTTGACTTGGTTCATTCACACTTACCAGGTTATAAGTATGATTGGGTTATATGGTTGAGATAATCTCAATTATTAGGTGAAAACTCATATTTTCTCCAAGGTTGGGTGCATGTGTCCTCAAATATCTCTCTATCTCTTTAGATATATGCACTTTCCATAGTTATACTTATCCTAATCTTAGCTTAAGTGATTCATAATAATATATTTTTCAAATCAAATTGCTAAAAGGAAAGACAATTGCATCAATACATACATGTACTCATAAACCTTACTCTCTTATAATTTAAATTATTTTAATGCTTTCAATTTCATATTATATGCACTAATTACATACTGTAACATACTCTTAGTTGTAGTTTAGTCATTATCAAAGCACTCAAGTTGGATTCAATCAAAGATAGGGTGTGTTATACACACCCATGTATGCATTCCTTTTCCTTTAAACTAGAAATTTCATTACTATATTATGGGGGGAAATGTAGATACTATTTATGAATTATATATCACCTTAGTAATGGACACTTGGAAAATACATATCATGGATGTACCGTCAAATTATAGACCTTTGTCACTACCAAAAGGCTCACATACACTATCTCTTTATGCCTCATTACTTATCTCTTATCCTAAATAATGTTATTTTGATGACTCAGACTACTATCTTGCCCAAAATGTTATAAACTTATTTATCTTCCATCTTTGCAAGTCCTGGACCTATACCCATTTTCTAACTTCTTAGATACTTATGTTTCAATATGATACCTATATCAATGCAAGTGTCTATTGGAATCACAATGAATAATATGGGGTGAATTATTATTTAAAACTTTTACAACTTTACTTTATCATTCATGAAATATTAAAAAAATGTAGTGAACTAACAACACATTTAGAGTCATGAGCATGAGACAAGATCATACCACATAAAACACTTGTTTGAGTGGGAAAACTTAAATGGGAAGAAAACACATTGTTGATGTAAATGGATTATATTATTATAATAAAAACATAAATATTTAGTGAAGCACCAACTTCACTTAGAGTACCAACCCCAACTAGCCAAATAATAACACCCATGTGACTAGGCTTTAACAAGCACCTACTTGTAAGGAGGAACCAACCCCCTTGATGACTAAGAAAAAACTCATAAAATTTATTTCCTTGATCACATTCTAGACATATTATATATCAACCAATTTATGATGACCACCTCTTAAGCTCTTCACACTCTTAACCCTCTCAAAATACCTTCTAGGCTTCTTCACTCAACTAAGTCTCTTCAAGACAGATTAGGTCATTTGACCTTGATAGTCATCCACATTATCCCTGTTAGATTTTCATGATAGTTTATTTTCACATTGATGATGGTATAAAATACCTCATTTATCTTTTCAAAGTTTTATATCTTCCACTTCAACTCACACATTCACTAACAAACAAATTAGGCCTATTAGGCCTTGTTCTTATACTAGGCTCTTGCTCATATAGCCATTTTTTAGAAATACAAACTTTACCACTTATATTTTAAATAAAATATGACTTATAAAATTAAAAAAACATTAATCAAGAAACAAAAGAGGTTTATCATTGTGTATAGTACCAAAACCCCTTTTAGGCCTTAAGAAGACCTAATTCAATTAGGCCTTCATTAGCACAAGTTACCCTTTAAACTGCTTAGAACACTCTTAAAATTATCACATAGTAATAAAATATCATATGTCACTAAAATATACCAATAATAATATCATATTATTTCCATGATACCTTTTACCTCCAATCACCACTTGAAGCATTCCATTAGCATTATTCACAATCAGGCTTGTGCATGCCTAGAAAGTATTCTTGAACAACTAAAGCATAAACATAATTTTTACAAATAAACATGGAAAAAAACATATATATAATATAAATTACCTGAAAAAATTCATAAAATTCATTACAATTAATTATACATGTCAAAAGGGCTCAAATCCTTCTCTATAAGTACCCCACTCAGAACTACCAACTAGCCTCAAAACACAGTCATGAAAACAATGACCTTCAAACCTTGTAGGATCATTTTAAAAAACTTATAATGTTTGTATGTGATCTTTATCTAGTTATACCATTATAATATAGATAGATAATATGATCACATAGTAATATTAGTTTAGCAGACCAATCTCATAGTCTTGTACCTCACTATCTCCTCTAAACTAGATAGGTTATCTTACGAGAAACATTTTCATCATAACCACTGACATAAAAAAATTTAAAATAAACATGAAAATGTATTAAAATTTATAAAAAAACCTTAATACACTTGGATCCATCCCTATTCCATGATAACACATCCCTAATCAACTTATCACTTATATCTATTTTTTCACTGTTTGCATCATTAGGTCTATTAGCGACTGGTCAACTTGGATGACCAGTTTAACACACATGAAGCATAGAAAATAATAATAAACCACCATGAACATCAAATATAATTCTCAATATTTCTCCTCCATCTATTTATCAACTTTTAATTGGTCAACTTTGACTACTACAAGATATTTTGAAGAAATAAAGCCTTTCCTATAGGTTCCACTCACTCACCTGATAAACCAATCACACTTGGAGATACCTAGGAGAGTTTAATACAACATATAGTCACTTAAATATCCATACAAATCCATTCTGATTATTTGATAACAACTTCTTTTATATTGAGTCACTATTAGAGTTCTTTAATGGTTTAAACCATATTTCATTCTTAATAATCATTCATAAATCTTAGCCCCTCATTCTACAAATAAATTCTTATAAATTTGATCTAGGACCCTTACACATCTACCATGAATATATTAGGTTCCCATGTAGAGGTTACACATGCCAATGGACACTTGAAAGTTCTTCTCGGGTTGAGAACCCTTCATTATGTGCACATGAGAGACCTCAAAACACTTTTTCTTGCCTTAACCTTCAAATTTTGACCTAAAATTGGTCAACATACTTGAAAAAAATTAAATAATTATGTAAATGATCACATTTCCATATTTTCTTTGGAAATAGAACCTCATACCCCATTAGGTCATGCTCTCTTTCTTTGCTTTCTAGGTCTTATCCTACAAGTCACATTAGGTCTTGAAATTGACCGTCTAACCACTTTTTAAGATCTCAAAACCTCATATAAAAACTCAATAAACATATATAATGATAAAAAACTAATTTACATATTTCATATGCCATGAAAACTCCTCATGACACCTCATTAGGTTAGGCAAGGTTTAGAGGTGGGCTAGTTGCATACTAGGTCTATAGGTCCTACCCCTGTAGGCTCACTCTAAGACTCTCATGAATGATAAAATTCATCATATACATGTTCAAAAAATATAATAAAAATTATTATTCCTATCATCATCTATCTCATCAATATACCATACTCAAACCTTCTCATTAGGACTCTTCATGTTATGACTAGTGTCGTGACTAGGGTTCTCAAGCACTTTAAATTTGACAACTAACCTTGAAACACTAATTGATTATATTATACCTTACTCACATGTCTTACATGCTACTAAAATAATTTAATACCTATTAGTGATTTTATAAAATAATAGTATTCTTCAATGACCTCATGAAACCCTTTCTTAAGAACCTTTGACATCAATGATAACATCAATGCCAAACTTCAACAACAAGAACAATGCTAAAAAATATACCCCTTTGTCATTGATGGAAAAAAATATTGTATACTAATCATTCTTATCTCACCCTTTTTGGTATTTCTCACCCTTTGACATAAATGACAAAGTGATGTATGCAACTCCTTGGATCACACTCCTTGTAACCAAAAAATTCAATGCACATGACTTATGAGTTTATGAGACATAATACAAACATGATCCCCATATCTCCATGAATACCTTCTTAAAAAAACTCACCTATTCTTGGAAATAATGATCATGATTATCTCCCCATAAGGAATTTACTTCTTTAATGATTGCTAGGGGTAGGAATTACACCCAATTCACATCTTCAAAAGTTACCTTTGGAAGTGGTGTGGTCAAGATGTCTACAATCTGATCCTATGTAGAAACATATTCAAGTTTGAATTTTTTTTCACTTACCTACTCTCTTAAAAAATGATACCTAATGGGAATGTGTTTGATCCTTGAGTGCATGATAGGGTTCTTTGAGATGCTTATAACACTTGTATTATAATAATAGATAGGGCTAGGACCATCTTAATCCACCTTATAGTCTTATAGGGTCTATCTCATCCATATGACCTCTGTGTAACATGAATTTTCTGAAATGTACTCAGCCTCATAGGTGGATAATGCTACTGATGGTTGTTTCTTGCTTATCCATAAAACTAGGCACCCACCTAGGAAGAAGGCTCCTCCACTAGTACTTTTCCTATGATATATACATCTTGACTAATTTTCATATGTGTAGGTTATCAAATTAAACTCCTAGATTTTTGGATACCAAAATCCATAGTCCCCTTGAGATACTTGAGTATCCTTTTGACTACTTTCAGATGATTCTCCTTTGAATCTACTTAAAACCTTCCCATAAGACCTACTACTTACATGATGTCAAGTCTAGAGGTAGTGGTGTACAACAAACTTCCAATCATTCACCTATATGATGTCTGATTGATATTTGAAGACTCATGTTCCTTGCTAAACTTACATCTTATGATCATGGGCATACTAACTGCCTTGAAATCTTCCATCTCAAACTTCTTAAACATATCTCTTATATACTTGGCTTGTGATATGAATATACCTTTTTGAGATTAAGTGAGTTGTAACTCAAGAAATAATGATAGTTATCCTAGCATGGAGATCTCAAACTCTTTATTTATTACCTCTATAAATTACTTGGTCATATTCTCATTATTTCCACCAAATATGATGTCATCCACATAGATAACTATATTTAACTAATGGTCATATTCTATATTGATGTATAGATTACTATTTACAACTCTTCTTTTGAATCCTTGATCTAATAGATACTTTTCCAACCTAGCATACCAATCTCAAGGAGCTTAATTTATGCCATATAGATCATTTTTAAATCTATAAACATAATCTTTATCATCTGATAGTGAAAACCCTTTAGGTTGCTCAATGTACACTTGCTCTTCTAAATTCCCATTTAAAAAGGTAGATTTGACATCCATCTGGTATACCCTGAATCCTTTGAATCTTGCATATGCTATAAATAATTTGATGGCCTCCAATCTTGATATTGGTGGAAAGGTATCCTCAAAGTCTACCCCTTCAACTTTTGAATATCCATTACATGCCAATCTATACTTGTTATTAATGACTTCTCCATCTTCATTTAACTTATTTTTAAACACCCATTTTGTGTCAATGACATTCTTATCTTTAGGCCTAGGAACTAGTTCCCAAGTCTCCTATTTATCTATTTGGTCTAACTCCTCATTAATAACACCTATCCAAAAAAAAACTTTGCTTGATTATATAAGACTCTTAGGTTTAATCCTTGATAGTAGAGCAACATTATCTTGATTTAGATTACTTACTATTCTTCTCTTTGTTTACATACCTGTATTCTTGTTGCCAATAATTTGAGATTTATAATGATCTCTTTGAATATATATTTAGTGTCCTTTTGAGTCCTATATTTCTTTAAATTATTATTTTTCCTCTTAAACCTCTATAGTTTCCTCTTCATTCTTGAAGTCAAAATTCTCTAAAGTGTTCTTTGATTGTGAGAGATTTTCTTGTCTCATCAATTTTCACATTGGTACTTTCCACTATATTTGGTAGTCTCTTGTTATAACATTTATAGGATGAAATCATTAATGAGTATAATAATAATATGCCTTCATTAGATATGGAATCAAACTTTCCCAAGTCTTCATCATCTCTTTTGATGAAACATTTACTCCCAAACACTCTAAGTGCTCCACATTAGTAGGTATGTCCTTCCATAGTTCATAAGGAGTCTTGTTTGCATTAGTCCTTATCTATCCTCTATTCAAAATGTAGATAGTAGTGCTTATTTCCTCTCTCCAATATCCATCAGATAATAAAGAATCATTTAGCATAGTTCTAGCCATCTCTTAAATTTTCCTATTCTTCCTTTACACTACCTCATTTTCTTGAGGTGTGTTAGTTGCTAAGAATTATCTCCTTATTACATGAACCTCACATAAGTCATCAAACTCATTGGAATAAAACTCTCCTTCTCTACCATATCTTAGGCACTTGATCTTCCCATTCTTCTCATTCTCAACAAGAGGCTTGAATGCCTTGAACTTGTCAAGAGCTTCTAATTTTTATTTCAAGAATGTAACCCAAGTCATTCTTGTGTAATCAACAATGAGTAACATGAAGCAACTATCTCCTTAAATGCTTTGAATTCTTGTAGGCCCATAGAGATCAGTGTGTATTAACTCCAAGGGTCTTGTATTAGAGTAATCCTTGGACTTGGAGCTTCTTCTAGTCTACTTACCATGTTGACATGCCTTGCAAAGTATGTTTATAGGTTTGATGATTGTAGGCATGTTCTTCATAGAATTATTAGTGATAATATTGACCAAGGTGTCAAAGTTTAGGTGAAATAACCTACTGTGCCATATCTAAATTTCATTTATATTTCTCATGAAGCATCTCCTCTTCTTTATCTCATTCAATAATAAAGGTTATTCTTAGTCCTCTTGGCATTAGAAATTAGCCTTCTTGATTTGGCTCTCCTTATGTCACACCCTCTGTCATGAAAGGTTAGTGTGTTTCCTTGATTACACATTTGACTTACACTAATCATATTATGTTTCAAACCATCAACATACAACACATTTTGTGTCTTGGTATTTTTATTGTCCAAACTCAAGATACCCTTGCCAACTATATTGGCAGTCATGTTGTCTTCAAACCTCACTATTCCTGCAACATTATTCTTTAATGAGATGAACTTATTTCTATTTCTTATCATGTGGCTTGAGAGACCAATATATATATACCATTTCATGCCTTCATCTTGAATGTGAAAGGTAGTCTAAGATAGCATAGAATCCTCTTTAGTCTTTTGTTCCTCCTTGGTAAATAATTGATCTTACTTCTTGAGCTCAATATGATCCACCCTAACTTGATTTGGATTACATACCAATGTTTGGTCCTTATTATGCATTTTATGAGCTCCATATGTCTTTTTTAATCTTGTGGGCCTTCTAACTCTATTAGAGTAGAATCTTGCAATGTGTCTTATATTATGATAGATGTAGAAAACAACATTCCTATACTTACCATGGTTCTACAATGACTTATCCTTTATTGTATTGGTATTTTTGATTGGTATTTTTATGTTGGTACTCTTGACTTGTTCTAACTTCTCATGCTCTCTCTCAAACTTGCTCATTTTGTCTATGAACTGTTCATGTTCAAAATTCAAGGAATCTAGCTATGTCTTGAATTGATCATACTTATCTTCCTTTGATTTAAACCTTTTGTTGACCCCTTCTAACTAACTCCTAACATTATTTATAGTCTTCTTTCCATGTTTCAAATAATCAACGGTACTTATGAGCTTAGTTTCTAGGTCTACTTCAACTTCTCTTTCTTCATTGTCATAGTAGACATCTTCATCATACATGTTGTCTTATTCCTATTGATCACAAGACATTCTTATGATTTTTAGGATCAACTTTAAGATGTTAGAATTGCCTCAAAGGACCACAATATGATACCAATTATTCTAAGCATAATTATTAAGAGGGGGGGTGAATTAATCTTCAAAACTTTTACAATTTTACTTTATTTGATTTAACTTATTTAGGAATAATAGAGTTTTATTTATATTTTAGTTAAGGGTTTGGATTAATAAATTAATATAGAATATAGAAATAAATACAATCCTAATTTGTGTGACTATTTATCTTTTTCACATTTCTAAAATATCAATAAATAAGAAAAAAATATAACTTAGCTAGAAAATAATCTAAGATGGTTGATACAGATGTTAAAAATCATTGTGTAGGATTGGGAAGGTGTCATAAACCTGAATCTAGATTTCATTGGGAAAAAGGATAGGAACACCAAAAAGTGAATGCTTTGGTGTTAAGTGTTATTTTCTGTTCTTTCCACTATTATTCAAACTAATAATAGGGACTTGAAACTTTTTGGGTAGTTGTGTTGTCCCTATGTGAGCATGCTTGTGAAAAAATGAGCACTGGTTGTTGATAGAACTCATTGTGGAGCTGATTTGGTCTTCAAATCCTAACCCTCCATCATACTTGATAAAATGACATTTGAGTCACTTGAAAAAGGGGGATTAGTGTGAAATATGCATTAAACATGCAATCCACACCCCTTGTGTTGTCATGCTACCTACATACCAATAATCTAAAGAGGGATCAAGTCATATGTAGTTCCCCACCTAGTCTGCTTTGTGAAATAATTTGATATGGATGAAAATTCCAAATTGATAATGTTTGAGGTGACTAGGGACTGGTATGAGGATTTAAGTAGGTTTATAGCTATTTTAGGTGACTATGTGAAAATAATAGGGAAGTTTACCTTAGTGATTTATTTTTATTCTTGCTTGATTTATAATTTTGGTCACCTCTTTGTAAATGAGCTTTGAGTGAGATTTTATAGGGAATAGTTGGTCATGGTTTAGACATATTTATGATAGGAAAACCTAATTAAGGATAAGGACTAGATGAAAATGACTATTAGGTCTCAAAGTACAAATGGATAGGATCATTGAAAATGGGGCACTTCTCTATGGGGTGCTATAGTCTAAATAGGGTGGTTTTGTCCTACAGGATGAGGACCTATAGGAATAAGATTGACATAGGGAATACTATTTGACTAAGGTGGAGTGATTATTATGAAGGTTTTGGATGACTGGAAATGAGAAAAAAGGTGTTTATAAAGGTCCTAAGAGAATTTAAAAAGTACCTCTAGATGGGGTGTCTCAAGACACACTCAAACTATATATTTGGACATTTTATATGACTACGTTTCCCCCATCTTTATTCTAGTGATGCAACAAAGTGAAATACTAGGATAGAGGAAAAATAAAAAGCCTACCTAAACTTACCCATAAGGGTGAAGCCCTTAAATATGTGTGATACTAAGTATGCATAGAGAAAGCACAACATGAAGCATAAATCTACAAGAGAAAACAAATAGTAGATCAGTTCTTACTAGACAAACTATGTCTAAAATAAGAATGTAAAAAGGCTAGGTAAAAGAGAGAGGAAGTGAAAGGAATGAATACACCTCATTAGGTATGTGAACTAATACAAAACCTATTGTGATGTTGAGTGATGTTGGGTATGTACTATACCAAGAGTAGTATCATGAACAAAGTTGAGTGATCAATTCCTTGAGTGTGGCTCAAAAATACAAAGGTTGGCCCTTTAGCTCCATCATCTAGCAATATGTAGTGAAGCTATGTGATCATGCACATGTTATTCGATGTTTAGACTATGTGTCTAATCCCTCTAAGTAGGTGGCTTAAGAATACAAAGGCTAGCTAGTCCTTTGGCTCCATCATTGCCCACTAAGTGTGAACTATAAATTGATATCGATATGAATGTGTGTCATATGAGATGGCTCATGAAGCCCATGAATTATTTGTAATCTGATAATGTGGCATGGGTAGCTAAATTTGTATTAATAACTAGGCCCATTTTTGCCACTTTTAAAGGTGGATATTAGGATTGTATGAAATCCACTCCAAAATTGAGAACTAGGCTTATATGAAAGCCATTCTAAAATGATGTCAACCACATATAGATAGAATAAGGCATGCAGCTATTGAGAATAGCTACGTAATACAATGAATTAGAAAGAAAATAAGTTAAATATGCCATTCACATTTACCCCAATAATTGGTGTCTATAACATGGATTTTGATCTAGAATTTGTACAAACTACCCAATCTAAAACTAGAAGTGAGAACCATCATGTCGTGCATGATGCCCCCTATATCTAGATAATCTAATTAAAACTATATTGAAACTACCTAATCTAAAATAGAGTATATTTGACAAAACTATAATTGACCTTCCCTTTCTATTTATTTTTGAAAATTATAAGTTTTTAGCTATTTAGATAGGAGTTCCAAAAAGTGGACACTTTACTATAGGGCATTTTGGTCCAAATGGGGCATTCTTGTCCTTTACTATTTTTGATAGTTGTTTTATTTTCATCCCTTTTTTTTGTTTATTCTATGTGTTTTGAATTTTGATTGTTGTTTTGAGTGTTTTAAAACTAATTTTAAATGGTAGAGGCCTCTGATATCTGTGAGAAATCCCCTATTTATTTCCTACTCTTCTAAGGGTAGGAATGAAGACCCTACAATTACTACCTTTAGAAGAAAGAGCCCTAAAAGTGTGTTATGCTATGAAATACATGATATAGCAATGATGATAAAAAATATGTCTGAAGATGTAGCATATTTTTTGTTGGAAATCTTTAGATCAATAGGGGTATGCCTAGATAGATGTAACAATGTAATAACATGCGCAATATACTTAATTAAAACTAGAAATTTGGTTAGTTGTCAAGGAGGGATAGAGAATGATGTCCATCATGGCATCCAAGAAGATAGGATAGTTTATGATGTGGATCATGGAATTTCAAATAACTGAGAAGCAATTAAGCATGCAAGGCAAGTAAGAAGCATACACAAGAGGCCAAGGGGCCAAGAAAACAAGGGACATGGGCACATGTCACTTAAACTAGGAAAAATAAGGATACAAGGAATTTTCAACTTCCCACATACACATATAATTGCAAATAAGAAAGATTGGCATGAGGGCCACAAGCACATACAAGAGTATAAGTAAAGGACATTGGCAATGTCCTAAGGCACAAAAAAGTAAAAAAAATAGGAACTAAGAAATTAAATCACATATATATACTTAAATTAAGAAATTAAGGCATGTAAATGTTAGAAATACTATCATATCTAACTAATCAAAGAAATAAGTGAAAGTATGCACAACATGTAGTACAAGACTAGGTAGATGTTAAGAAATACACAAGTGCTATATACTAGTGAGTATCGATAGAATAATTTGTGTAAGCTAGTAAGTAATGTACATCAACATGAAAACTAGAGTGTGTGGTGTAGGAATGACATAACCTAGATGGTGTAAGCATGTAGAAGATTCCCCTGGTTGGTATATATGTCAATGTAGGTCTTGAATGTAAAATTAGGATGCCCCCTCAATGGGTAGAGTAAATCAATCAAGGATCTAAGTGTCACTGCACCCACTCAAAGAATATCAAGTGAAGCATGTAAATTTAGATAAATTAAAAAATAATAGCATAGAATAGCAAAATTTAAGTCTAGTATGTAAAGCATGGATAATGCATTCAATTGAAAAGTGTTTGGTCTTTTGAGTTATTTGAACATTTTTTTTTTTTTGATATGTTATATTATTTTTAGTATTTTGAAATATTGTATTGTTTTTGGTATTTTTAAATAATATATGTACAAGTAAGCAAAAAATACACTTTGTACAAGTAAGATGAGAAATTATGTATAAAAAAATGAAAATAAACTATGTACAATAAAGCTGAGAAATTATATATAAGAAAGATTGATAAAAAATGATACTAACTGATGAGTCTCATAAGAGACTCCTTATTGTGTTGTCCTATATCAAGGAGAGGGATCATGCATGATCATGAAGCATGATGGAAGGGTTGAGACTATGAATATAAAAGCTATGTATGATGTAAGGGCTCTAAAATATGTATAATGGAAATTGATTGTGGGGTCCCCCTATAACTCTGAGAAGTGGATGTAACTATGGGTCTATTAGGGACCCATTTGGTAGTAAAAGAAGCTCTCTAAAAATATTTTCTATGTGTAGAGGCATGAGACCTCAATGATACTTCCCTAGGTGTGAATATTATATATTAAAACTATCTAGAGTATTAAAACTATCATTGATGTAGTGATCACTCTAAGATAGGCCTATGTGAAAGTGTATGAACTTTCTAAGCTAGTGAGGGAGGCCTCCACTGTGTTTGAATCTAAATTGGAGGAAGAAATGTAAATAGTTGAGGATCTAAAATTGGTGAATGTAGAGTAGGAGATGGCTCTAAAGTGGGAAGTGGTAACTCATACATAACTCCACCAATTATAATGACCTAATTAGCGTGAATGTATTTCACACATCTATGAATTGTATAAGGTACCACACAAATTTTATGGATCCATGGTCAACTACAAAACATATCAAAGACTCTTACACTAAGAACAAAAGTAAATAGTGTGTCCACTTGTGTTGGACCAACCTATAGAGGAAGTACAATCTCACCTAATGAACTCTATATGTGTCCACTAAATCCACTACTAACTATGTCCATCAAGGTCATATCCTACTCTGAATATCCCAAATTCTAAAGTAATGTCATAGTGCACATATTCACACTAGATCCATTATATATGATAACAATATGAATGGGATGGTGATCAATGTAAGCTTTGATAAAGAGTGCATAGTAATCTAAATCATCTTCAACTATCTCCTGCTCTAAGAAGGAGATCAAAGGTCTAGTTAGAACTCTAGAATTATACACACCAATCATGTTTCTCAAAGGATGTGACTCAACTCAAGGTTCTTGGTATGTAGCTAGTGGAGATCATGTATGATATGCATGGTAAATGCTTGATGTGCCCCTTGTCTCCTAATTAGAATGTTATGGGAAAGGATTAAAGAAAAATTTTAGAGCCTTATCTTATGTTTTCTTTGTCTGAGGAGGCTTGGAGTGCCAAGATCAATAAGGTTGCTATCAAGTCTTGTATCTTGTGTCATAAATTAAGACATATATTCATTATGTATCCTAGTTCCCTTTGAAAATCATAGAATGCAATTTGATCATATCCACATGGAAGAGGATTTGTCATATTGACTTCTCAAATAAGAAGTAGAGATAGGACATTGAATTCTAATATTTACTATAAGACTCTAGCTGGAGATACTAGTAGAATGTTAAATAATCACCAAGGAGGAACTAATAAAACCACTCACTAAGGGGCCTCTAAAGCCACATCAACTATAGGTTGATTTTGACTTTTGCTATCATTAACCTTTACTTTGTATGGGACTTTACTATTACTCTTGTTTGTTGTTTTTGATATGCTTGTGTACTTGAGTTTGCCTATTGAAATTAATTTGAATTCCCTTTCCTTTAGTGTATGACATAACTCAGTGAAGGAAGAAATTTTTTTGAACATTATTGACTCATGAAAAGATGGAAGAAGACTCTATTTGAAGAGATATTGTAATTCTTGATTAGCCATGGGGCTAGTAATTTTAGCCAAGATGGTCTTATATCTAAGAACATAATCTATGAGATGCTCATTTGACCTTTGTTTCTATTGTGAAACTTGGGCATAAGAAAATTTGTCACATATGTTAATGCTGAAATGAGCTAGGAACATGTTAGCTAAAGGATTGAATGATTTAGTAGACTATAGAACCACTGTAGAGCATAATCATTTAAACTCTATGGAAATATATTGGTTAATAACCAGTCATTTGGCACATAGTATAATCATGCTACATTAAAATATCTCAATTGTGTCTCTAAATCACCTTTCCATCATATAGAGTGAGCTTGAGTTGAACAAAACTTTATGGAAAGGGTGTAGAATAAATATGGCATGCTAATGGTGTATGAAGTAGAGTAAAAGAATCCAAATCCTATGTTGGTCTAGAGGTACCTTACTCAAGATGTATCACCTTAGATTTAAGAGATTTAATATCTTACACAAGGGTAGCCACATCAGGAGACAAAGATGTACTAGTCGTAACTGGTGGTGCAACATAGGAAGGTTAGACTATTATAGGGAGTTGTTGATACATAGTTTCCCCCATAGTGTCATTTGTAAAGGATTGACCATTGTTTGCTTTTTTTCATTCTTCTTGTATTATTTTAAGCATATCATCTTGCATATCAATATTTTTAGTTAAAAGGTCTTGAAGTTATCTTTTATCATTTTTGTTAAAGTTGGTATATTGGGCCATTATTAAAGAAGGAAAACAGAGAAAAAGTGGATTGAATTTTTTGTAATAAGTTGTAATAAAAAAATTGTGATGGAAGGAAAGTACTAAATAAAGGAAATGTAAAGTCCTAAAAATAGCAAACTGGAATATGCATAAAAAGGATACAAATCTCACTAACATGTAAGGTGATACCTCAAAAGCATAAGGACCTAGTATATTCAAATAGGGTTTGAAAGAAATGATTTTAAAAATTAATATGGTGAATTTTAAAAATTTAATGTGAAATTTTGATTTACATATGCAAGAAAAATTAAAAAAAAAAATATTACTAAAATTAGCAAGGAATTTTCCTTAGAGTTTCTAGGGTTTTTGTGTGTAAAAGAAGTAAGTCAGGTTTACCAAATGATTTAACTTATTTGGGAATAATGGAGTTTTATTCCTATTTTTGTTAAGGGTATAGATTAATAAATTAGTAAAAAATATAGCAATAAATATATTTTTGATTTGTGTAAATGTTTATCTTTTTCACCTTTCTAAAAATAACAATAAATAAGAACAAACATAACTTAGCTAGAAAATAAACTAAGATGGCTGATACAGAGGTTGAAAATGGTTGTACAAGATTGGGAAGGTGTCATAAACCTAAATATATATTTCATTGTGTGAAAGGAAAGGAGCACCAAAAAGTGGATACTTTGGTGTCTGACACTATTGTCTATTCCTACCACTATTGTCCAAACTAATCACAAAGACCTGAATATTTTTGGATAGTTGCATTGTGCCTATGTGAGCATGCCTGTGAAAAATTGAGCATTGGTTATTGATAGAACTCATTCTGGAGATGATCTTTTCTTCAAAACCTAACCCTTGACCAATCTTGATAAAATTTCATTTGAGTCACTTGAGAAAGGGGGTTAGTTTGAAAGATGTACTAAATGTGCAATCTACACCCCTTATGTAGGCACGCTACTTACATACCAAGACTCTGAAGAGGGATCAATTCATATGTAGTTATCCCACCTAATTTTCTTTGTGAAATAATGTGATGTAGATGTAAAGTCCAAATTGATAGTGTTTGAGGTGGTTAGGAACTAGTATGAGGATTTGAGTAGGTTTATAGCTATGTTGGGTGACTATGTGCAAAGAATAGGGAATTTTGCCTTGGTACTTTGTTTGTAATCTTGATTGATTTTAAAGTTTCGTCACCCCATTTGTAAATGATATTTTAGTGGGATTTTATAGGGAATAATTGGTCATGGGTTAGATGTATTCATGTGAGGCTTGACCTAATTAAGGATAAAGACCAGATGAAAATGGCCGTTGGGTATCAAAGTGAAAATAGATAAGGCTACCTAAAATGGAACACTTGTCTATGGGGTGCTATAGTCAAAATTGGTTTCTCCTATCCTATAATCTCAGGACTTGGGGAAACAAGATTTGCATGGGGAATATTGTCTAGATGAGGTGAAATGATCATTCAGAAGGTTCTGAATGATTGGAAATGAGTAAAAAGGTGTTTAGAAGGGTCACAAGAGCATAAAAAAAGGTCCTATGTATGGGGTATCATAAACACACTTAAAATACCAATTTTTACATTTTATATGACTATATTTTCATTCATGAACTATCAAAACAATGTAATGAACTAGCAACACATTAAGAGTTATGAACATAAGACAAGAGCATAACACATAAAACACTTATTTGAGTGGGAAAATATCAATGGTAATAAAAATCATTGATTATGAAAATGGACTATAGTAATATAAGATAAACATCAAGATTTAGTGAATTACCAACTTCACTTGGATCACCAACCCCAACTAGCCAAGCATCCACTTGACTAGGCTTTAACAAACACCTACTTATAAGGAATCACCAACCCCATAGATGAATCAACACCAACTTGGCCACATTATTTCATTTATAAATTTTATGACATATTTTTTCTCAACCAACTTATGATGACCACCTCTTCAACTCTTTACATTCTTAGCCCTTTGAAACTGCCTTCTAGGCTCATTCGCTCAATTAGGTCTCTTCAAAATAGATTAGGTCATTTGAATTTAATAGTAAACTATAGTACCAATTTTATATATTCATGATATTTTATCTATACCATTATTATGGTATAAAATACCTCCTCTATCTCTTTAAAATTCTATATCTTTCACTTCACCTCACCATTCACTAACAAATAAATTAGGCTTATTAGGCCTTGTTCTTATATGAGGTTCTTGATCATACACCTCTTGGTCAACCATACATAATTGTACACTTATATTTTAAATAAAATAGGCCTTAATAAATGAAAAAATCATTAATAAAGTATAATAATAGGTCTTTCATAGTGTATAGGACCAAAACCTCTTTTGGGCTTTAAGGAGACCTAATTCAATTAGGCCTTTATTAGCACACGTTACCCTTCAAACTCCTTTGAACACTCTAAAAATTCCAACATGGTAGGATCATATAATATGTAACTAAAATATACCCATAATAATCTAATATTAGTTACATGACACATTTTAGCTCCAATCACCACTTGAATCATGCCATTAACATTGTTCACAATTAAGCCTGTGCATACACAAAAAATATGTCTTGAACAATTGAAGCATAAAAATAATTTTGATAAACAAAAATATAAAAAAATCACATATATATAATATAAATTACTTTAAAAACTTCATAAAATTTATTATACTTCATTACATAATGTAAAATGACTCAAATCCTTATCTACAAGTACCCCACTCAAAACTGTTAACTAGCCTCAAAACATAGTCATGGAAATAATGACTTTCAACACCTGTAGAACCACTTTTGGAGACTTATAATGCATTTAGATGATTATATGATATCATTATATGATTATTAGATAGATATATAATATTATCACATATAAATATTGGTCTTATAGACCAAACTCATATTCTTGTACTCCACTCTCTCCTTTGAACTAGATAGGTAAACTTATGAGCAACATTTTAATCATAAACACTAACCTCCAAAACTTATAAAAACATTAGAGTATATTAAAATTTATTAAAAACAAATCCATTCAATTTTATCCATACCTATTACATGAAAACACATCCCTAATCAACTTCTCACTTCTACCTAGTTTTCTCACTATTTGCATCATTAGGTCTATTAGTGATTGGTCAACTTGGATGACCATTTTAACACACATGAGTTTTAAAAACTAATCAAAAAATACCATGGAAATAAAATATAAGTCTCAATATTTGTTCTCCGTCTATTTAACAACTTTGAATTGGTCAACTCTGACTCTAATAATAAATTTATGAGAAACAAGGCCTTTCTTATAGGTTCTACTCAATCACCTAAAAGAATAATCACACCTAGAGATGCATGGGAGAGATGAATAAAAACTAAAATCACTTAAATATCCATAAAAATCCATTCTAATAACTTTATAACAACTTATTTCATATTAGGTCACTATTAGGGTTTTTTGAGGCTTTAAACCATCTTCCAATCTTAATAATCATTCATAAAGCTTAACCCCTCATTTTAAAAACCAATTCTTGGAAATTTGAGACAGGACCCTTTCACATATACCATGAATATCTTAGGTTCCCATTCATATTTTAAACACTCCAATGAATACTTGAAATTTCTTTTTAGGTTGAGAACCCTTCATTCTATGCACAAAAGAGACCTAGAAACACTTTTTTGCCTTAACCTTCAAATTTTGACCTAAAACTTGGTCAACATACTTGAAACAACATGAAACACTAATATAAATGATCACATGTCCATATTGGCCTTGGAAATAGAACCTCATACCCCATTAGGTCATGCTCTCTCTTTTTTCTCTAGGCCTTGGCTAGAAAGTCATATTAAGTCTTGAAACTAACATTATAACCACTGTCCAAGCTCTCAAAACCTCATATATAAACTCAAAAAACATTTATCATGCTCATAAACTAATTTAAATCCTTAATATTCCATAATAACTCCTCATGACACCTCATTAGGTCAGGTAGGGTCTAGAGGTGGTATAGTTTCATACTATATTTGTAGGTCCCACCCTTGTAGGCTCACTCTAAGACTCTCATAAGTGAACCAATGCCCCATATACATGTTAAATCAATATCATATAGATTCTTATGCCTCTATGCATCTATCTCATCAAGCCACCATGCTCAAACCTTCTCACTAGGCTCTTCATGCTATGATTAGTGTCATGAATAGGCTTCTCAAGCACTTGAAACTTGATAACTGAACTTGAAACACTTCTTGATGCTATTATATCCCACATGTATTACATGCTCCTAAAACAATTTCATACCTCTAAATGATGCTATCAAACAAGAACATTCTTCAATGACCTCATGAATACCTTTCTTAAGAACCTTTGACATAAATTACAACATCAATGCCAAACTTCAACAATAGAAACAATGATCAACAATGTCTATTTCCTGAAAGTCATCCAATTTACAAATGAAATCTGTTATTATGGTTGGGATAAGTGATTTAATTTGAGATAATTTTTCAAAAGGGATTGGTATAAATACAATATCAACCCTTATTCATTCCCCTCATATCAAAGACCTAAAAAATACCAAGGCAACTTACCAAATCATTATGTCAAATATTCATGTGATCAAAGCTTCCCTATTTTCTCCTTTTTACATATCATTTATAGGGACAAACCATATATAGGTCTAAAGTACTGAAAGACCATTCCATGAGCCACATTTTCTAGTTTACAACTAGGTAACTATTATACTTAGTATTGAAGGACCATTCCATGAGCCACATTTTCTAATTTACAACTAGGTCACTATTGTACTTGATTATCACATATTGCATGATTCACACATAAGATAACATGAAGGGAAGAACTACATAAGTTTGAGGACCTCTTTAGAGTATTGGCTATATAGGCAACAATATTTGATAAAGGGGAATTTGGAATAGCTCAACACTGTGTTCCCACTACCCCATTTTTACCATAGCCAACATGAGGATGAAGAACTAGAGTTTTCATATTTGACAAGGTATGACAGTCAATGACCTAGATCTAAATGCACAAGATTGAAGGAAACATAGAACCTAGAATCATATAGGTAGTCACATCTAGTTTTAGTAGGATTTCATACTAGATACCTACATCTAAGTCAGATAGTAATGTAGACGTAATCATCCTAGGTCGACACAAGTGTCCATGGATACATAGGTACTATTTATAAAATTAGGTGATTATTCTAAAATCATGATCTAGACCACTTTTTACCCATTCTAGATCTAGATCGATATTAATATCAAAACTATCTAAGTATCTTATTTTATTTATCATTACAATATCTAGTATAACTATACTTTCTAGTTTCAGCATCTCATCCTAATAAAATTAGTATATGTTTTATCTAAGTTTCAAATTGGCATAATTTAGAGATAGTTTACCATTTTTTTGCCTTAGGATATCTCTAACCCCCTTAACCCTAGATCCCCCATATCTAGATTTTAGGGTTAAACAAAAACCATGTATGAAAAGCATATTAATGATTTATAGGTTTGGTTATTTAATTAATTATATTTATTTTTTCAAGTGAAAAATATTAAAATTATTCCCCTTTGATTTTTTTTGTGGTCCCAAACCCATAATTGAGATGTAAAAAAGTCAAATATCATAAAAACTCAATTGCTTGGGTGATTCAGGTAATTATTGACCATTTTGACCACAAGTCAAAATGGGTCAACCCCCTATAATTCAAAAATTGACATAGGATTCAATTATAATGTAATAAGGTGTATTATAGTTCATTTTATGTAATTTAATGTCATTTTATCCTAGGTCATGTTCCAATTAGTCATATGTCATGTAATGTCATCTAAGGGTCATTTTAGAGCATTAAATGTAAGTGGTATAGTTTTATGAGAAATACAAGTGTTATAAACTCCTAATTAATGTAAAATGTGCCATTACATATAATTTATTTTATTTTATAACTAAAATTTGTAGGTGATCACTTAAAATTAAGAAAGTAAGTAAAATAGGAGTTTCAAAAGTCGTACACCCTATGAGAGAGAGTGGCATGTGGGAGAAGGTTTTAGGATGGATATTTAACTTACTTAGAATAATTACCATGGTTTACATGCTTTATATGTGCCAAAAATGGGTTAAACCCATTCTACTCTTCCATCACTCCACTATGCACATGAAACTAGTCAATAGGTTTTTGGTTGGTACAACCAGTAGGAAGAATTCTAGGTCAAATTTATTTTAGGGCTGATAGTAAACTTTGTAAGATTTAAGTTCATGTTTGGATTTCAATTAATGGTGGATTATACTTTATGAACCATCTTTAATAAGTTGACTATGTTTTTCTACTTGTTATTTCCCACACCCTATAGGTTTTACTCTTATTTGAGATAATTCATACAACTCAATTTTTGAATTTTCTTTAATAGGATTTTTTATCTCTCCTCTCATGTTCCCCATACTTTTTTTCATGTTTGGAAATGATTCATGAATCAAACAACTCAAATTCTAAGAAGGTGTCACTGTGTGAGGTTACATTCAAGTTTCACTACTGACAAAAGTTTTGGTTCTCTAAAATGGTTTCATGTTAATGGGATATGTTTTTGTCCATTTTTTCATGTCATAAAAATAATCTCCCTTTCATGTTTAGTCTCTCAAGATCATGCATTGAGCAAAGACACAGTCATATGAAAACATAATCAATCTTCTACTTATTTCTAGTTGTAGTCATGGTGTCTTAAGGTTTGAAAATATTTATGAGGATGTTGTGAATAGTATTATGTTTTTTAACACCTCATTGGAACATAAAAAAATAAATTATACCTCTTAAATGCAATGCAATGGATTGTGATAGTCAATTCTCTCATATACACAGTCATACACCATTGGTGTGCACTCTCAGGAGAATGATACATTAAAATGGAGGTATTTAAACTTGTTTCAATTCCTCAAAAGTTTATAATATCCATTTGATCATATATATAATGTATAAGATTAGTTTCAATATCATATACCATACAAACTAGTTATCTCAACCATCATTGCCTGGTCTGTAACTATTTTAACATCTATAGGAAGGTTAAAATGTTTAAAATGAATATATAAACTTTTTTCAAACTATAAAATGATTGTGAAATATAATTTTAACACTTTAATATAACATAATTTTGGTTATAGGCTCATATTCCATGTTCATTTCTTGTGTCCACACACACTACCCTACAACATGGAAATGTCCACCTACAAGTGGCACCATAGAACCTGATATGATTTATAAACAAGATTGGAACATGATTTGGAACCTTATTGAAGTCTCAAGATGTTGTTTATACTATGATAGGTATGTTTTGGGCCTTAAGTTGGAAACAATATGGAGGAGTCATGATGAAATTTGAGGATGTGAACTTAGGGACAAGTTTACTTAAAACACAAAAATAAAGCACCCAACATTTTTGGGGTTAACATATGATGACATCATATAGTGTTTTGATCAATATAAATTCTTATATCCTATATCTCTATCATAGGGGAATAACCTTTAAAAATAAGTGGGATGTGTGACTAGGGAAAATAAGTGTTTGAGAGACTCTAATATTGACTTTTGTTTATTATGTTCATTTAGTGACTTCTATAGTATTTCAAACTCAAAAGGAATTCACTTCCCAAGGTGGAAATGTAAGGAATATGTCTATGTTGGAATGGCCATATTGAGTTTAGAAACACACATGTGTCTCAAGGAAAACTAACAAGGGTTGTAACACTAGGTTTTTAGGCCTAATAGGCACACATATAGGTGTACTTTGGTTCAAAAGGCCACCTACAACCGATTGTAGGTATATACAGCCTAATAACACAAACCTATGCATGGAAACCTAGTGGATAAGGACACATACAAGTTCAAAAAAGACTCCTAAGACATCAAATTATTCTCAAGGTCATGTGGCATAGGTTTCAAATATGATGCCCACCTACATGACCCCTGCTCAGTCAACTGTAGCTGACTATAGTGGATAATGAGCAAAAAGATGGTGTTATTGATGTTTGTATTGCAGGAACATGACTTGGATAGAAATAAATAGATGTAAAATGGTTAAATGAATTCTAATAATGTATTTAAACACTATTTTCAAGGTCTAACTATGCAAACATATGCCTATAAGTGTCACTTCTCTAGGTAACACAATGCAATCACAATTGATTGTAACTAAATGTGATAAGGAAAGGTGAAGGAACTTTACGTTGGTAATGGAACATGAATATTAGACATGTTTAAATCTATTAAAAAGTGATGATGACTTCTCATGATGCTCATGACATGTGAAAAATGTAGAGAGAGGCCTCAAAATAAGCACTTTTAATCAGATTTGATACCCTACACACAATCCACTTTCTCATAGTCTATCTTCAAGTTTTTGAAGGGTTGAAGGGCCTAATCATGTGACCAAGAGTTGAAATTCAACATAGAAAATACTCGTGGCTTTAATAATATCCACATATAGTTCTTTTGCCTGAAAAAATAGGGAAAGTGTGCTCTATTTAGTCTTAGGTAGAGGGCACTCCCCAAAGGCATAAACCTATAGTTTTAGAGATTGAGGGTGAGTTAGGAGTTTTTTCAACACTTTAGGAAGATATTATAAGTTTAATGAGACCTATAAAAACATGAGAAACCATGATATGTGGATAAAACATAAGAGTGGTTGAAACTTACAAATATGTAGGTAGGCCTACTTGTTCTTGTCTAGGTCTAAAAGCCCAAGAGGGGGTCAATTCCATCTATAGTGTTATATGAAAATTATAATGAGTTTAAACATGTTCTTATGGAGGTATAAGGTGTGTCCAAGATTTTTATATACAAAGGAGATAACAGCAAATCCATTTCTTGGCTCAGAACACATTAGGCATGTAGGAAATGGTAAATAAAGTTCAAATAAGCAAATTGGAGAGCTCATATCTACTTGTAAGCATTATATATGAGCTTAAGGAGATACAAAAAGTTAAAGAGGGTCTTGAATAAAAACTTTTTGGAATTGGTTCATAAGTCCAATGTTAGATCTTTATAAACAATCCTTAAGGGTGGAAATGGCCTAAAACCCTTAGTAATGACCTGATTGGGAAAATGAAGGAGAAGGGGAATCCAAATGGAATGGAGTAGATTGGGATATGGTTTAATCTTGAATAAGACTCTCTAGGGATCCTACCCATCAACTTGATTCAAACCCTACCTGTATGAACAAGCCACAAAATTGGTTTCTTTGACTATTCTTGGTGTTGTGAAGTTATGGAAGATTTTCAAGGGATGAAAATCATATTGGGATAAGGATTGGGAATTGGGATAACCATTCATGTCCATTTATTATAGAATAAATTCTCCTAAGTGATTCTAAAAGTACTCTCACTTCAGCCAATCTATAATGACATAGTAAAAAAACTAGCGAGAAGGATGAAAAATTCAAGTGATAGGCATTTTAAGGTATATTCTAGGAATATAATGCCATTAATGGTAGTTATAGGTTCCTTAAATTCCTATTTATAGACTATTTTAGAAAACTTAAGACAAATTTGTTTTCAAGTGTGAGAGGTGGATGAAAGAGGAGTTATTTAGACTACAGGTAGTGATGACTCAAATGGAAAATAATATTGATGATTATGGATGTAAAAAATTCATGGTGTATCATGTCTATAACCCCTTCCCCTCATTTCAATCATATACATCTATCCATATTCTATTGTGGACATTCCAAGAAGGCCAAATGATGAAGATAGTTTTCTAAGCAAATAATGAGGAATCCTACACCACATTTTATGAATTTCATGATTTTTAGGGCCATTGGTCCTATGAGACCTTGTATGGTCTATCTCATACTTAATTATAATACATGTTTAACTCCTCCTTTTTTCATGACACATGTCCTAGTGACTCTTAGACTTCATTCTCTTCTCCTCTCTCAAATTATATAAGTAGTTGCCATTTTGGCTCTTGTAAAAAATATCCCACACCATGTATGACAAAGCCATATTGGAATGACATTGTGTTTTTACTTTGAATAATTAATACAAGTCTAGTTTTGACTTCAAAAACATTTGTCTAATTGTGCAAAGTCATGTATGGTGGGGTTAGTGATAATCTTCTATCCTTGCTTGTGTTGTCATTTCATGTCTATGCAAGAGTTCCTATTCTAATAGGTCATATAAAGTGTCTTCAAGTGTGTTAGGATCCTTTCAAGTGTATAACAATTATTAGAGTGTGAAATATGGCCTCTATTTCATTTAACTTATGTTTCTTCATGCATATCACCTCTATATTGAAAGATTAATGTTAGAACCTTATAGTACTTAGAATCTAGTTTGTATGCCTTGTTTCTTAATGAAAGAAGTATGATGGTCATGTGGAAATCATCTCGGTGTATCACCCCCTTAATATAGTTTCATTTCATGAAAATTTCTAACTCTTTTCCCCTCAAGCAACTAGTTAGTTAGGTGATAATCATTTCAAGATACATTCAAGGAGTTAGCCCTTAAACTTAGAGGTCTACTTCTACCTATAGGTAAAACCACATACCTATAAGTATTCCCATGTTGTCCAAATCTGGAAGAGGCTTGAACACCATCTTCTAGGGTGCAAGATTTGGTGATAAGATTAACCTCTATCTAGGCTATGGATGTCCAGATGTAAATAGATAAAGGTCTTGATTAGGATTATAGATAAATCCATTAGGACTATGGATGTATATCTAGAAATGGAGTAATGTCCATGCAATCAATTAAGGGTAAAATCAAACACTAGCTTAAAGTATTGGATATGATGACTAGTCTTTGAAAATCCCATGAAGAGAATGAACATAATTGCACACACTTTGGTCAAGATAAATATCAGATGTTATCTTATGGCCATTCCTTTCTCATAATTTTAGTAATCTAATCATGTTCCCTTTTTGTCTTAGCCATATATTTGTGGTTCTTAAACAATTTATTTTAATGCCCACTATACTTAGGAGTATTTTCCAATAGAGTCTCCATTTTTTTTTGTTTTCATAGCATACCATAATTTCATAAAAATTATGGTACTTCTTCTCCTATTTCTTAAATTATGGTCATGATTTTGTATGGTTTTAGTGATATTACTATATCTCTCATTGTCATTTCAGCATAAAAAAGTTATTAGATGAAAAATTGGGACTCGTTATATATTTCATTTGTTTTAGAAAAGTCTAAGTGATAAAATTTTCATTGTGAGCACTCAGATTAAAAACATCATCTAAGACTTTGTAGAATTAATTATTTAAATTTGTTTGGGTTTAATTGATCTTTTCTATTTTATAATGTGTTCTATAATATGATAAATGATCATATTATCAATTATTTAGGGTTGGACTTATGAAAATGATTTAAATTTATCTAATGAACCTATTCATAAGGTTTCCCTTATAAACTGGCTCATTTTCACATTTATTTTGGGTTAATTTGGATAAGTATTTGCAATGACTTTATAATAGACTTAAGTCATTTCCTTCATGTTGGCCTATATTATCTTTTTACTTAGTTGATTTATTAAGTCAATTATAATTGATTTTATGCTTGGTCACATAGATATTTAGACTTGTCTACTTTTATTCATAGCATGCCATAGATCTATGTAGACTCTCTTCAACATTTGCACCTCAAAGTTAGCTTTCCATACTTAGTTGTATTTTTATGACTTGTTGAAAACTAATTAGAGTCCATGTGGCCTATTTTTTCACTTTCATGACTTATTTGCATTTATTTTAGGTGACTCATAAATTTCAAAAGTTAAATTCCCTAGAGTTGGTTGAGATAAGCCACATAGAGCATCTTTAAAACCTCATACTCTCTTTTATAAGATTTATTTGAGAAAAAACGTACGAACTTGTGAAATTGTGAGGAGCCACCACTTGTCAAGTTTTCATTCCCTCATACCTTCATGAAATTTTAGAGGAAAATTTCAATGGTAAATTACTAAGAACACATGAATATATGAGATGAATCCACTTGTTGAGCTTTTTCACTCTCATAATCCTTTTAGTCTCGTTGGGAATTTCACATAGAGCCAGAGCTTACAACACTGTGAATCAATTATAACATGACATGTGGAGAAATTTTACATCATAAAAATAAAAGAGGAGGTATTTCATTTGAGACAAAGTTTATTCCATAAATCATAAAAAATTTCCACATAGAATGACCCCCATAAGTGAAAGACACATCAACATCTAATTGGTAAAGGTCAAGTTCAAAAGTAACAAATGAAATTAAAACCTACCAAAATATGAGATACCACCACATGGTAGATAATGATTATAAGATGGGACATGATGGTGTCCAAAATAAAATTTATCCTTTTTCTCCATATTATTGATGATAAAGTTAAATTTGATGATTATCCTTGCCTGTCAAAATGTCAAACATTAAGGATGGACTGTGTTCTACCCCTAACCTATTGGGATAAAATTGGTCCTGTATCATAATGAGTAATAAGGACATGTAATTCATACTAACCTATCATCAAAATCTATTATAGCCATGGAAAATAATACAAACATGTTGAATGTTGACTTAATTAGGGATCAAATTTGTTGCACATGGTATGGGCACCTGATTTTCTAAATGAATCCTAGAAAATCTTAGTCACCCTAAATTTAATATTAACTTGATCAACATGACCTTAGAATTTATGGCCTTCGTATTTATCATGATTTTATTTGAATATAGGCTTTGTTTATTGTTCCTCACTAAATTCTTGTAACCATTTGATGATTGGGTGATTAATGACCTCTTGGGATAATAATGTCTATATAAGACCATCTCTTAGTTAGAATATGGGTTATCTGATTAATTAAATAGATAGAGATAGATATAAGATACAATAATTCAATCCCATTTTATGTTTTTATTTTTATTTCTTTCCTAGTTATCTTTTGTCTTGTATGAGCCTATATTGTTTTTGACATACTTTTTGTAATTCATCTAAGTATTTGATTGATATCGGTGAGTGATTCATGAATCATATTTTATTTTAAACACTATGGAGATTGACACTCATTACATGTGCATTCATATGGTGGTTTTATCTCTATTTTTGCATGATAAGATTTGTCCTCATATTTTAACATCATCTTTATTTTTGGTTATGCATATGTTGGCCAAGTAGCAGGATATAATTTCAAGAGATTTTTTCTAATTAATAGAATCATATTTTTCTTCTCTACAAAGTAGGATCATTTTATTTATCCCTATCCTTATACTTTTCTCTTTTTTATAACCCTTGTTGGAATAGTTTTAGAGTAATACTGAATTGCAATTTGCTTAAGCATAACTAAATATTTCATTAAAATTATCTTTCATTGCTGATATAAAAATGACTAATGGTTTACAATGAAATGATAAGTTTTAATTAGTTGTAATTATCATTTTTAAACCAGATGTTTTAATTATTTTTTAATAAAGTTAGTAAAGTATTCTTTATATTTTTTAAATTTTAACTAGCAAGCCCCTTAAACAGAATAGTAGACACATCAGTTACTGAGATATTTAGTATGTCATGACCTAGTGATATATACCTTGGGGGATATATATTTTTTTAATGAGAGGTAAAGAATTAATTAATATTTTAATCTAGCAATTTTGTGTGTCACACAAGACTGGTGTTATGAGGAATTACGTGCCTAAATCCTATGTGAAACAACTTGACAATATTGTTCCCAAAGAAGAGATGGCCTTTTCTATGTAGTTAGAGCCACATAAAGGAAAACAACATGCATTCTTATATTATTCAATGAAAATGATCTTTATTGGTATCTACATTCACTTTATATGAGTCTCTACACCTACTCTACCTGTATATATATTTTCAAAATTGAGACTTTACATGTTTCTCTCTACAAATTTCCATCTAAGACCCCTCTCTTTGATCTCCCAATGCTGACCTCTTTTTTTTTAACTCTTTCTAATGTGACTATTTCTCTCTATTTTATATTTTTTTCTAAGTATGAAAAGAAGAAACTAGAAATAAGGGTAATGGTTACAAGAACCTGGTATAAAATGTGCACATGATCTAGATGATGGTGGATAATCCTCTTTGGATAGGAATGAATAACCTGAAATAAGAAAACACTAAGAAAACTTATTTGTTAGACAAGTAGCAAAATAGATTGCCTAGCATGAGCTAGGTCTTAGAAGCAAAAGCTTCCTAGGAGGCTGTCAATCCACCTTCTTTGGATAATTAAATTAAAATTATAAACTAAAATATAATTGCATTTAAGGATTAAAAACATGAAATTAAATACAATTAAGATGTATGCTTTGCTAAGAAAATGACTAAATAAAGCAAATGCTAAAAGGCTAGTCGAGGAAAGGTTATGGTTTTGGTTTGGAAAATAGTCAAAATGGAAAGATGGTTTGGTTGAGGTTTATAATGATTTAAATTATCAATAAGATGATGGTCAAAATGATCAAGAAGATAGAAGGGAAAAGGGTAAAAGGGATAAATGGTCAAGTTGGTAAATACAGCCAAGAGGTAAAGAGGGTTAAGTGGGTGAATTATGGCAAAGAGGTAAAAAGGGTCAAGTGGGTAAATATGGCCAAGGAAATAAATGAAGTGAAAAATGGGAAAAATAAGAGTGAAAGGTGAAAGTTATGGAGGTCAAGAGAGAAGAGACCAAAAGAGATAATAAGTTGAAATGAAATAAACAAATAAGGTTACCTTTGAGATGGTTGTCAATGATGGTATTATTGATGAAATCCTGGAGTTATTCTAGTAGAGATTCGATGCTTTGAGTATTTTATCCTCCAAGATGAGGATGAACTCCTCAAGTGGATAACCTCCTCTAAAAACTTGCAATAAAATGTTAATAACAAAAAATATTAATTTTCAACTTTCCAACTTAACCTTGGGTGAAGAAGAGGGGCGTATTTATAGCATATGTTTGAAGAGTCATGCCAAAATAGGAATTAAATAGGTGTGGTGCCATTTTCTATGTGGTGGATGAATTAGTCAAAATTAGGTGGGTGGGGATTCCCATTTGGGTTGGTGAGTGTCCCATTTGGGTTAAGAAGTCAAAATGGGTGCCCTTTATCTTAAAGAGGTAGGTGTCTTATTTTTGAGGTTAATTTAATGTAAAATACATGTTTAATAATGGTCCCTTGAGGGTAAATTTTCCATATTTCAAGAGGGGGCCTTGTGATGCTTAAATGAGGTCATCAAGCACTTTGGGAAGGATCCTAGGTGGGGTATGATGTCCCACACCAAGCCACATCACCTCTAAGCCATGTCACTTACCATATCACCTCCCAAATCACCTTCCATGTCACTTGAAATTTCACATGCCATGTCACTTGCCATGTCATCATGAATAGTGATAATGAATAGTACTTTTAAATAGTAATTTCAAATAGTATTTTTGAATAGTATTATGTGACTAGGAAAATAGTGATTTATTTAGGTTAAGAGGGGTTTGTTAAGGGTTAAGAAGATTTAGGTGGTATTTAGGGGGTCTTGAGGTATTTAGTCATTGAAAACTACAAGTGCATAGTTTTTGAATGCCTACATTTTGCCTCTTTTTGTTATGTGGCTTTGAATTAACAAGCTACAAAACAAAAATGAATCACTTGGTTGAAGGTCAGGGTGATTTGAGTAATACAAGGAGGTTTTCACCCTCAAACCAAGAGTCAATGAAGAAAGACCAAATCAAGTGTAGGTTTGACAATTAGTTGGCGGGGAGGCACTAGGTGGTGCCATAAGGTAGTTGGGCATGTGAAATGCCAAAGGGTTCACAAAATGTGTCTAAGCACAATAGTCAAGATTGTGTAAAGACTAAAGATACCATGTTGGTAAAAATAAGGTTAATCTTAGAAGGACATGTGATAGGGATAATTGATCTATAGCATTGGTCATAGCTGATCAAGTTAGGCCTATCAAGGCATCTAGATAAGTTTAGTATTGGTCATAAGTATCTAGGGTAGGAAGTGCTCCTAAAAAATAACATAATTAATCAAGTCATGCATGAGGTGGTGCCAATATTTGAAATTTTAACATGTTAAGGCTGGTCATTATGATCAAATGTTTTTTGTAAAACATGCCAATGTTTTGGGTTAAAAGAAAGTAACATCAAGGTGGATGTGGTGAAAGCATGGGTGGATTGGGTATGGGTTGGAAGGGGATGGCCAAGCTAACTCTAGATGCACATAGCAAGTGGATGCTACCTACATAGTTCCATGGAGAGGAATCCAAAAAGAATGTTAGGCCAAATGTAGCTCTTTTGAGGTGAAGAGTGTAAGTTAACTTGGTTTCCCTAATTTTATATCATGTAGTTAGGTCTAGTTGAAGGACATTGGAGAAAGGGAAGTTTCAAAAGGGTGGAAAATATGGGTATCAAATAGTTTTCTAATTAGTGTGGTATAAACGGTGGATGACATTACCTAGGATGAAATTAGATGATTGTGTCAACTATACAAAAGGAATTTATAACCATGGATAATCAGGTTCAAGCATGAAATTTTGGTCACCATTTAAAAAAAGAGAAATATGCTTTACTAGGCTTTAGAAAATTTGGCACTACTCGAATTTCCATGGTGATCCAATGGGTTCTTTTATCACCATCTAAATGAGCTAATATTGTGTACTTTCCACAACAATGTTTTTAATAGGATATGGAAGGGTATGATTCAACAATTTGAGAAAAGAAAGTAACATGGTGGGTAAATGAGAAGTGGTGAAAATTTGAACCCTTGACCCTTGAGTCAGTAGGGCCCCAAAATAAGTAAGCATTGAGTTTTGAGGGAATTCAAAGAAAGAAGCTGAGGGGTTTTGAAATATGGAGTGAGGTGAATAATATTAATATTAATTAAATGAAGGATCAGGTTATGGATTGCAATTAAAGTGTAAGGCTATTTCAAGGCATAAGAAGATGTAGGCTGAGAAGGGATAATCAAGGGAAATTATTGGTTGGAAGGTTAGGGCATGTGAGAGGGTGTATCTATCATCCCCATGTGGGTATCCCAAATCTTCCATTTGAAGTTGGTTTTAGTTTTGATTCTAACATCTTCGAAGGTTAGAATAAAAGGGGTTTAAAATAGGCAAGACTAGAGGGGGTGGGGAAGGAATCTTCCTCCCTATGGCTTAGCAATGCCTATGCTTGCTAGTTGGTCATATGAGCCCATGGTCATGGCCAATTATGTCATAAATCCATAGGATTGGTATATATCTCATAATAAACCAAAATTAAGTGGAAGAATTTTGAGGTCGTAGCATGATCAAAATGGGTAGAGGGTTTAAAAGGGAGAAAGGTGATAGGTAGGTTGAATGGAGTAGCTAGAGAGGTATAAAAAAGATGGTCCAAGTGCAACACATAAAGGCATTAAAGGAAGAAAGGGATACACCTAAAGTAATGAATCTGAACAAATTTTTTGCATTAAGACAAGGGTATGGAGGACATGAGGAAGTAGATAAGGAGATGTACATATAAGTAGTTCAATAGGTGACTACACTCTAATGAGTGAGAAGGTGGAGTACCAATCAGAGAGAATAAAGGAGTTTCAACAAGGGATGAGGTGAAGGTAGACCAAGAGATGGATGAAGAAATATGTAGAGAAAACAATAAGGTTGTAGATAAAGATGAAGGTGGAGAAGGATGGAAGGAGCCAAACATGGTCATATAAGAGGAAAAAGAAGGTAAAAAAGAACAAGGAATGTCCTCAAGATGAGAAAAATGAAAGGAAATGGAGAAAAGGGAGAAAATGGTGGAAAAAAATGAAAGGAAATAAGATGAAGATCAAGGATGATAAGAAGAAAAAGGAAGAATTGAAGCAGGGATACAAAGCAAGGATACTCACATAGATGTAAAAGATAAGTGAGTACCAAGATTGAAAGAGGAAAAGGGGAACATAAAAGGAAAGAACTAAGAAGAAGAAAAGAAGAAATTATGGAAGGGCTCTCAAAGGATAAATACCTAGGGATAAACTATTTGTTGAGAAAAAAGAAGATAAAAAGGATGGAAAAAAATAAAAAAGAAGAATGGAAAATGGGTATGGTAGTAAAAATGGAAAAATGGTACAGAGTGGTGGTACACAAAAAGAAAAAGTATAGTTATAGAAGAAATAGAAATCTTGCAAGATGCACAATATGATGGGGAATTGGTGAGGAAAAGAGAGTGATAAAGAGGGTATGACAACTAGCCAAGGGCGAGGGAAGATGATGAGAATGGTGAAAGAAGTTAAAGGGGATAAAGGACAAGGCTAGTAATAAGTGGAGAGAGAGACCAAAAACATGAGAAGTGGGTGAGGGAGTGAGCTATGAATTATGCATAAGGAAAGGTGATGGGGAGGCTAGCAAGGTAGAGTAGGTGGTGGTTTTATGAGAGATAAGAGGGGCCAATGAGGAAGCATATCAACCCTTATGTTAAAAGAGACTGAAAAGTTGGAAAAGTGGTTAAAAGAGATTGACAAGCTAAAGGGAGGGAGGTGGTGAGGGGATAGGTAGAGAAGTGGAGGAAGATATTTTAGGTGAGAAAGGAAAATAAAATAAAGGATGCTACCAAGCTGACCTCAGTAACGAGCACTACTTCCATAGTCCAAAAAGACCTTAGGCTAATGTAGTTCTCCCAACAATGGGGAAAAAGCTTAAGAGGAAGTATTAGATGGTGTTAAAACATAAGTATAATGAAGAAAGAATTCTAAGCTTCCTTGATGTAGGATGCCCTAAGTAAGAGGGTTCTGTTAGCAATAGAAATAAGTGAGAATAAAAAGGGAATAGAAATTAGTTGTTAATGGCTGAGATACACTTAGAAGTGAAGCAGTACCTACATAGTCCATGAACATCAGGCCAATGTAGTTCAACAAGGTTTAGGTGAGTGGTGTTCAAATTGGCTGCCCCAATTTGATGGACCACATGGGTTGGTTTGGGATGAGGGAGAAAGCTTTGTAAAACAATAGTTTTGGGTTTTGGTGAAGGTGTTGGTGAAAGTGAATGGTGTAGACCAGTAAATAGTTACCATAATGATCCCACATTTAGTAGGATTAGAGATATGGATGGGTAAGGTAGGATAAATTATAAGGGAACATAATGCTAAGTACCACAAATAATCTTCAATGGAGTTAATCCAAAGAAGAGGTGCCTTTGTTAGGAGGTTACAACTTATAAAATTGTATGAGGGTTAGAATTTGGAGATAGTGTTGACTACTATGAGAAGATCTATTGAACTAATGAATTATTGGTTCTTCTAGTTTGGGCCTAACAAATAAGAAGCTACATGGCTAGGAGAAGACAATGGCTCCCATGTTATGAATAAATGTTCAATTGGCACAAAATAAAAGACTACCATGTTGGAGTAGGTACTGTCAATGGTTGGGATCTTATATTTAGAGCTTATGGAAATGGGCTAGTAGTAAGGGAAGGGTAGAGGGGACAAGAAGGTGAATTTATTGGTGTTAATTCATGGTGGCCTACCTCTAATGGAAGAGTTTCTAAAACAATAAGTATTTGGGAGTTACCACCACTAGTATTAGTGGAAATTTTAAAGGCATGATCATTAAGTAGCCCATGGTTGGAAACCAATTTATGTCAACCAAACCAAAGGAGATAATGATGCAAATGACCATCAAGCCTGCAAGGGTCACAAGATGACAAACAAAGGAAAGACATCAGATGAAAATCAGATGATAAGGGAAAAAAAGATATCATGATGGTTCATAATGGCTTTATTGAGATGACCAATCGTATCGAGGGTGATGTGTCCATGTGAAAAGGTAGGTAGATATGACCATTTCTATTGGGAAGACTATTTAAGGGATCAATCACATCATATGACCTTCTTAATTGAGGAAGAATGGGTAGGTATTCTGTTTAAATAATCATGATAAGGACCAGTGTGAGGATTAGATCATGTCCTTCATGCAAGCATATCTACCTTCACATAATCATCATTCAAATTTATATTGAAAATGATGGTGTATGTCCCTCCATGCACTAAGATTACCATCTTCAACCACATTCATTATAAAAAACAATAAAAACAATGAATAGGAGTGCCATCCCCTAATCCCACACTAATGCTACCATCTAGCTCATGAGGTAAACTTTCTTAAATAAATGATGCCTTCTTCATAAAGTATGTCAATGTATGCATGTGCTTTAATCCATGCGTAATCTGATGACTATGTATGTGCCATGCAAATCCTCATACCCTAAATAAAATATTGCATAGTTTGTTATGTATAAAATGTGTTGGATGTCATTGGTTGAATGGTATCATGCTTAAGGTTGTGTGGATACTTATAAATGTTATGGTTATGATTAATATGGTTATGGTTAGTATAATCTCACTGAATGTAAAAATAATGATTCTTGTTGTTGCAATACTAGATGGTAAAAGTCATGAGGAAAACACCAACCAAACACATTAAAAATAGGGCACAATTCTTTATTTTTGACAAGGACTAAAAATAGACCTGAGGTGGGATTATCTTAATGAATATAATCCCCTCAAACACTATGCATGAGTAGTTATTAGTCGATAAAAACAGTTTTCTTGATCATAGGGTGTCAAGTAAGCTCTAGATCCCTTGATTTACAAATAGTCTAAAGAGAATATGGGTGATGGGTGGTGTGAAGGGTAATGGGTGATATGTATGATAATTACATGTGAATTAATTTTATTCTTCTATAAGTGACCTAAGAATGGTAATAGACAAGTCCAAATCATATGATAGATGTAGACTAACTAATGTGGGAAGTCTACATGTGGAAGTTGATTGTGGCTTCCAACTTATTATGTTATTGGAGAGTTAATTGTGGATTTATAATTTGTTGTGATAGTGGGTCTTTTGATTTATTTCTATATATGTGAAGTTGATCGATATGGGAAGCTTCCAAGAAATTACTCTACTTTTGACAAAGTGAAATTATCCATCTTTCAAGGGAGTGATCTTATCTTATTGGATTTGTTTAATGATCTTAATATTTGTCCTTCAAGGGAGAAGTCTACCTTACATTTGATAGTTTTTATTTTGTTTTTGGGCAGTTGTCCTTCAAGGGAGCAGTCTGTAATGCTTAAGATATTGACCCAAGTAATTATTGCAAGATGAACTATGTTTAGACATGGACCAATCTAATTAGGCTCTAAGGTTTTTTACTTTATGAGGGAAAAAAATTACACAATAAGGTCAATGATATGTGAAAGTGTGTAGTTTTGAGAGACAATGACTATGGGATTCCATCTTGTTAGGGATGAAAAGTATCCATGAGAACCATGTTATAGGTAGAGTTGTGGTACCCATATTTAGGATTACCCCATGACTATGATGGTTAATCACATGGTTTTATGTTGTAATAAATTATCCTAAGAAGGGGAGGAGAAAGGTGGGTGAAGGTTTAAATCTCATAATCAAGGGAAGAGCTTAAGTTAGACAAATAGGTGATCTTGATCCTTATTTAATATAAAAATTGATGTAGATGTCATTGAGAGGCTCAGGTTCTAGTTTGCCTTCAAGAGAGGATAAATGATAAGCTCCTAATCCATACTTATGCGTAATGATGTAGGGTCTAAGCCAATTGAAATCAAACTTGCCTTGTTTACTCTTCCCCATTTTGGTCACGTGCTGGTTTTCTTTTTAAATGAGATCTCTGATATTGAATTCTTATTATTTGGGGTGCTTGTTATAAGCAAGTGTAATACACTCTCAATAGATGCAAATATGGTTAAGGGCAGAAAGGTGATGTTCATCAAGTAATTTTAGGCATGTGAGGCATTCTTGACTATAATCCTCTTCAAAAATGATGTTGTGTAAGGAAATATGAAGAGAGGGAATCTGGACTTCAAGAGGTAGAACATCCTCTATGCTAAAAACTAGGGAAAAAGGTGTAGCACCTATTGTGTTTTAGATACTAGTGTGATAGGCCCATAAAACAAATGGGATGTGTATGTTCTAATCCTATCTTGAAGCACTTACAAATTTGGTTGGCATTTTAATCAGAGTTTTGTTAGAGGCTTCTACCTATCTATTTTCCTACGGATGGTAAGGCAAGGAATGGATGAGTTTGATGAAAAAAGCATCATAGAGGGATTGAAATTTTTGTTTTTGAATGATTTGTTGTTATTTGTTATGATTTTGTGAGGGACCCAAAAATGATAGATAAGGTGATGATTGATAAAATCTATGTTTTTTTTTGGATTTAATGGAGATAAGGGGAATGGCTTACACCCATTTAATGAAATATTCTATAGTGGTGATGATATATTGGTTTCACTGAGAAGAGTGAGGATTGATTTCTCCAAGGAGATCCAACCCCCACTATGAAAAGGGCCAATAATCCATGGATACCTAAAGGCCATGAGTGGGAACATGATGTAAGTTAGCATGTTGTTGGTATTTAACACACTTATTTACATAGTCACAATATTCCTAATTGAGGGTAGGTCAATAGTAACCCAGGCATATTATTCTTTTGGCAGAAGTGAGGCCACTAAAATTTCCCCCACAAACTCCATCATGGGTTTCTTTGATGGTATGAGGAATCTCATGACTACGTAAATGGAGGAGAATACCATAAAATCCATGTTTATATGGGATTCCCCCTAGTGTGGTATAATGAGAGGTGCCCTGCACAAATGCATTCTGGGAATTATTTGAGAGGTTAGGTGGAATGATGCCCAAGTTAAGGTAATTAAAGGTTTGGTCATACTAGACATCATAAGGAGATGCCTACACACTACAAATGGTTGGAAGGTTTGAATTGATATATGAGGGCCTAATGAAATGGTGGATGGTGACAAATAATTTGGGTTCCATAAGTTGAGAGGGTATTTAAGATGCAAGAGAGGTCATTGTGTCTGTAAATTTGTTAGTAGATCGAGGCACTAATTGGATTTGATAATGGTCAAAATATGTTAGGAGCTCATCAATGAGGAGCTTATACTTTTGTAAAATTTTATTTTTACATTGATAAGACCCATTGACCTAGTTAATCATGAGTTGAGAATCATTGAAGCTAGAAATGGTTTTGATTTTTAATGTGAGAGTAGTTTGGAGACCGATGACTAAAGCTTCATATTCTACCATGTTGTTAGTACATTCAAAGTCAAGTTTATAGGATAGTGGAAGGGGTTCACCATGAAGGGGTATGAGAATTATGTTTGCACCCCCACCATGTTGACATTTAGTGCCATAAAAAAATGGTCATTTGGTAATAGGGTTCTCCCTGAGAAAGAGTTTCAATAGACTCATCAAGAAATTTTAATGGAATGGGATGGTTATCTGAGAGAGGGGATTTAGCTAAGTGATCAATAATGACTTACCCCTTAATGTATTTTTGGTGAATAAACTCAAGATCAAACTCATCTAGAAGTATGAGCCACTTAGCCATACATTGATTTTGGTATGGTTTGGAGTGCATATACTTGAGTCGGTTGGTGTTAGTGATAACATATGTTTTATGATTAAGAAGGTAGTTAAAAATATTAGAGGCAACAAAATGAGAGCCAAACAAAGCTTTTTAGGATGGTTATATCATGTCTCTTACTCTAGAAACATGTGACTGATATAGTAAATGGATTCTTCCTTATTTTGTTCATCTCGATAAGCTAGCATGGCACCTAAAGAGTGATTAGTGGTGGATATGTAAAGGTAGAAAGGTTGGTCATCCCTAGGTGGGATAAGAACATGTGGAAAAACAAAGTACTCTTTGAGTGAATCAAAGGCTTGTTGACAATATTTGGTCCATCTAAAGGAGGTGTATTTCTTCAAGAGGTGGTGAAAGGGTTGCCATCTATTTGATAATTGAGAGATGAAGTGATGGATAGATTGGAGTTTTCCCTGTAGACTAAAAAGTTGCTTAAGGTTTATTGGAGGCATTTCTAGGATGGCCTTGACTTAAGCAGGGTCAATCTCAATTCTATGGAGGGAGATGATGAATCCCAGAAGCTTTCTAGATAAAACCCTAAAAATTTATTCTTTGGGAGTGATCCAAACATGAAATTGGATTAATCTATCAAAAATGATAGTAAGAATAGATAAATGGTCCTTGTAGTGTTTATATTTTTTGAGGAGATCATCCACATAATCCTCTACAATTTTATGAATAAGATCATGGAAGACATTGAACATGGCCCATTGATATGTTGCTCCTATATTTTTTAACCCAAATGGCATGACCCAATAGCAGAAGGTTCCCCAAGGAGTAGTGAAGGCATTTTTATGTTGGTCTGAGGGGGTGATCAGGATTTGATTTTATCTTGAAAATCCATCCATGAGGGATAACATCTCATGACCTATGATAAGGTCAACTAGTTGGTCGATGATGGGTAAAGGAAAGTCATCTTTGGGACATGCAAGGTTAAGGGCTTGGTAATAAGAATAATGGGTTGAATAAATTTGATGGATAAAAGACATTAAAGCTTTTCCTTAATGAGAAGAGATATACAAGGGTGCATTTTATGAAGTTTTTTCCATATTGGCTTAGCCTCTAGATGGGTAATAATGTTATGAAGGGTGATGGATGGGTCAATCTCAGGCATATCCTAATAAGACCAAGTGAATGTGATGCTACAGTCCCAACGAAAGGTGGGATAATCATGTTGCTTGTTTGAGTCCAAGGATTTCCCCATTTTAATGATAGAAGGATTCTCATAGGTTCCTAAGTTAATGTCAATAGTTGATTCATTGAATATGGTTTGGTTTTCTAAAGGGAAATATTTATGAATGGGAGAGTCTCCTACACCAAGGTAGGTGAGGATAGAATTATCATTTTGGAACTGAATGGTATAGATGGTGGGTGAATCATGGTTGATCATTTCAATGTGGATGAGAGGAAAGGTTTTAGTTTGGCCACTATGCTGATAGGTCAGTGGGCCTAAAATAATGGTATTGATAAAAAAAAGTTGCATGGGATGATGTCAGAGTCTTCAAATGGAATTGGTATGGGTAGAGGTTCTTCAAATTAGAAAGGTGAGGCTGATAGGGGTAGAATTTCCTCAAGTGGGATTGGTACAGTTGGAGGTTCTCAAAATGGGAGAGATGGGATTAGTGAGGTTGGAGGTTCATTGATAGTGGTGACAACTAGTTTTGGTGACGTGGGTTATTCTGGGGGAACATATCCCAAGCCAAATAACTCATGAGGTTTTTGTGTTTTTATGATGGGAAGTTTGTGAGGCCCTTATTCATGGATTCTAAAACCAAAACCCTTCCAAGCACACTAATGAAGGTACATCTAGGCAAAGGTCAAATTGCTAAGATAAAAAAAGTTGGAAGTGAATGGCTAGATATAAGGCATGGTAATGGGAACAAGGAGTGGCTTATCAAGTCCCCCATAGACAAAATATGTTATATTATTGGAAAGGCCAAAGGAGACAAGGGTACCAATATTGGGATCATAACATGGATCATTTTAGAGATTCCCAAATTTGTGTGGAGAAGGGAAAGCATCCAAATTTAGGAGTTGATATTCCCCCAAAGAGACACATTGAAATATGGATTACAAGGGGTATTTGACTGGGATCTGAAATGAAGGGATTGTTGAACTAGTGGATACTTCCTCATTATTGTAGACATAAGTGTTAGTGGGTGGGGTTGATGTAGTGGTTTGGTTAGAGGTTATTTGTGGAGGGGATGAATGTGGAATGAGGATGTCATTGGGTTAATATGTCATATTATAGGAAGTGAAGGGACTCGATCAACTTTGATTGTAACAACTTGTCCCTCATGTTCAAATTTGATACATCAGTGAAGGGTGGAAGGGATGCATCCCATTTCTCTGATCCAAGGGTGATCAAGTAACACAATATATTGAAACTCACCCTCTATGACATAAAATATTTTAGGAATAGTTTGAGGCCCCAAATGGATGTGGAGAAAAATTATTCCTAGAGTGGTAGCCAAGGTATTATTAAATAGCTAGATAACTATCAAGATTTTAGACATGATGTTTTTAGGTAGTTGAAGTTGATCATAAGTGTTGGAGGAGATGATATTGATACTCACTCCCCCATCAATCATGAATATTTTGAAACATCTCTGATTGATGGATGTGGTGATGAAAAGAGGGGGATTAGGGTCTTTGTTATAATTTGGCAAAAAAAATTATTCTTGAAAAGTGACCATGGAAGCATGTTGGATGGCTCCAATTAAAGATGAAAGAGGTTGGAGATCATTTGGTTGAACCTCTATAGAATTTAGTGATTTGATTAAAGCCTAATGATGTTGAGGTGAGGTGTTAATTAAGTCATAAAGTCTCATTTTAAATAGCATTTGGTGAATTTATTTTAACACCAAGTGTTAGATGAATGGAGATGCATTGGAAGAAGAGGATTCCAAAATGGAGACTTTGGTCTTGGTTGGTTGTGAGTGTGAAGGTGAAGGTGAAGGTGTAGTTGTTTGGGTGTGGTTGGATAGCTATGGAGTTAAAGGATAAGACCATGGAATGTCTACTTTGGCCTTACCCTTTTCATTTTCTTGGATGGCTTTACTCGTATCCCTTTGTTGAGCTCGATACTAAGTCACCATATGAATGGTATTGATAAGGGGGATGGTTGCTTGCTTTAGTTCCTCTTCTTCACTCCTTGATAGAAGTAAGGAAGTGGATGATTGAAAGGTGGATTGGATAGGTGGTAGAAGAGGTAAGGGACTTACATAAAATTCATCTAGTAGATCATCTTCCTCTAAAAGGCCATGAACAATTGATTAGAGGGCTTTATAGTTTTCTATATCATGTCTAGGGGTCCTATGATAAAGACAAATCAAACTATTCTTGAATTGGGTTGGCTTTTGGTGAGTGGGTTCAAATGTATTTATTAGTGGTAAGATAATGATAGAGGCTTGAAATAGTCTTTGTAAAATGGTTGTATAATATTTTGGTAAAGATCTAGAAGGTGGGGAAGTTTGAACTTTGGGTGTAGGGATCTTATGGGGTAAAGTTTTTTTGGATAGGAGGTGTGGTTGGTGGAGTGAGTTTGGTTGGTGGTTTAGGAAGAATTGGATTAGTTGTAATAGGTTTAGGAATTGGAGGTATAGATGATGAGGGTTTAATAAATGGGAAAGTGGATGGAGAAAGGTTGGTAAATAATGATGATGAACTATAGGGATGGATTGTTATAGGCGGAGAAAGGGGAGATGGTTTCTTGGAGGAAGAGTATGTAATAGGAATGGTAGAAGGACATGGTCCCAAAATAGAGGATAAAGGTGAACAAGGTGGTATGGGCCTAACCAAAGGTTGTGTCCTAGGCAACACTCCCTTTTTAATAATTTTAATTGAATTTGGTTTTGATTGGGTTGATATGGTTAAATCTAATCTCAATGAAGATTGATTAGGATTAGGCACAGGAAGGATCCCTAAATTTTGTTATGGCTTGATGAAAAAAGCATAGGGTGGTTTGAAAATTTTAGGTGAGGGTAGGTTAGATGGTTCATTGGTAATCTTAAGAGGGGTAGTTGGTGGAGTTATAGCAATAGGTTCAAGAGTAGACTCAAGTGAGGTGGAAGGTTCAATTTGCTTTGATATGGGAGTCTAAGATGATGCAAAAAGGTGGCTTTGTCAAATTTAGGTTGGGAGGTAAATTCCAAACTTTGAATGAGCTAATAAAAAGGTTTATAAATGGGTATTTTTATTTGATCATTGGTTTCAAAGCACAAGCCCTTTGAGGAAGAAGAAGGAGTAGTTTTAATGTTGTTGTCTTTGGTGGAAGGTTTTGAAGGTGATGATTGGGCAGATGAGGGTAATGTTTCTTTAGTGACTATTTCTAAGAGAGGTATAGATGGTTATGTAATAGGATTGGTGGGGGTAATGATTTTAGATGGAAGGGTAGGCATAATTTCTTCTTGGGTTTGGTTATCTAAAGAAGTAGGTGGTGTTTCTAATTGGATTAGAGGGGTGGATGAAATGGCTAATGGATTGGTTATCTCCTTAGGTATTTCCACCATAAGAGAGGTGGATGGAACTATGGTTTCATATAAGGAAGTGGAAAGGGTAGATACTTCCACCATTTGGGCACTTGGAGAAATAGGTGATGGTGGATTGTTTTCCTCTATTTGGGTGATAGAGGTGATTACATTAATTACATGTGCCTCACGTGATTCAGAGGATTTAGGTTGGTTTTCATGGTGTTGGGTTGAAGGTGGATGATTTGGGGATTGTTTATGGAAAATATCAAGAGATTGGTTGGAAGGAGCATTTGGGTTATCAAACACCATCTCCCCTTTATCAATTAGGTCCTAGATAATGCTATTAAAGGTATTTCATCTATAAGTATCATGTCCAATAACTTGATGATAATCATAATGATCATTCTCATTGTACCACCTAGGAAGGGGGTGAGAAGTATTGAATTATTGAGGGGGCTTGATGGGTGGAAGTTATATTATATTGGCTTTAAGTAATTTGCCAAAGATTGATGCATAAGACTCCCCAATCAAGATAAATGGTTTTGAAGGAGCCTAGTTTTGGGTATGGTTTTGGAGATTGGAAGGATTATTGGTTCAAGGTGTTTGGTTGATGGTTGGAGGAGTCATAGTTTTGAGAACAACCAAATGTGTTGATGCTTTTGCTTTATAATTGGTTGGGTTCATGGTTTTGGTGGTGGATGAGTCAGTGGATTTAAAACTAGAATTTTTATTTTAAAGCTTTAACTTCCCTTAATCAATAGCATAATTTTCCAATTTGTGGGCCATAGTTAATGCTTCGTCAAAGGTCCTAAAGGTTTGGACTTGGAGAGTTGGAGCAATATGCTTGACACAACATTGAGAGAATAGTTTGATCGATTTGGGTTGGGGTAATGGGAAGGTAAGTTTATTGATGAGGCCCCTCCATTTGGAAATGAAATCAATAATGGATTAATTTTCAAATTATTTGGAGTATAGGTCGGTAATGGAAACCTTTTTAGATATGTTTACTGAAAAGTGTTTTAAAAAGGTTTGTGCCTATTAAGAGAAAGAATAGATAGAATGAGTGGTAAGGGCACTATAACAGTCAAGGGTAGTTTTTTATAATGACATGGGAAAGGTCCAGAGGAGGAAAGCATCATCAAAAGTGATCAAGTAATAAACATGATGAAAAGCTCTTAGGTGTTGTTGAGGATCCTCTTTACCTTGGAATTTAGAAAATTTAGGCAATTCCCACTGATGAGGGTAAGTTTGAATGGACATGGATGGATAGATAGGCTCATTAAAAATTTAGTCAGGAGATGAAAGATTAGTTAAGGTGGAGTGGATGGCTCCAAACTAGTCATTTTATCCATTATCATTTTGATTAGATCAGGTTGAGGTTGGGAAGCTGTATAATTAAGAGGTACATTTTTTTGGGGGTTGGGTTACAGTAATGTATGAATAGGTAACAAATGGTGGTAAATATTCCACATATTTATAAGTGGTGTCAAGAGGTTGAGATGGTGGCAAATAAGAACTAATTGGTATGAAATCTTGGGTGGAGGGAGGCATGTACCCTTGTGGGTGAGGGACATACTAGTAATTTGTCATAGGTACTTGTTGATAAAAATATGTGGTTGGTATGGTTGAGCTAGGAGGAAATTGGGAAAGTTAAAGTTGGGTAATTAATCTAGTGCTAATTGGGGGAAGGTTTTGAGGTATGGAGAGTACTAGGCTTTGAAGTGGACTAGGCTGAGGATTAGTTACAATTGAAGGGAAGATAGAAGCCGAAATAGAAGATAATGCACTAGTGGATGGGGTATAGGTAATAAATGGCAAGGTTGAACCCACATGGGGTGTGATAGGACATATTTGGTTTGGGGGTAGAATATTGGTTTAAGGTTGGGTAGATGGGGTGTTGGAAGAGGCCTAAGTTAATGGTTGGGTTGAAGTGGTACCTACCATAAGCTGAGATGACATGCCAAGAGAAAGAATAGAAGAAGGAACTGAAGCAGGTGGGGTATGGTGAGGTAATGTTGTAAAGCCATCAAATACAAGGCATTAAATTCAAGATCTCCTCTAGATATGATTGAGATTTTGGAAGGAGAATGTGGTGGAGGAGAATGGTGAGGTAAAGTGTGAAGAGATTTGTTAACATCTGAGGTATAATCTATAGATGAAGAAGAAGGTGGTGGTTGGTTGTTTTGATTTCTCACTTGTTGTCTAGTTGAAACCATATGAGAAAATAGGGAATGTTATTGTGACACTCAAACCTCAAAAGAAGATAAAAACCAAAAATTTCAAAGCAAACAATACATACACTAAGAAGTGTGTTTTATCCTTTTGATTACTTTTAAATCACTTTTGGATTATGCCTTAAAGAGTGTGATAAGGGAGGTCAGCTTGTAAAATGGGTACTAAAGTGGAATTCTATGGATAGTTTCAAGTTGTTTAGGTGATCAAAAGCAAGATCTATGTTGAACTTTAGTATGTGGCTTGGTGTTTGGGGCTTGCTCCCCTCACTTCACAATCTCACAACCATTACGGGTGCTTAGCCAATAGATATTGAGTCTATATTTTATACTCAACCAAAGAGCTAAGTTGATTCTCCCCTTGGTGGTGAAATCCAAGTGGGATAGTTGGGAGGGGGTAAGGTTACTACCAAGTGATGAAATCCTAGTTGGTTCTTATCTCAAGTATTGTTTTGATGTGTAAATTATTTTGTGGTTTAGTTTTATGTGTGATAACAAGTGTGAATGTTACGATAAGATTACTTTGCCTCCTAAGTTACTAAGTGAACTAAAATCAGCAAGAAATAAATGAATTCCAATGGTTGATTTTTAAGCCCAAAAAAAATTATTTCATTCGATGAGCAAATAATTAAAGAAGAAAGGGAACTAGGTCCCATCGGGTGTGCCAAAATGTTTCTCTCTATTTTTTGCTTTTTTCTAAGTATGAAAAGAAGAAACTATCAATAAGGGTAATGGCTATGAGAACTTGGTATAAAATGCTCACATGATCTAGATGATGGTGGATAATCCTCTTTGGCTAGGAAGTAATAACCTATAATAATAAAATACTAAGAAAACTTGTTTGTTAGATAAGTAGCAAAGTGAATTGCTTAGCATGAGCTAGGTCCTATAAGAGAAAGCTTCCCAGGAGGCTGTCAATCCACCTTCTTTGGATAATTATATTGAAATGATAAACTAAAATATAATTTGATTAAATGATAGTAAATTTGAAATTAAATACAATTAAGATGGATGCTTTGCTAAGAAAATGACTAAATAACGTAAATGTTAAAAGGCTACTCAAGGCAAGTTATGGTTTTGGTTTGGAAAATAGTCAAAAGGGAAAGATGGTTTGGTTGAGGTTGATAAATGACTGAAATGATCAATAATGTAATGGTCAAAATTATCAATAAGATATAATGGAAATGGGTAAAAGGGATAAATGGTTAAGTTGGTAAATATGGCAAATAGGCAAAAGGGGTCAACTGGGTGAATTATGGCAAAGAGGTAAAAAGGGTCAAGTGGGTATATATGGCCAAGGAAATAAATGAAGTGAAAAAGGGGAAACAGAAGAGGTGAAAGGTATGAAGGTCAAGAGAGAAGAGGCCAAAGGAGATAATAAGTTGAAATGAAATAAATAAACAAGGTTACCTTTGAGATGGTTGTCAATGATGGTGGTGTTGATGATATTATTGATGAAATACTAGAGTGATTCTGATAGAGCTTCAATGCTTTGAATCTTTTCTCCTCTAAGATGAGGATGACCTCCTTCTCAAGTGGTTAACCTCCTCCAAAAACATGCAATAAAATGTTAATAACAAAAAATACTAATTTTCCCGTTTCTAACTTAACCTTGGGCAAAGGAGAGGATAGGTATTTATAGTATATGTTGTGAAGAGTCATGCCAAATGAGGAACAATAAAGGTATTGTTCCATTTAATATTTTTTGGATAAATTAGTCAAAATGAGGTGGGTGGGGATTCCCATTTGGGTTGGTGAGTGTCCCATTTGGGTTACGAAGTCAAAAATGGGTGCCCTTTGTCTTAAAAAGGTAGATATCTTATTTTGGAGGTTAATTTCATGTAAAATACATGTTGAATAATGGTACCTTGAGGGTAAATTCACTATATTTTAAGGAGGGCACCTTATGATGCTTAAATGAGGTCATTAAGCACTTTGGGAAGGGTTCCAAGTGGGTATGATCTCCCACATCAATCCACATCAATTCTAATCCATGTCAATTACCATATCACCTTCAAAATCACCTTCCATGTCACAAGCCATGTCACTTGCCATGTCACATGCCATGCTACTTGCCATGTCATCAGGAATAATGATAACAGGTCCCATAGTGAATAGTGATACTAAATAGTACTTTTGAATAGTAATTTCAAATAGTATTATGTGACTATGAAAATAATGATTTATTTGGGTTAAAAGGGGTTTGTTAAGTGTTAATAAGGTTTAAGGGTTCTTTAGGGGGGGTCCTGAGGCATTCAATCATTAAAAACTACAAGTACATACTTTTCTAGTGTCTATAGTGACCCCTTGGTTGATATCTCGATCTCCATTCTCTACATTGTCAATACTCTTCAACATGCCAATATTTATCTCTATTATCCCTTTATATTGTCTAGGAAAATCCCCTTTAAATATTACATGATGCCCTTTTCCTCATTTTCCTCTAATTTTACAACATTTTCTAACCTTGAATTTTTATTTATAGTGTCTCTATGATTAAATTTATCATTACACATTTACCACTAATTGAAATCTTGTTTTTATAACTTTTCAATGAGATCTTACATGCCTTGTCTGGTTTTTTAACATGAAAATTGTGACCATGTAAAAATGTCTTTTTTTCCTTGTTAATTTTATTTTAACTAGGAATGTAGGTGACCCTTAATCATTCTATATGGCATGATCCCATGATTTATGCTCAATAAGCTCAAAAATCCATTCATGTGGTTGCATGGTCCCTGTGGATTCATGAATTTAGTAAATCAACTTGTTACCACTCATATATCTACTTAGACTTGTGGATCTAAATAATTCCACTTAAGACTTGAAATACATCCATCCAAAGTGTTCCCACCATTAATCTATGAACTACACAAGTTATGATTATGATACTTTTCATAATCCAAGTCTCTTAAACTCACATTACAACCTAATTTTTATGCAGGAGGAAATCAAGGATGTGTACCACATGAACATGATATTAAATTTAATGGTTATATTATCCCATTAACCAATTTATCTATGATGATTCCACATGTACAAGGGAGATGTCCCATTCACACTATCTTAAATTTGATGCTTGCCATTATATCTCAACCTATCACAAGGACTTTGTTTCGAACACTTTAAAACTTACACAATGTGGCTACCATGACTTAGGAACTTAAGAATATAATAAATTAGAACCTGTGATCACATAGACTATATGAATTACATAATTCCCCCATAGAGTTAGAGACTTAAAAATTATGTTTGGCCACCTAGACATATAAAAAAAGGCCCCAAAAAGTCTTGTTAAAAGTTTAACTACCATTAAAATTTTAATTTATAGTTATGGGTAGAAAAGTGACCTGATAAATTAATCCATACAATCTATGTGATCTCTTTTAATTCAAGCATCAACCTTGAGACTCCTTATTTAAAACTACACAAACTACCTACTTATTTTTTGCAATGCAAGATCACTAGTACATCTTGGATGTTCCTACCTCAAACACCATAGGTATTTTAAAAAGTGATATCCTACTCAAATTAATGGAATAAATGGAAAAATCACTCTTTTTTCACTGAGACTTGTGACCATGGCATTCCCTTCTAACACCAAATATCTCATCTAATTGTCATGATTTTTATTTCATTTTTTAGCTTCTTATCAACTTTAAATAGTCTCTCTTACGCTTACCTATGACCACTCTCTTTTCTTTGGTGGTATTAGACCCACCATAGTCCACGCTCCTCTACCAAAGGTTTCTCTTCTTTTTACTCACTATTTATGTATCATTTGTCCACCTCCACCCAATAGTTTTCTTCTTTTTCTTCCATTTAGTTGTGTGATTAAACCCACCTTCATCTGACATCCTCCACTAAGATGTTATTTATTACATCTTAATTTATATTTTGTGTTGATACCCATTGGTATTGTTCATCCTCTACAAAAATCCTTCTTGTATATATTCAATCGCTATCCAACCTCCTATAGGATTCTTCCTCTTGTCTCGTTTCTCTATTTCTAGATCTTCTTTCCTCATGGTTGTAATCTATTCTTATAATTTTATTTGTGCCACCTCCATTATTCTTATGGATTATTTTGTCCCAATAGTCTTAAAAGACTTATTTTCTTCCTCTACTTCTTCACACACTTTGATTGATATATAAATCAACTAATCCTTTTGAATTTATTTGTGAGTGCATATTTTTGCACTTATTGGTTCACTTATTCACATTGGAATGCCTTCTTTAATGCCTCCTTTCTCTCCATCTCTACACCTACACATCAACTATAATCACAAATTAGTTTAAAAATATGAGACCTTTTAGTCCCTAAAGGTGCTTCCTCAATATTCACACTATAAGGTTGATTTCCACTAGGCTTGAGTTATTTAAGGTATTCATCATTCTACCTTCTCCTCAGAATACTACTCTTTTTTTCTTGTGATAAATCATCTTTATCTTTTTATTATTTTTCCTCTTTACTTTTTTATTTCACCTCCTTTGCATCAATATCAATCTAATTACATTCCTACTTATTTTATTCCTTTGCCTTTGTGTCATATGCATGATGACTTTAACTTCTCCAATTTTTTCCCATTTTTCTTATAATATTTTTCTCTCTCACATCTAACTATTGACTATAAAGTCGCATGTTCTCTTTTTTTATTTGTCTCTCATACATATGAGCATGTTGGACTGAACTACAATTTATTCTATTTTTTTCATCTCCTTCATTATTGGATCTATACATAGATCAAACATATTAATATAATCAATACACATCACAAACACTCTTTTGGTTCCCTTTCATTCTTTAAAAATGTGTTGTCTAACTCATTTATATTTCTCAAATTTGACTTATAACCTTCATTCACATGATGAAATCTCAAAGACCTATTCTCAACAACCTCCATGGTTTTCCTCTTCTCATTATTCACTTTATTTTCTTATTCCTTACATGTGTGGTGTTTAAAAATACACTCCTTATGTGAATTACCATGCACTTCTTTTACATTCATTATTTTATTCTTGGAAACATTAGTTTATTCTTTGCTACTCTCAGACATTATTCCCTGAAAAAGAGAAATAAAAAATTCATTGTCTTTACCCTTTAATGATAAGACTCTTCCCACTTATATGATTATGCTTCCTTTCCCATCATCAAATAATGGAATTCCATATTCTAGTGAACAAACTATCACCTCTACATCCTTGTTCATGAATATTTCTTCTTCTACGGGGTGTTCAAATGTTTCTTTCTCTTTGTTGTTATTAAAAATATATTTAAGCTCCTCAATTGTACATTTCACTTTCCCATTGTTTTTTGACTAATTTTATAAATTCACTCATATCTTTGAGTTGTTCACATGGAACATCCTTCTCCCATTTCCTTTAAAAACAATATTCTTCATCTCTCTTTCAACTCTCAATGCTTGGAGTTTCTTCCACCATTATTTATACAATTTTGGTTGCACAACATGACCCATCAATGTGGAAACCATTATTTCCAAACTATTCACCTTATTATTTCCATTTTTTTGTCTTTTATTTTGGAGTTCTCTCAAATACATAGTTGCATGTCCACATAGCTTCTTGCATGAAATATTTACACACATGGGATCTATAATATTTTCCTTTTCACATAAATTTTTGAACTTTAAAATCCATTTCATGAGCTGACCTATACTCCCTTTACCACAACAAAATCAACATTATAAGTAGACTTACCTCTTTTTTTCACCTTGACCTCAATTAGTCTCTTTTATTTTATGGGATCTTTTCTTTCACTTTTTTGGTCTCTCTCTCAAGCATATAATAATGCATATAAGAATAACAACCCCATAATAATTTCTTATTATTTTTTTATACTCACATTTTAAACATATTCTCCACTATGTGCATTCTACATCTACTCAAAATTTGTTTGGAATTATTTTAACATATTTTCAAGTCTTCCACTTCTAGTGTCTTTCCTCTTTTATGTGTCATTTCTTCTTCACAAACAAGCTGATCTTTCATAACCTATAACTAATTTAAGTAAGATTATATTTCATAAATTACATTATAATACAATAATATTATTTATTTCATATATTTATTAATACTTATAGGAGTTCTCACACACCTGCAACAAACTTATCTTCTCCCACATTCAAACTTTTGTTTCATAACATGAAACTAACACAATAAGTTTTATCCTCACAACCTGCACTAGATTCAAACAAGAATCTCTCTATTCCACATAATTTCACCACCTTTAGGGATTTATTTTAATTGAAAAAAATTTAAGCTTATTTTTCACAACTTTTAGCATAATCAAAAAAAGAGTCTGATAACTTATCACAAGGCTCTTCACTTGTAAGACCTTTTCACACCTAAAAAAAACTCATTGTGGTTGCAAAGTATCTCTTCAAACCTTCTACCCAATACCTCTTCTCTCTTTAAATATGACCTTTCTTATTTTATACTCACAATAATTTAAAATAAACTCTCACTAATATTTAAAACCTTTACTCTGATACAACTTGGTGTAATTCATGGTAGTGATTCCTAGTGAAGGGATGCCCTTGTCTATGTATCCAAAGTCACACAGTAGAAAATAAAACATAGTCTTATATTATTCAATGAAAATAAGCTTTAATGGACATTACATTCACTTTTTTTGACTCTCTACACCTAATCTCCCTCTATCTCTATTTATAAAATTGAGCCTCTATAAGATTTACATTCACTCTCTATTATGTTACAGACTATACAACCTTCCTTTGAGAGCTTTATCTTTGATCTCCTAGTAACAACCTATTATGTTTTGATAACTCTTTCCAATGTGACCCCATATTAAATCTCTTGATATCCCTTCTCTAAGATGTTGATCATTTTTAACATTTCAATCCAAATCTCTATTATCCTTTTATTGTGACTATAAAAATCCCCTTTCACATTTTAATAAAACCCTTTTTCTTGATTTTCCATGATTTTACGACATTCACAAACCTTATAATTTTTAGTAATAATGACTACATGATTATATTAATCATTGAAAGGTGATCACTAACTAAAATCTTGATTTCAAATCTTTCTAATGATGTCTTGCATGTCTTGATTGGTCCTCTAATGTGAAAATTATGACTATGCAAAAGTATCTCTTATGTTTTTCCCTCGTGAACTTAATTTTAATTGTGACTTCATGTGGCTTGTGATTATATTATGTGGCATGATCCAATGGTATTTACTTAATGATATATAAAATTCATTCATATGGTCATATATTCCTTTTAGACACATAGATTTATTCAATCTACTTGTGACCACTCACACATCCTCCTAGACCCATGGCTCTAACTAAATTTTCTTAAGAATCGAAACACATTTGTCCAAAGTGATCCCACCATTGATTTGTGGTATGCGTAAGTTGTGATTTTAAATCTTATCACTTTTTTAGACTCTTAGACTCATGTAACTGGCTAACTATTCCATAGGATGAAAGGCCATAGATCCCATGAACATGATAATAAATGTAATGATCATAACTAAAAATCATCCTATGAACCAAGTTATTTATGATGCTACCATATGTATGGTAGAGATACCACATTCATAGTATCTTAAATTTGATTTATATCATTGTACGTCAACCTATCATAAGGACTTATTTATGAACACTTTAAGACTTACACAATGTGGTTGCCATGACTTAGGAATTTAGGAATATAATAAAGTAATTGTTATGATCACATATACTATATTAAATATTATAAGTCTAATTTTGACTTGGAGACATATTAATTATGTGTGGTTTTTGAGATAAATGAAAATATGTCCCCAATAAGTCATGTTGACATAACAACCACCATTAAACTTTAAATTTGGAGTTGTAGGTAGTAAATTAACTTGATAAAAGAATCCATGTGCCTCTATGACATATATGAATTGATTAATTATCCCTAAGACTCCTTATTTAGCACTACACAAATTCCCTACCTATTTTTTATGATATGAGATTTTTTGTAAGCCTTGGATGCTTTTGCATCAATGATTTTTTTAATGCTTAAGAGTATGTAAAATATTATGAGTTACGATTGTTAGAGATAAAATTTTCACCCTTGAGAGGTTTTTTTAAATCCATCTAATTTTAGCTATATAATGGGATTAATCCTAGGTTGTGGGTGACATCTAAGTGGACAAACCTCTATTAGATTATAAGGCTAGCTCCCCTTTATGTATCAGTTGGGCTCAGAACACTACACCACTAGATTAGAATGAAAAAAGGATAGGGATAACATGAAATAAAACTAAATATGGAGGTGATACACCAACCAATTAACCACTACTAACTAGCTGCATGTGCACTTAGACCTATAAGACTGAAAGTCATGCACTACTCTTAACTTGTACCTATCACATCAATGATTTGTATGAAAGTAAGATATTGTGGGGTTAGGAGGGAAGATTATTGAAACTTATAATCCAAAATTGATCCATGATGACACTTTCTAAGAATTATAATAGTGAGCTAAACTACATAGAGGCAATAATAACAAGACAATAAACCAAGGTGAGCTAAGTCTACACTTGATTTCATCAATCATTCAATATATCCATAAAATAAGGAAAAATCAGCTATATATTGATCAAAGGAAATACAAAAGATCAAGGCTTTCCCATAATCATGGTGGAAGGATCCTTATAAATTCCAAACAAAGTTTTATATATAGAAGAGGAGAGAGAGTGAGAAAGAGAATGTTGGAGAGACTTATGCCAAGTGTCCCAACAAGAATGTCTATAAGTGGGTAGTTATGGAATCCTTTTTCAACATTTTTACACATATCATGATCTATTATTTCATCAATGTGGTGTAGAGTAACTCTTAGTATTCTTGTATGACTCATTAACCTCATTATACAATTTCTTATTCTTGTTTCTAGGAGTGATAAGTGGTATTCTTGATCATCCAACTCACCTTGAGATTCCCTCTACCCTTGTTCTTAACACTTTTCATCTATTTATAAGTCTTATATATTGATATTTTAGTGATCATAAAACCCCCTTAGGTGTCTTAAAACCCACCAAATTGACTATACCTCTCTCCCAAGGTTCTTTGAATGATATACTAACATATCTTGCTCAAGCCTATTTAGGAGTATTTCCATACCATGTTTTCATCACCTTCTTTTATTAGACCCATTAGTAGTTCCAAAAAAATTTCTAAGATGTTTCAAGATGTAATCCACCCCTACTCTACTTTTAATCACTTGAAAACCCTGTGAGAAGCCTAAACTAATGTTATTAATAAACTACTAATTACAATCTAGAAGATGTGCCATACTTTTACATGATTTTAGACTCTATGGGCATTGAGTAGGTATGGATAAATTATGAGAGGTTAGTACCAATGTGTACCATATGTGTTTATTTTCATTCCAATCTTAGAACCTATTTCAAAAGCAACATACCTGGTATAACCTTCATCCTATTAACACCTACAAACCTATAACTTTGCATTCCTTTCATGTTTGGTTTATTTAGGCTTGGATAATACCTTAGAATGGCTTGGTGTATTTATATATTATTTAATATAATTTTTTTTAAATGAAAATCATCATCTTCATGTGTAAAAACATCCTTTACCTTTAATTACTCTACTTGCAAATCTCAACACCATTCAAACATGGTTTTCTTTGGTATTAAAGTTCTAGTACATGGTTACTTGCATTAATATTAGGTATTATATATGTAAATATTTATGTGGATAATATTCTTATATCACCACAATGTATCAACCAATATCAAAACTATTGGAGAAGATGAAAAACTGAGTTAGTGGGGATTGTAGGAAATTTTTGACCCCTTAAGCTCTTAGCAATTATATATATAGATATATGGGGGATTAAATATGCCAACCAATACCATGAATATAAATTTTATTATGAACCAATCCTCTAGTTAAAATCTCAATTCCCAACTTTCTCTCCTCTGTATAGACTAAACATATGAAACTATCCTTTATGAGGCTGCTAAGAGACCCGAAAAAAACTTAGGTACGTATTTGGCCTAATTTGACCTCTTCTTGCCCAAAAAATCATGTCATATACCTGAGGTAGATATATAGACACATATAATTTATTAAAATTTATACAAAAATATTTCATCTGCTCCCATAGCTCATTATTTTTCTTAAAAATGCTTCTCAGAGAAAGAAGGAACTTGAAATAAACATTACCACTACCAAATCTGACATATTTATAACTTGTACCTACATTATTAATATTATAAAATTATATTTTTATTTTATAATTACCCTTTCATTCCTAGCTCATCCACTTGAGCACTTGCACTAACCCTACTAGATCCTTGATGTATTAGTTAAGGCATGTAAATGAATCATTTGACTAGAAGCTTTAGAGTATGATATAGCAACTTACATTGTGACTCATGACCCTAATTTACATGATTAAACCTATTAACAAGACCTCATTTGACATCTTAAATATTTTTCTCTATTAACACAAGGGTATGACTTAAGGAGAGACCTAAAATAACAAGGTAACTATGTAAAATATAAATCTTAATTTATCCAAAAACCTTAAAAATATTCTAATGTTAGCTTAAAATGGTGTTGGTAAAGTAATGAGATTACATTCACATAAATTTTGTAGTAATTTATGAGGTGGTTGTGGTAATATATACAATTACATTGGTTGATTTGATAAAATAATCTTGTTATAAGGTTGATAAATAAATTAACTATGATCTTTGCATCAAATTTATTATCTATTAGATTAGCTTTGTAAGATGATTTGATTTGAAACTTCATTGCATAATTATATGTAGTTATAGGTGCATACTTGAGCTTATTCAAATCAAGAATCAAGAATTATATTTCTCTTATTTTATGACAAAATTACTCAAATGTTTTGAATTTATTGGAAATAAATGACTCATGCAAAGGTGCAAGTAATGTTTTTTTAAAATGTCTTGTAATTCATTATCTACCAATGTTTTAGTAATTTTGGTAAGCATAGTCTTGTAATGAAGTACATAATCACTAATAGGCTCATTAGTCCTTTCTTAAGCTTGTCAATTTGTGGATAAGGAAAAACCATCAATATTAATAGCAAAATGATTAAGAAATTGATATACTAGTGGATTGAATGCTTTGACTGATTGAACAGGTAAAATTATAAAACCAGTGCAAGGTGTAATCTTCTAAACATCTTAGAAATAACTTAGTGAACAATTTTTCATTGAAAGCATAATCAAGACATATTGCATAAAAATATCTAAGATGTTGTTTTTGATATCCTTTACCCTCATATAATGGTAGTTTAGGGGTTACAAATACTAAAAGTAAAGGATATATTGCAATGTCAGGTGATGATCAATTATGAAGTAAGGCTTGGGAATCTATTGATTGGCTAGCTTTTGGCATACCTTGCTCTAAATGCAACACCTTAATAAGTAAAATTTCAATATTTTACACCAAGGATTATTTAATAGGAAAAGTATGTGATGTAATATACTTATCTATCAAAGGTATTGTATGAGTCAATTAGTCAGGCATATGCATATATATCTCTTGTAAACCTTGTCTTACCCCCAAATCTAAAGGTGTAGATATAATATTAATATCAACTATAGAAGTAGTAACACTTGTGGTAGGGTTTAAAATAGGTTAGTCAATGAAATTATTTGGTTCTCTTGATGTACTAGTATGATAAAAATATTGTTCTTATTAGGCTACAAATAGTAAAGAGTCAATTTCATTAGAATGTGTATCAAGGTATTCATCGAATTCTTTGTATGAACTTGTTCAAATATATTATTCTTGGCTAGATTAAATTATTTAGTTTTGTCACTTTCTATGGTCATAATAAGTCCATCAAGAGGGTGTAAATTAATCCTCATAGCATTTCCACTATTGTTCATATGTCATGCTTGACTTTACAATTTTTTTAATTGTATTATTTATGTTTTAGCCTATGATTTGATTTATTTTATTACATGAGTGTGAATGACTTACAATATTAAAGGAATACATAATGCAATGAAAACTAAGGCTAATTGAAAAAAAAGGTACTTATCTATTCTATCCATAATTTTTTTTCAAATGAGAGTTTAAAAAACTGAATTATTAGAAATAAAAGATAAATTTTTATGTATGGAGATTATCAAATTATCAAAAATCCAATGTCAAAATTAGATACATTCAGTGTCAGATATCAGATTTGAGGTTAAAATAAAATGTTATCAGTGTCAAATATCAAATCCAAGGTCAAAATAAAATGGTTTGTATGTCAACTCTTAATTTGGATTGAAAGAAAGTTATTTTAGTGCCAAGTATTATATCCAAGACTAAGAATAAGTTATGTTATCAAATTTAGATCCAAGGTCAAAATAATTTTATTTTTATATCAGATGCTCATGATTTTATCTAAACCCTAGGATAATTTTTTTGAATAAATTATTGAATTAAAAGTGAGTTCACAAGTATATTTTACCATAATTTGAATTAATATGTAAACTAATCCCAATCTACATAAATTGAATGGAATATAACAGGATGCTCAAAATAGACTTTTGATAAGCAGAAAGAAACTAAAAGACTAAATTTGACAAAGTGTAATAAATTAAAAGAAGACTAACTTTGAAATTAAATGATAAACTTAGGTATTTTTATCTAATATTTAATTATGTGAAGATGATAAAAGACTAAAATTTAAAAACAAGAGAAAAATATGTAAGCACCCATTAGTTGGAATTAAAATTACTAAAGGACAATATTGTCCAACTTAGGACATGATCAACTGCCACTATAGTCCAAAATTGGGTGATCTTGTATTTTTCTAAAAATTAGGAACTCAAATCATAATTTTTGTGATAACTTAAATCAGGTTTGTGTGTGGATATTTTACCTTCAAATGACTGTGGAAGACCTACAAATAAATTCTTCAAAGTGGAAACCCTAAGAGGGATTTGTAATGATTACAAACATAAAAAATATAAAATTTGGAAGTGTATGGGATAATTTAACCCAAATCACCCCTATGATGAGTGAACACTACCTATGTATCTAATACTTTGAAGGTGGAATTCAATCCCACATAGTTCTCCCACTTAGAGTGGTTTGTGCAATTGTGCTCATTCGACTACGTGAATGTATCTAGAGATGGATTGAATAATTGATCATGATTTATTTTGGATTAAAAAATAAAATATTTATACTTGGCTAAGGACTAATTCAATATAACTATAATTTAGAAGAATAGGGAAGTTTTGTTCAATGTGTAGTAGTGTAAGTATGCCCCTCTATCGAAATTTCCTAGTGATAGTATAGGTGACTAAAGTGTGTCTTTATAGCAATCCAAAAAGGAATACCTCAAACTATAAATTATAAAAACATGGATCATAAGGTAAATGAGGGTTCAAATTTGAAAAATGGTATTTAGAATATTAGGGACATAAATGTACCATAGGGGATAAAAACATCTACCATTATTGTCCCCTATTAGACATTTTTTTCCCTCAAAGGAAATGCATGATTTTTGGGCATAGATCTATCCATATAGATGCTTAATGGCATTTTTAATAGTTAGAAATTTATATTAGCATCAAATATAAATTTATAAAAGAATTAGGTCCATTTAGGTTCGTAGGATAAAGTGAGGTGGTGAAACAAGTCCAAGTTAAGTGTATAAGTCAATTAAAGTGAAATGGGGCCAAAACTAATATAATTAAGTATATTTCACAAAATTTGAGTGACTAAATTATATTAATTATTAATTAGTTGGTAAGGGGCACTATAGACTTCCATTTGTTTCTTTTCCTTAGTTTTTTATTCACTTACTTGGTGAAATCAACTTTGAATATTGCTTCAAACCCTAGTTTGTATTAATCTAAATTTTGTGCAATAAATCAGGGTTGCATACTTCTTATTTTTTTAGAAAACCTAGAAAATTAAATCAATTTTATATTAGGGTTTCAATTTATTTAAATATAACTTAAATTCAAATCAATCCTAACCCTAGACACACTTAGGGTTTGTATCCTTTTCTATTTATACTTAGATATTATTTCCAAAACTTAGATTTTAGATCCAAATATCTTCTAATTTATATTTCATATAATCATGATCATAATTATAGAATAAATTAATCACTTTTATTTCAAAGTTTAATACTTTAATTTGCATGCTTGTTCCCTTTAATTCAAAATGAACTCATAAAAGACATAAACACATTTATAGATTATGCTTTATAGAAATTGAAATATATGCCATATATAAAAGCATTTTATTTTTCCTATATATGGAATTATATTAATAATAAAACCTATACACACATAGAGGATTTAGCACATAAGCTAAAAACTATGTTTCAAGCTCCATTGTCATATCTTATGCACAAGAAAGAATCTCCTTCTCTTCCTCATCTCCATGAGGGTGATAAATACCTTCCCTCTAACTAGGTCCATGCTATAATTCCTCCAAAAAATTAAGTAACCTATAACATTATCACCAATCCCCCTACTCAGCCACCTCTTCCCTATAGTGTGTGCCTACATGTTTAAATAGAAACAACTAGTGGTTGTACTTGTGAAACTCTTAATGATCAAATTATCAATATGAGAATGCTAATTGTAGGCTTAAAAAAATTAGAATCAACTATTACACGAAAATATTACAAGATTGAAAAATTAGCTTATAAGACAGACGTATCCAAGGTTCAATAGTGTAAACCATGTATATACATTTTCACCTAGCTAATTTATGGAAAATAATGTTACATATCCAAATCATAAATCACAATAAAGTACATCTACAACTAGTGATTCCAAAAGCATTAAATGTTCAAATAAGAGTTATAGTTATATACTAATGGAAATGATTAAAGCTAAGCTGATCAACCTACCTCCTCTACACTCAATGAGGAGATCCATATAGTTTTGTGCATGTCATGGAATGCACGGGCACCACATAGATTATTATTTATAATTGAAAAGGAAAATAAAACAAATAATGGATATAGATGACTCACACAATGATACATCAACCAAAAAACATAAAATGGCATATGTACCAATTTAAAAAGGGTAAAATCCAAAAATAGTACAAAAATGGTTACCAAAGCATAACTCAAAACAACACAAGGTTCAAAAAACATAATCAGATCAAGAAATAATACAACAAGAACAAATAAATCATATAAATCTACCTCTCCAAAATGACGGTAAATGTTTAATATGGTATGGGTTTGATCAAAAATTATCTACAATAGTATGATTATCATAGTCAAGGTTTAGGCAAATAGGCCCAAGGTATCACTTCTCCTATTCTAGGAGTTGATAATATTGGTCAACCAGGTTTGGGATTTATTGAACATCCTAAGACACATCATTCCCAAATACAATTTATCAAGGAAATAAATCCATATACATAGGACATAATACCAAAATATCAAGATCTTAAGTTGCATAAGCAAAATCATGTTCATCCAACAATCATTCTCAAACAAGGCTTTATAGAAAAAGAGCCTCCACAATATAGTATGTCTACAATAAGCATAGTTTCAAAGGGAAAAATAATAATTAATCTTCCAAATCACAATTTAGAAATGTAAACACCACAACATGAGGCAATTCCTTCTATTAGCCTAGTTTATTATGATTTTGATGTTGAACAATATTATGATTCTGATGATGAACATCAAATTCTTACTACAACATTTAACTACATTATAGAAATCACACTGCATAAGAGATTATCATTCTTATTTTTGAGACATGTGACAATGATATTGAGTCTCCATGAGACTCATCAGTTAGTATGGTTCCTACCCTTGTACATAATTCTTTCTCTCTCTGACTCCTTGTACATAGTTTATTTTCATTTGCTTGTACATATATTATACTAAAAAACACAAAAATAGTATAACATGTCAAAATACAAAAAAACATTCAAATATTTTGAAAACACAAAATTTATAGATTGTATGCATTTCTATGTTTAAATTTCTTCTACTTTCCAGCTATTTCATATTGCTATCTATCCTAGTATACTCAATTTTATCATACACATATGATTCACTTGTTCCTGTCGAGTGTTTACATATTCTAGATAGGACTCCAGTTTACTACACTAATCTAGAATTGATATTATCTACCCATTGGGGGTATATACACTAATCTAGGTCTATATATTTGATATACCTACCCACTTGGGGGCATCTCCTACATAGTTGCTATAACCAAGTTTTATCTTTACATACTATACATTATAGTTTATGCATTGATTTATCTTGATATTGATAATTTCTAATCATTTCTCAGATTTTTTGTTGGTTATCACTAGTTAAAATTAGTATATATACATCCTAGCATCTACATAGATTTGTACTACATAGTTATACATGCTTTCATTTCTAGTTATCTTAGATTAGACTTGATTATGTTTCCTATGATTCTTCTATATTCAAGGGCATTTAAATATGCCATTGTTATTTGGGTCTATGCCACTTATTTTTTTGTATGCCTTGGACATGTGTCCATGTCCTTTGTGTGTGTTTTTTTCCTAATTCTATATGTGAACATTTCAACATGTCCTTTTATGTGGCTCTTCATCGAATTTCTTATTGCTTATGTATGTAGGCATTTAAATAAGTCCTTATATGTCTTCATTCTTAGATTTGGTGACATGTGCCCATGTCCCTTGTATTGTGGCCCCTTAGCCTATCCTTTGCATGTCTCATGTGCTTGTATGTATGCTTCTACACCATGACATTTATATTTTCTTGTTACACACACCATTTTTTTATGCCATGAGGGACCTCATGCATCTACCCTTCCTATTTGGGAGTTTTGATGGACATCGTTCCCCATACCCCTAGCTAGTTACTTAAGATTTGATGATATACACATTTTTTACATCTATCTTAACACCCTTATGAAATGCTAGATTACAACCTACATCTTAAATTACCTACTTATGCTTAGATACTTTTACATTTTGATGTTATGTTTGTACATTGTATTGGAATATCATGCATATGCTCTAAATAACACATTTTATAGAGATATTTCTTTAGAGGGTAGTTTTTACATAGATTTCATAACTACCATTAAAAGAGGGGGCATTCACAGAGGTTTGTCATAGAGATCAAGCTCCTACTTTGATTTTCATAGATAAAATTCAACACACAGGTTTAATTTCACAAATCAAATATAATGAAGACATGGAATATAATAGACACTCAAAAGTTAGTTTAGATCACTCAAAAATCAGACCAAACAAAAATTAACACCCATATTGGGACACTAGTACCATAAGGTACTATTGTTCATTATAGGGCACTACTATCTAGTGGCCCCAGCTTTAGGATAATCTAGATTAACCAGACAAGTACACTAGGTACAATACACATTTATATAGATATAGTCACATGTTTGATAGTTACATTCATATTTTTCTTACATACATTTATTTTAACTTAGATTCAAACTAGTTACTTAGCTTTTAGGGCATCATGTACAACATGATCACTCCCACATTTAGTTCATTGACACATATTCAGTGATTACATACTCAATTTAGATTTAGTATATTTAGATACCATATTAGGGGCATGTGTGTGACACATAGTTTCCATATACTTATCTAAATATAGGTTGATCAAATGGAATGGAAAACTTTATGTCATTATATATGATGTATACACTTGATATCACATTCTATATTATCACCAGATTCATGCCTTACTCCATATGCATTGGTTGGCATTCTTGAGTAGCCTAGAGCCACCTAATATACTCAAATGGCTACAAAGATGACATACATAGTTAGATTTACTCAGTTAGATACTTTCAACACTTTACATAGTGCAGTTATAAATGCATCTACTTCACATGGGTGGGAAATGATGGATTTGTGGATTACTTAAGTTATTTAACCACCCACGTGAGAGGGTTAGACACACAGTATTATCCAAGTTATTCATAGAGATTAGGATCCACTAAGTAGGGGTGGGTAATGATGGATTCAAGACTAGATATATTTCTTGAGCCACCTATATGAGGATTGAGCAAGCCATCAACTCATTCCAATCTATTCAATAATATGGTCACTATATACACAGGTTGTCACTAGGTTTATACATTGATTCATGTACCTAATGAGGTGTATTCATTATTTTCCTCTCTCTTTACTTAACTTTACTTAGTTACTTTATTTTAGCATAATATTTTGCTTTTGGTCATATCATAACTAAGGACTCATTTTTGCATGTTTCATTGCAAGACATTGCTTTGGATCATATTTCACATATGCATACATAGATTCACACACTCAAAATTAGCTACATGAACTTCACTTCTAAGGTAAGTCCAAGTACACTTATTTTTCCTTTATACTATTCATTTCACTTTACTACATTACTAGCATAAATGAGGGGCAAATACAATCACCTAAAAGTGGTAATTAGATGCTAAGAGTGTCACATGAGTTGACCTATTCCTATATTAGCCCAAGACTATCCTAGATCCTTTGCCCCACTTTTATAGTCATTTTAAAGACCACATTAATCTATAATCAACCAAAACATATCCCCATGATAGCTTTCTTAGATCCCAACCCAATTTTCCCAATAATCTACTAAGTGGACATTAGTGCCACATTTAGGACACTATAACCACATGGAGTTAGTGTCCCCAATTAGGTGCTACTATCCTTATCCCTGATTCTCTTGAACAGATACTTTTTCAAGTGTGTTCCCCTCCTAAGGTCAGACAAAACACTTTTTCTTATCTTCATAAACTACAGATCTCTATAAATATAACTCTAATTCACCTCTTTAAATATATGGAAAAGTGATGTAAAAATTACATTCAAACCAAAGACAATATGAGTAAAATTAAGGTATTTGAACCCTATTCTTCCCTATTTATACATATTATCATCTACAGTATACCTAAGACTAGTTTTTCAAATATGAAGCACATTCAAGGCATCTAAGTCCACTCTTATTCTAGCATTCACTTTTATTTGCATCAAACACTAGGCGGGAGAACTATATCAAGCTTGATCCCTCTTTGGAGTATTAGTATGTAGGCAACTCTATTCATAATAGGGTGTTGAGTATGTCTAGCCTATCATACTAACAAACACACAAATATTACTCATGCCATACTTGCAAGGAAGATTAGGGTTTGTACACTAAATCATATTTTCTAGGTACAACATAGAGATTTAGGTTTCATGTACGTAAGAACAAGAGGGCATCCTAAATGGAGATTATTTTCTTGTTTAATGATAGGACATGTTTGTACAAGCCATACATGCTAGGAAAAGGGCTACTAGCCTTGACTGTGAAAATAAATAGAGTTGAAAAAGGAGTGAATTGCATGTCAAAGAGTTTGTGCTTGGAGTGAGGGATTATAAACGACCAAGAAAAGGTATAGTGAAGGTGTCAAAAACATGAAACAAACCAAAGACCTAAGGAGTCATTAAATTTAAGTCGTATCAAAGACCAATTACATGGACAGTGTATAGTGAAAGAAGGAACAAGGTGATTATGATAGACATGTGGATTTTGCTCTGCAAAATTATTTTCTTTAGAAAAGTTTACCTCTTTTTTGGGACATTTATTCTAGGGCCATATTGTGACCTTTTTTCATTTAATTTGTTTAATTGTAGGTGAATCCTTCCTTTATTAGTTGATACTTTTCCTAGTTATGAGCTCAAGTTAGATTTTCTATCTTGTTTGTTCACATTATTGAGAGATGGTAATGTTATGGCTAAGGTTTACCCCTTTTAGGGAGTGAAATAGCTTAGATTTCCTTCCTCACCTTATTTTTTGAGTTTGTGTGAGCATTTATAAAATAGACTACAATCTGATCCTTCTTGTTATATTTTTTAAATACATTGAGATAGATTCATCTTGATAGTTTTATTCCTTCCACTTCAAACCTGTGATCTTCTCAGAATTAGTTTAAATATAATTGAAGGTTTCTAGTATGGTTGTAGTCATGAAATGCATGTTTGCATGACTCCATTACATGAAAGGAATTTTGATCTATTCTATCATTTGTTCTACTTATGTAGGTGGCAGTGTTGCTAATGTATGTGTTTTTTTAAAAAAAGTTTTGTTTTTGTGTGTTTTAGGTGTTTATGTGTCGTGAAATTTTTGGGTGTGACATTTTGGTATCAAAGTGAGTTAAAACACATAGAAATATAGGGAAACTTTGTAGGTCAAATTCAGCTACCTAAATGGATAAATATAAAATAATTGTTCACTTTTAGTTTGGTTAGTATGACTCATGAGACTTTATACATAGAGGTACTATATTAGAGGTGATTTTTGGTTGGTCAAATACTTCACAGATGGTTAGTTACTTCATGATGGGTTAGTGAGACATTAAAACATGACACTTTTGGATAAATTATATTAAAGGACTCTTGTAGTGACAAAGACATCCATAATGATAAATGTTAGTTGGATTAGTAAAATTTGAGGTTAGTTTTAGGAAAGACATGTATATTTTTATATGAGGTACTTTGATACTATGCACAGAGGTTTACCATTAATGTTCTACTTATGGTTACAAAAATGGTAGATGATTTATAGTGATGTCATTAGGGATGGCATAGATCCATCAGTTGGATCAATGAAGATGGTTATTAATGTCATCAGGTATGATAGATGTATATCAAATGTACCAATGAGGTTTCTTTTACCTTATGTGATACCAGTAAATTATAAAATTATATTATGATAAAAGTTGTATAAATTATTATGAATCAATATAGCTAATGTATTTGAGATAAACATGTGTACCCTTATCTTGTGAATTTATTATTGTGTTTACGTAATTGTAAAACTTTGTTAAAATATTATTTTGTGGATAACTTAGTATGTGTATGATATAATGTTGATAAGCCCAATTGTGATTGCGATCATCGATGTGTTCATAAACTACATGTGTAAATGTAATGTAAAATAAATTTTTCCCCTGAAAGTGTATAATGTCATAGTGAAATTGGTGTGTGATAATGATGTGATGTAAATACTATAATTGTGTTATTGATCTAGGCCATAATTTTGTGAATGTAAATATAGTAGTGATGTATCTTGTGCCTAAACCTCATGTGTAGATGTTGTGTAAATTTGGTGTAAAGTAATGTTTGTCCTTGAAAACATGTTACACCTATGTAAAATTATATTATGTATTTGTTGATGACGAAAATTACGCTTGATCTTAATCAATCAACAATGGGAAGTTTCAAGCTATAGGACAATGCGACTTGTAACAACCTCCAAATTTTAGAGAAGCTGGTCTCTTCTTTTGTTTCAAGTGTTTGGGGGAAAAGGGATAGGAAATTAAATAGAAACACAAATGTAGGAATTGAAACCTAACTATGGCAATGCGCCTGAGTGTAATCCTAATTCTAACTTGAGCATAGTGAAACTATATATAGGATTCAATTACATTTAAGAGCAGTCAAGTGTATGATCAATGTAAAAGATTGAAATAATAGAAATAGAGGCTCACAACAGACGTTTCTTTCATTGAGACATATGAAACATCAACAAAGGCATAGTGTTCAATCTTCTTATAAGAATCTTCCAATCACATAAGAGGTGCAAAAATCACGTACAGTTATGTAAACCTTCCAACTCAAGAAAACGAGACAAAAGAAAATGAAATTCCTAATCACAACTCTAGAAAATCTACAGTATAGACTACCTTTGTAAATGACATAGATAATATCAACCAAGGCATAGAGTTCAATCTTCTCAATTCATTTAACCACATAAAAGGCACAGAAACATGCACAGTTACATCAACTTTACAATTCAAGAAAATGAGACAAAAGCAAATGATATTATTGGACAAAAACTCTAGCAAGTCTCAATCTATAGAATCCCCCCCTTTTCCCTTTGAATGAGAAGCTTTCAATTTATAGAGGAAGAGAAAGGCCATTTTGGTGACCTTTTTACCAGTGACCCATGTGCTTTTCAAGCATTGGGATCAGGAAGCCGCCTAAAGATAATGTTGTGTCAGCTCCTATCAAGATTCAAAATTATGAGCCACACCGTTTGCTTGCTCATTAATGCATAATGAAGAAAATGGATCACACTGTTCACTATCTATGCCTCTTGATGATCTCATGGCAGGTACTGTGTCAACTAATAGAATAACTCCTTGAGTTGACACTTTCCTATGCCACTTAAATCATTTTGTCTATTTTTGCATTTGGCTACTTCACCTCCTCTGGCTCTTTCTACTGAGGGCACATCTACTTAATTTAGAGGGTCCTTTGAGAGCCAGGCAGAAATTGACACATGGCCACTTTTTCCTACTCTTTCTACTTAATCTAGAGGCTTTTGGAAGTATTTCTTGAGGTTCCTACGAAAGGTGACACATGGCCGCTTCCATAGAGCCTTTAGCTACCTTATAAAAACTTTTAGGCCCTTTTCTGATGCTAATGGACACTGATACTTGACATGTTTTGCATAGCTCTTATCAACCCATTCAGGCCCACCATAGCCTTCTTTGAAGCCAATAAGGGAAACCCACAGATGTTGACACTTGGCAGCTTCTACTGCACTTCAAGAGAGGCTTATCCTTGAAGCCTAAAAGGAACCTGAAGCTTTAGATGTAGACGCTTGTCATACTCCATTGAGGCAGGTGAGGACACGTGGTGGCATCCACTTTCTTTGTAGGGTCTTTTGAGGGTCACGCAGAAGTTGACACATGGCCTCTTCCACTTATTCCTTCCCTTTGATGATTCCTTTGCTGTGAAATTTGACGTTTGCGTGCCTGTCATTATTTAGCCTTGTCATTGGACCTATTTCACGTTGCACCAAAAATGAACCTAGGTATTGAACTGAACATATTTCAAATGCTACCACATGGTGACTTCCACTTCTAGTAGCCAAGATATGTGGCAGCTTTCATCACTTTTAGAAAAACAACATTGAGACCTTCTGTTACTATCACTTGGCACGTTCTGCCTAACTTTGATACTTAGCCTTTTATAATCCTTTCACTAAAAAGAGATAAAACTCAGGTGCCAATACATAACCATGGATGTTGCCACCTAGCACATTCTATTGAGCTGATATGAGACATGTGGCACATTTCAGCCAACTCACAGAACATAAAGAAGGTACATTAGATGATGACACTTGGCAACTCCTGCTTGACTTCAACACTTAGACAAAAAATGAATCCTACCTTCTGTGTTGAACCAAAACTCTGTCGTTACGTCTAAGGAGCAAAATTGTAGTGCTCAACCCAAAATTTAAATATGATGTAGAGTAAAAAAACTACTCTATAGTTACTAGTGACCCCCAGGACTTTTGAGCCTACTCAGAAAGAACCTGACTCCCACTCTAGTTAACCATGATAAGGCACGATCCACCTGGATCAAATGGAAAAATCTTGAACTCACTCCTTTTGAGAGATGGCACAATTTGCAAAGTAGGTTGTTTCTTAGTCATAACTTCAGATGAGGCATTTGCCTTGTCGACCAACTATATTAGCATCTTCCCAAATGGGTCATCAATAGCAAACCAGTCACCTATAAAGACAAACTCACCAAGTATTTCCTAATTGTTTTTAGATTGCTTGTCATCTATCACCATGTCAAGTGATACCTTATCTATGCATGCCTTTTGAGTGACCACATCTCTCTTATTTATTGCTACAAGTTCATCCAGCTCTTCAAGGAGCTTTGAATATGCAACCCAATCTATACTAGGATCTTGAATGGGTGATTCTTGATCAAATTTCTCATAAACATGCTCTTTAATAGCCACCACATCTATACAAATATCTTCACTCTCTGGTAGAGGCTCAAGGTATAGCTGTAAATCATCTTTTTGTTCCTCACTTTGATTTATTTAAACTGAATCAGCTATAATGTTATTTAGATCCTTCTCAATAGGAGATACTTGTAACTCATGTAGGACTTCAATTTGTACCAGCTCTTCTTGAAGTTTCACTATATTAAGATCAGTCTTCCTGCTCTCAGCTATTACTGGATGCTCAATTACAACCTCAAGAGAAGTATCAATGGGAAACTCCTCTTTAGGCACTTTTGAAGCATCCTCTATACATTTTGCAAGAACTTGTCTTGTAGCTGCAACCTCTTTCTCAATACTCTAGAGAACAGGGTCTTCTTGAGGAATGGTGATGGCGGGAGGGTGATGAAATTTATTTGTTTGAGAGGGAAAATGAAGTATGGGAGATTGATCATGATCAAATTTTGGAATCTTGAGGGAAAAGGAATTATCTAGGGAATTTTCGAGAAGAGGGAAAGAGAAATTCTTAAAGACGTCTGTATTTTGCTCCTTCCACTCGGCCATTACCTCATCATAGTTTAGAACCTGCTTGTCCTCCTGGACAGCTTGAGAAATAATTGGTGAGGTAATGATGGGACTATAGGAAGGTCTAGTCTCATAAATAGTCACTTGAATAGGCTTTTGGATAGGCTTTTGATTCCAATTAGGAAGCTCCCTTGGCACACACTGGGCATGTTTAAGAGCTTCATAAGAATAAGAAGTACCATAGCCTTTTGTAGACAATTCATTTAACTCAATTCTTTGCCTTTCCCAAGTCTCCATCTTTTCCAATGCGAGAATACATAGTCCATTTTTCTCTTCTGGATCATTAGACACATTTTGAAATAGACCATTCACTTCCTCATACTAAGAGTTAAAACAAACCTTTCTTGTGTATGCTAGTATTTTGAGCTCTATTTCATTCATTTTTTTCTTGAAGGCAATACTACTCATATGCAACATCATAACCATATGGGGAAGATGAAATCTGGTCCTGAGACTGATATGGCTCATGAGGAAGGTAAGAGTCATGCTCTTGATAATAAGGATCATGAGAAACTTGATAAGGCTCATCATGTTGTGGTGTGGAGTTAAAACCTTCAACTGCTTACAGACACACAAGGAAGGATGCTGAAAAACCAAAGCCACCGACATCGGCAGTATGACTGACATCGGTCAAGTGTAGTGGAGAAGGAGACCAGTGACGGCAGGGAGTTGGCCGATGTTGGCAGCGCCAAACCAACAAGGATCAGCATCGGTCGCCTGTGTATTTTTGAAATTGTTATTGATGAACAGTCAGTTAAGTGAAGCGAGTGTTTGCATGTTAAGCGACTAATTATAGTCACAAGCTGCATGTCTAATTATTGTAACTAGAGTTCTATTTTTGTAAGCATGGGATATTATTTATAGACCCATAAGGCATGTATTGTAATTATTCTAAGGCAAGTAAAAGCATTGAAGCTAGCAAGGTCAAGGAGATCTACAGGTGTAAGGTCAAGGATATCAGCTGAAGCATTCAAGGAGGGATAGCAACTCAGGCTTTAGAGTTGTTGTGTTGAGCAAGAGAGAGAGAGAAGAAGGTCTTGAGGTGTGGCAAGCCTTTAAGGTGGAGGAAGAAGTGGCATCTTCCTTATTGTATTTTCTTCTAGTAGTATTTAATACAAGAGTGTGTATTGTCTCTCAAATTTTTTGTTGTGTCAAGTTTCTAGCTACTTTATCATTCTGGTATAATTCTATGTTTAATTGCATATAAGAAAGTAATCAATTGTGCTCTAATTGGTAGAGCTAGAGATCCCCTAACAAGTGGTATCAGAGCTACGATTTGCAGGAAGTAGGGTATTGTTTTTGATTACAGGTCATTCACAGGGTTTTCTGATTGAGTGGGAGTTCAGCAATGGCAGAAGAAAGTAGGCTACGAATGGAGAAGTTTAACGGCAAGAATTATCAACTTTGGAGGATGCAGATTGAGGACTATCTGTATCAGAAGGATTTGTACTTACCATTGGGTGGGGTTGCATGCAAGCCCACAGATATGAAGGATGAAGAATGGAACATTCTTGATCAGAAGGCTCTCGGTTCCATAAGGTTGAGCCTTGCATCATCTGTGATTTCCAAATTATCACAGTGTAAGACAACGGAAGAGTTGATAAAGTCCTTGGTGAATTTATACGAAAAGCCCTCGGCTTCTAATAAGGTATATCTTATGAAGCAGCTATTTACTTTGCAAATGCAGGAAGGTAGATTGGTACATACTCATCTCAGTGATTTCCATGGTTTGGTAAACCAATTAGCTTTAGTCAATATTGTTTTTGATGATGAGGTAAAGGCTCTCTTGATTTTATGTTCTTTGCCTAAAAGCTGGGACGGTATGGTTATGGCAATAAGTAATTCTGCATCTGCTTCTAAAATCTTAAAAGTTGATGATGTTGTGAGTGTGATCTTGAATGAAGAAATATGTAGGAGAAGCATAGGTGAATCATCAGGGAATGCTCTAAGTGCAAAAAGTAGGGAAAGGCAAAGGGAGAAGGTTGAGCAAGGAAAATCAAGGTCAGGAAGGAGATCCGAGTCCAAAGGTATTACCTGCTGGTTTTGTGGAAAGAAAGGACATACAAAGGAGTGTTGGTTGAGAGATAAAGAGAATCAACATGCAGGTATGGAAGAAGCAAAGGATGAAAATATTGTGATGTAGGATTCTCTCATACTTTCTTTGGATAGTCAGGTAGGATCATGGATTTTAGATTCTGGGTCATCTTTTCATGCATCCCCAAACAGAGATTTGTTCTATGAGTATGAACAGGGAGATTTTGGAGTGCTCTATTTAGGGGATGGTATGCCTTGTCAGATAGTTGGCAAAGGGAAAGTGCAGCTGAGATTGCAGATTGACAACACATGGGTGTTGAAAGAGGTCATGCATTTTCCAATTCTGAAGCAGAGTCTGATTTCTGTAGGAAGGTTGGGAGATGAGGGATGCACAATAACCCTCACAGTGGATTCTTGGAAGGTTACCAAGGGAGCACTTGTTCTAGCAAGAGGTAAGAAAGTAGATACTCTTTATCTATCTACTTGTATTACTAATTCCACTTCTGGTGTAGATTCGAAGATGTGGCCTAATAGGTTTGGTCACAAGAACAGGAAGGGAATGGGACTTCTTGATTCAAAAGGTATGCGATCAAATTTGGAAAGCATAAATACAGTTCATTATAGAAAGAGGAAATTTGATGCTTTTGATAGGAACAAAGAAGCCTTGGTGTTTATGGAGGAGATGAAGGACAGAGATCAGTCATAGGGGCTGAATAAGTCTAAGCAGGGCAGCATGGACAGAGGTATGATCTAAGAAGAGCTTGCGAATGAAAATTTCATCACTTATAGGAACACATAGACATCGATGTCGATAGCTTGGCACCGACGTCAGTCATCCAAATATCGACATCGGTCATGTGCAGACCAGTAGGGTCAGTAGGTCAGATAGGAGAAGTCCAATGTCGGTCATAAGGACCGATGTCGGTAGGATGGACACCGGCGTCGGCCAGGGAAATGATGTTGGCAGTCAGGGTCAGTGCAGGGAACCGACATCGGTCAGGAGCAGACTAGGAGATGGCCGAGATTGGTCACTGGAACGGATAGTCGATGAATCTACTAAGTCTCAAACACCCATGTGGAGGTCAGGAAAGGTATGTGAACCTCATATTCATTGTTCACCTTCTTTATATTGCTTACTGATAGTCATGAACTAGGAAGATGGAAGAAGCAATGCAGGTAGAATCCAAAAATAGTGGGAGCTTGGCATGGATGAGGAGTGTGAGTCCTTGGAGAACCAAACAGGTATTTGTTGGTAGTGTTGTCAGCTAGAAGGAAGCACTAGATAGAGGGATGGATTCCCATTTTAGAGAAGAGAGTGGATGGACACATGAGACAGAAGGCTATGATATATGGTCTTGATTAGGCTGCAGAACAATGGAGGTTTGACCATTGTATTTTATCTTTACTAGGTTGGATAATATTAGCTACATTATCCTGTTATTGTATTGTGTTACTTATTACAGGGTTTCATATACAGGGAGTTTTCTGAGCTAAGGGTAGAGTTGGTTCAGAAGTGTGTCATGGAGAATTTGGGAGTAGCAAAATTCTTGTGGCATAAGAGACAGGTATTGCATCACAAGTTTTCACGGTGGTTGGTCTTCAAGAGTGACATTGAAGAGGGATACAAAGCTTAAGGAATAAAATAGATGGTGTACAGGTACAGGTACAAGTTGTAGTTGTTTATCTCCAAGTGGGAGATTGTTGTGGTGTGGAGTTAAAAGCTTCAACTGCTTGCAGACACACAAGGAAGGATGCTGAAGAACCAGAGCCACCAGCGTCGGCAGTATGATCGACGTCGGTCAAGTGCAGTGGAGAAGGAGACTGGCGACGGTAGGGAGTCAGCCGACGTCGGCAGCACCAGACCAGCAGGGAATGGTGTCGGTTGCCTGTGTATTTTTGGAACTGTTGTTGATGAATAGTCAGTTAAGTGAAGCGAGTGTTTGCATGTTAATCGACTAATTATAGTCACAAGCTGCATGTCTAATTATTGTAACTAGAGTTCTATTTTTGTAAGCATGGGATCTTATTTATAGACCCATAAGGCATGTATTTTAATTATTCTAAGGTAAGTAAAAGCATTGAAGCTAGCAAGGTCAAGGAGATCTATAGGTGTAAGGTGAAGGATATCAGTTGAAGCATTCAAGGAGGGATAGCAACTCAGGATTTAGATTTGTTGTGTTGAGCAAGAGAGAGAGAGAAGAAGGTCTTGAGGTGTGGCAAGCCTTTGAGGTGGAGGAAGAAGTGACATCTTCCTTATTGTATTTTCTTCTAGTAGTATTTAATACAAAAGTGTGTATTGTCTCTCAAATTCTTTGTTGTCTCAAGTTTCTAGCTACTTTATCATTCTGGTATAATTTTGTGTTTAATTGCATATAAGAAAGTAATCAATTGTGCTCTAATTGGTAGAGCTAGAGATCCCCTGACACATCATAGCTTTGATAGTAGCTTTGATAAGGCTGATTAGGCTCATAGATATCATGACCAGGCTGGTATGATCCCTCATTAGGCTGATAAGGAAATATACCATAGGAATTCTCTCCATACATAGCCATCAAAATTTATTCAAGAGAATCCAATAAAAATAGACTTACATGGAAGCTATCTTGGACTTATAGAAGCAACTCCTTGAGTTTGGAGTCACTAAATACTTTTTGAAGAACACTGTTGTAACTACGATTTCATGGTCCCACTGGGCATGCCAAAAACTATTGAAGATAAAAATTACACTTGATCTTAATCAATCAACAATGGGAAGTTTCAAGCTGTGGGACAATGCAGCTTGAAATAACCTCCAAATTTTAGAGAAGCTGGTCTCTTCTTTTGTGTCAAGTGTTTGGGGGAAAAGGGACAAGAAATTAAATAGAAATGCAAATGTAGGAATTGAAACCTAACTATGGCAATGTGCCTGAGTGTAATCCTAATCCTAACCTGAGCACAGTGAAACTATATATAAGATTCAATTACATTTAAGAGCAGACAAGTGCATGATCAATGTAAAAGATTGAAATAATAGAAATAGAGGCTCACAATAGAGGCTTCTTTTGCTGAGACACAAGAAACATCAACAAAGGCATAGTTTTCAATCTTCTTATAAGAATCTTCCAATCACATAAGAGGCGCATAAATCATGTACAGTTATGTAAACCTTCCAACTCAAGAAAATGAGACAAAAGAAAATGAAATTCCTAATCACAACTCTAGAAAATATACAGTATAGACTACCTTTGCAAATGACACAGATAATATCAACCAAGGCAGAGAGTTCAATCTTCTCAATTCATTCAGCCACATAAAAGGCACAAAAACATGCACAGTTACATCAACTTTACAATTCAAGAAAATGAGACAAAAGCAAATGATATTAGTGGCCAAAAACTCTAGCAAGTCTCAAACTATAGAATCCCCCCCTTTTTCCTTTTGAATGAGAAGCTTTCAATTTATAGAGGAAGAGAAAGGCCATTTTGGCACCCCTTTTACCAGTGACCCATGTGCTTTTCGAGTATTGGGATGAGGAAGCCACCTAAAGATAATGTTGTGTTAGCTCCTATTAGGATTCAAAATTATGAGCCGCACCGTTTGCCTGCTCATTAATGCATAATGAAGAAAATGGATTGCACCATTCACCATCTACGCCTCTTGATGATCTCATGGTAGGTACTGTGTCAACTACTGGAATAACTCCTTGAGTCAACACTTTCCTACACCACTTATATCACTTTGTCTGTTTCCATGTTTGGCTACTTTGCTTCCTCTAGCTCTTTTTGCTGAGGGTGCATCTACTTACTTTAGAGGGTCCTTTGAAAGCCAGGTAGAAATTGACATGTGGCCGCTTCCACCTACTCTTTCCACTTAATCTAGAGGCTTTTAGAAGTATTTCTTGAGGTTCTTATGGAAATCGACACGTGGCCACTTCTACAGAGCCTTTAGCTACCTTAGAAAAACTTTTAGGCCCTTTTCTGATGCTCACAGACACTGATACTTGGCATGTTCCGCATAGCTCTTATCAACCCATTCGGGCCCACCACAACCTTCTTTAAAGCCAAAAGGGGAAACCCACAGATGTTGACACTTGGAAACTTTTGCTACACTTTGAGAGAGGCTTATCCTTGAAGCCTAAAAGGAACCTGAAGCCTTGGATGCAGATACTTATTGCACTCCACTGAGGTGGGCGAGGACACGTGGTGGCATTCGCTTTCTTTGTAGGGTCTTTTGAGGGTCATGCAGAAGTCGACACATCGCCTCTTCCACTTATTCCTTCCCTTTGATGATTCATTTATTGTAAAATTTGACGTTTGCGTGCCTATCATTATTTAGCCTTGTCATTAGACCTATTTCATGTTGAACCAAAAATGAACCAAGGTATTGAATCGAACATATTTCAGATGCCACCACATGGTGACTTTCACTTCTAGCAGTCGAGATATGTGGCAGCTTCTATCACTTTTAGAAAAACAAAACTGAGACCTTTCACTGCTACCACTTGGCACATTCTGCCTGACTTTGATACTTAGCCTTTTAGAATCCTTCTATCGAAAAGAGATAAAACCTAGGTGCTGATACGTAATCGTGGATGCTGCCACCTGACACATTCTACTGAGCTGATATGAGACACGTGGCACATTCTAGCCAACTCACATAACATAAATAAGATACCTTAGATGATGATGCTTGGCAAATACTGCTCGACTTCAACACTTAGACGAAAAATGAATCCTACCTTCTATGTTGAACCTAAACTCTGCCACTACGTCTAAGGACCAAAATTGTAGTGCTCGACCCAAAATTTAAATATGATGTAGAGTAAAAAAATTACTCTACAATATTTTTTATAACCCTACATCATTGCCCAATTATTTTGGTACCAATGTAAGTATGGGGTTATAAGGTGGAGTAGAACTATGCTTATATTAGTTTGGACCAGGTTATGTGCTATGAAGTGGAAATTATCATAAGCTAAAAACCTACTTCTCCCATTTACATGAGGAAGCCACATGATTATTTAAGGTGTGTGAACCATGAGTCACTTAGGAACTATGGGATCTTTGCATATAATGGTTGCTTTATAAATGATGTGTTCCTTCACCCGCCCATCAGTGGTTATCAAACATAAAAACCTTCATGATTTATACCTGATACATCCTTGTGAACCTTTTGGGAGAAATATGGAGAGTGATGCTTAAATCTTACCTCTAGGAAGTAATTAAGGCTTATTTTATTCATTCTCCCCATTGAGTGGATTTATTATCCACATAGTGACGTAATGTGAATATATTATGATATTATTATGACAATTTATTTTGAGTTGGTTTCTATTTTAAGTTGTTTTTCAAAACTAACACTTTGATTTCTCTTGAATCTAATTTATTTTACAAAGATATTTATTTGGTTTTGAATTAATTAGATTTTAATTTCAATTGTGACCACTTAGAATTCACTTTATTACATAATTTCAATGATTTATTAATATTTAGTATCTCTTTTCAAATATCTCTTTAAGGCCATTTGGTATTTGATTTAATTATTATGATTATTTTGGTGCGGTTTTTACTTTTTTGTTTGAATGTTGGTTTTGTGAATGTCATGATGTGAACTATGTACACCTATTGCATGTATGTGGTCGGATAAGTAGCTTGAAATATATATAGAGGGTTTGATGAGCTAGATTATGAGGTCAAGTCTTTATCCATCCTCTTGCCCATCAAATGTGATGGTTTCATACAAGATTTAGCTAAAGCACTTATTGTCCTATTTTTAGGAGGTCTAAGTATAATTTTTCTTGGGAGGTCTAAGGAGATTATGTGCTCTTATAATTGACTTGGATATATCACTTTCTTCATTATTTATTTGGAGGTCTAATGAGGTTACTTGTAGAGCATGGTGATTGCTTGGTTATTTCAACATTAATATTACTCTATTAAGATGGTAGTTGATGTTATTTCTGAACATTGCCTAGTATTATTCTATGTGGTCCTACCATGATTTGTCACTTATTATTTACCTTGTATGTTCATCATGGGATGACACACAATTTGTTCTATATGGTCTTACAAATGATTGATAATTTTACACAAGCCCTTTCAAAGGTTTTAACATCAACATTATGTGATATCAGTTGGTTTTGTAATAGATAGTGGTTATTAGCATTGGTTAATATTGATCATTATTGATTAGTATAAATTGGACATGGAATTATATTTCTCTCATCACTTAAACTCTCATCATGGGATGGTGCATAACCTAGTCACTATGTCATCACAATAGAATAGTGTATTTGTTACTCATGCTACTTATCAGAGTTATACAACATCAGAATGTCCTTGACTTTTACTTGGTTGTGATAGTTTTGGATGACAATATAGTGTGACACTATGGGGATATACCTAAAAGAAATTGATATTAACTATTGATATACAACTTTTTTGTTCACAAGATAATCAAATTTAATATAAATAAATGATATTTATAACTCAAAAAATAATGAACAAGAGAAAGCATTAGAAATAATTTAGCTGACATAAGGACATTAATAATATATTATTGAATATATGAGATTTTGAAACACAATTTAAATTTTTTAGTTTAAGTTACACTATTTTAACCTATTATAATTATATAAGTGTGTGGATCTTCAACCCCTTGCATTGGTTGGATGCATTGAGGATGATGATTTTATAAGGGGGGCATATAATACCCCCTATGTTTAAGACTTTATGACTTTTTTATTGATGTGTATCACCATATAAATTGGAATAAATATAAATATGCATTTTAATGAAAATGGTGTACAGTTGGAAGATTGTGAACCGAATAAATAATTGGTATTATATTAAAATATTAGTTTATTTATTGTCATGGGCACATGGGAATAAGATGAAAGTGATGAAAGAAAGTTAGGGGAAGAATTTAATGGCAATTTTTAAAACTATGTTACTATTATATAATTTAGTTTTTCATCACATCCAATATATTATATGGTTTCATTATGTTTGTGTCTAGTGTGTGATGCTCCTCATTGATTGTTATTGGGTTATGTCATCTTTTTTGTCATGACATTTAATGACTATAATATAATTCCCTTTTGGTATATGGTTTAATTTTAAACTGAGATAATGGCATGGTTGGATTGATGTCTTTGTCTTTAATTAATGTGAATTATAGGGAAATGTTATAAAATTATTAATCAATTTGATATGTGTCAAATATAATATAAATACCTCAATACTAATATATATTTATACCTCGATGTCCATTTGATTTATGCATGTGGGACACCACTAAAGTGTGTGTAATCAATTTATAGACAATATAAAAAAACCTAAATTTTTAATCAATTAACTAGTTATCATTGTATATATAAAATATAAAACAAATGTTATTAAAAATTGAGTCAATAGTGTGTGGGAGAAATTTTGAGGGAAATTAATGAAGGCACATGGGTTTGACATAATGGCCACACCTTGGAGTTAGAAATTAATGATATGACAAACTTTGTGTAGTGAGGGTGATGGGACCTTATGAAAATGATATTTTATTCCTTACAAATGCATGGCTTTGAAACCCAACATTTTTTTTGATATTTTCAAGGAAATACACCACATTTTAGAAGAGGAGGGAGAAAAATAAAAGAGCCTAAGAGGAAACATTGGAGTAGTAGAATGAGGGAGAGAGGAGGACAAAGTCCTAAGCCTCCATAGGCAAGTGATGATCCCTTTCAGCTTTCATTTTGTTATTAAAAAATAAACCACTTAACTTGTTTTCTCATGCAATTTTTTTGCTTTATTAATCAGGAGAGAAAATTTAATATAGTAGAAGTTAGATTATATTTCTAATGTCTTCTCTAATTAGTTAAATCCATTGTTAATTTAAACTATAAATTGTATGAGCTTAAGTCACTTACATGACTTCCTGGAAGATATTTTTTCTCAAACTGTATCTTTAGTTATCTTAATCTTAGCCAAAATTTTCTTATAATTTCAATGTGGCACCCTTTTAGTACTAGCCAAAATTAAAGAAAAAAAATATGGGTGATGGACTGGGTTTGTTAGTTTGGTATATCTATTAGACTTGTAAGGCATATTTGATCAATATTAATTTCCTAATGTGGATTTAATCAAATGTAAATAAATTAAAAAAAATTATTAAAATTCATATGTGGCACTTTTATGGGTTAGAGTAGCTAGGTGGTGTTGGGAGCAGCTACATGACATGATTATGAGTCACTTAGATCAATTTGGGAGGCCACTAAGTGGATTTAGTGTCTTTTTTATTTAATCCCTTGACTCATAAACTTGGTTTTAGCATTGGTTTTGACTCAATGTTGCAGAAGAATGAGAAAATAAAGAGAATGGTTGCATATTAGTAAAATGGAGGGTGTAGAGTTGAACAATGGTGTAATGCTAGTTGGAACAGGTTATAACTAAGGGGAGATAAAAAAATTTATTTTTTATCATATCATATTTGCTAGCTAGAAAATCATGGTATATTTCTCTTACTATATGTGGCATTATGTACCATTTCATTGGCTGAGTAAAACTTTTTGAATACTCTTTATTTGTTATAAAATGAGTTTAATGATAACTAGTGTGGTTTTCAGCTAATTAGAGAGTGAAATTGGGCTATAGCATATTAGGTTAACAACATAAAAGAAGGCAACTTATTTTTTTTAATTTATTGATGGTGTGTCTAATTGAGATGTGTCAACCACCAAGTTAGATTTCACTAAATTATATATTATTAATAATCTTCTATAATCTCTTAAGTATACATTATATATAAAATAAACATTTAAGTATAAATATATCTAAATGTAAACTTATAATTTAAATATTAAATAAATATTTAAGTATAAGTTATCTAAATGTAAACTTATACTTCAAATATAAAATATAAGTTTATCTAAATTTAAAATTATACTTCAAGTTATATTTAATATTTGTATTTTCAATATGTTTGAGAGTGGTTTTAGACCTCTAGGAGCTATAATGAAAAATCTAGGTTTTGAAAGGATCTTATTATATTTTAGACTTAGTCAAAGTTTAGAGTTTTAGGGTTTCAGATATATTTAGATTTTAGAGCATCTATATTTTAGACTATTATGTCTCAAGAACGATCTTAAAGTGAGATGTCTTAGGAGGTTTAGACACTACATGGAGTGCTTTAGGTATGATAAAATGATATGAGTCTATCTCTCATAAATGTCACAAGTGAATTATACTCCATTATTGGTCCATGTCAAGAGCTTTAATTCACTGGGAAGCCCTTCAAGTTAGATATTTTATAATTCATAAATGATAAGGTTAAAATAGTGGTAGAAAAATTCATGATTTTAAGGGATATCTAGTTGAATTATTCTGGATTTGGAATAAGTTATCTATCTTTGAGGTAAAGCAGGAATGAATACTATGTATATTTTATGTGTTGATCTTGTATAGACTAAAAATGAGAGTTTTGATCCAAACTTATACTTAATATTGATTGTTACTTTTACTTATTTGTAAGAATTGATAAGAATTCTAATTAAATTATTGTATCATATTTAACATGTTTATTTCATTGAATAACATATTGGATTGTGATAGTTAATCACTTGTGTAGCGTAAGCTAACACTTGTTATGCATGATTTTTGTGCAGGTGTTGAGTAGTCTTGAAAATTTTCTTATAGGTAAATAATTGTCATTAAATATATATTAAGTCATAAGTACCTATTAAACTATTTTGAACTAGCCTAAAATGTTTAGAATGATGTTTTTGATGTAAGGTAATTCTTAAAATATACTATATTTAAGTTGGAAATAGATTATTGATTAGGTTTGTAACTTGGTTCATTTTACATTGTATTATGAAATGGGAAGTAGTATTATTATCAACATACATGTTTTGTATAGGATGTTCTTGTAAAAATATGAAAGTGGACTTGCCATTATATAATTAGTACCTCATTTGTATTAACTTTATAAAAATATAAAATAAAAATAAAAATGGGAATAAATCATTATTACACTAAGTGAAATTAAAGTTTGTACTTGGGTTTTTTTTAATAAGGTTGTATAGGTATTAAAAATATGTTATCTAAAAATTGATTATAATTTTTCATATGTATAAAATATGGACTTGTTAAAAAAATGGTTTTAGAGACAAATGAGATTTTAGGATATGACAACCTTAAGACAGTGAAATGTAAGCATGATTAGGTGAATAGGAAATATATATAGTGTAAGTGAACATCATAGGTGTGATTATAAGGGGTATAATATTGAGTCAAGTAAATTTTATAGAGGGATATAAAGTAAATTGTTGTATAGATTAGAGAGGTGGCAAGAGAAATGTGGTATGGAAGACTTGAGCAAAATTAAAGTTTGTACTTGGGTTTTTTTTAATAAGGTTGTATAGGTAGTAATATTATGTTATCTACAAATTGATTATAATTTTTTGTATATAGAAAATATGGACATGTTAAGAAATGGGTTTAGAGACAAATGATATTTTAGGATAAGACAACTTTAAGATAGCGAAACGTAATCATGATTAGGTGAATAGTAAATATATACAGTGTAAGTGAAAGTCATAGGTGTGATTATAAAGGGTATAAAATTTGTTCAAATAAATTTTATAAAGGGATGTAAAGTACATTGTTTTATATATTGGATAGGTGGAAAGATAAATTCGGTATGGAAGACTTAAGTAAATAGTGGTTCAAAGAATAGATTAAGTGTTCACTGGATTGAAATGAGTGAGATGATATTAAAGGAATTAATGCAAATAATAGGTGTATAAGTGAAGAATCAATGAGTTAGTGATGTGATAATAGAAGTAAATAAATTAGTGCTATATATTTATGGTATTAAATAATAATCTATGATTTGGTGAAAGAAAAGAGCGGTAATGCATTTACGTTGTATAGTTTAGTTAGGTTGTTTAAAAACATAATAATTTTTAGAATAGGTGGTAAATTCATGTCTAACATTATAGAGTATGGTTTATTATAGGATTTTTTTTTTATCCATAGTAATTAAAATTCCTAAGAGAATCATTAAAAAAAATTGAAATGAACAATGAAGTAAATTCTACATGTAATTAAGTTAACAACTTCCTTCTAGAATTCAACTTAAATAAATAATTAAATTTATCTAAAACTAAAGCTAAGTATACATACCATTTATATTTGGATTTGAAAATTAGTATCTTATACTAGATTAGATTTATCCATTTCAAATCCTAAACTATCACGCAATTCCAACTGGATTTTATGAAGGAAAATTTCTTTATACCATTTTCTGCCTATGGAGTTGAGTAGGAAACAAAGTTAAATAAATTGATGGGAGTTGAATTACTTGAAAGTAAAATTTTATTATTATGTAATTTAACTTCATATCACCTTAGGAACCTTCAATATTTTTATATATTAACATTTACTATTTTTAGTGGGTCAGTTTAGATCCCAGTTTATCTATTTTTTTCTAAGTAAGGTAGTTTTATAGCCACTAAGTTCTATTTTGTTTGGTAATATTATTATGCATATAATTCACCTTGTATATCTTTCAATGAATCAATTGATATATTGTAAGATCACAAAATTGGTTCTTTTGTTTATAAAAGTTTACCTCTTTTTTGGGATATTGACTCTAGGGCCATCTTGTGACCCTTTTTCATTCATTTTTTTAAAATTGCAAGTATATCATTCCTTTGTTAGTTGATAATTTGCTTGGTTATGAGATTAAGTTAGAATATTATTAGTTTTAAATTTATCCCACCATTCAAAATAATGAATCCTACATCAACATTCCAAATATTGTGGTGGAAAAGTTGACATAAATTGGCCAATTCCATTCTCACAAAAATCAATTATTTTTAGCCTACCATCAACTCCTTTCATAAGTGGAACAATAAAAAGTGGATACACAAATTACAACTGGAGATAGTATCTATATTAAGTAAATTCTTCCTCATCAACATCAATATTCATGAATAATCCTTTAGAGTCCTCACTAAAGGTCCTTAGTTCATGGGAAAATCAAATATGAGCATTAGGAAATGGAAAGCAGGAACCAACCTCAGTAATTTGACCCTCAAATAATTACCATGTGGGTGTTTATCCCCAAGATCCTCCTTAAATTTTTAGAATTAGAGTTAAATATGGGCATCACTAAAGCACTAGTCAAACCCATATCCATTGACCTAGTTATTAGATCCAGGAGAAGAATGGTCGTAGTGCATTTCCATGTGTTTATCCCCATAGACAATACTCTCTTGCACAAAATAAAGATCAAATCTAAGTATGGTGAGCAGTTCTAACCCATTAAGTATGAAAATTTTGCTTTGATTTGAAAAAATGTAACATTTTGAGTTATACAACAAGATATTATCCTATGGCCCAGCCCCTGTCGCAGATATTGATAGTACTTTGGTCCAAAAAACCCCCTCCTTCCTTCCCCCACTTACCCAACAAAAGTCCCCATTTCCCTTCCCCTCAAACCTCTATCTACCAAATGAAATATCCTACATCCCCCTCCTTGGAGGCCCAACCCACTTTAGAGGCTATGCCAACACCTTGCATCCCCTCCCACCCCTTTTTTCCCCTTTTGAGGCATGCCCCGCTTAGCTCCCTCCTATTGACATGATGTTAAACCTTTTATCCCCCACTGTTATGATATAGGACAACCTTTTATCCCTAAAAATATGGGTGAGAACTTATCAAAAATATTGCTTGTTGAACCTTCCCCCTTCCATGATGTTTTATTTTTCTATAACCAAGGAAGTCTTGAGATAACTAGCCTTAGTCCCACTATAATTGGTAAGGTTCAGGTTCTAAATGATCCACCTAAGATAACCTAGTCTCCCCCATTCAAATATAAGAATAGATTTTACTCATCCAAACTATCCCCTCCTTAGTGAGTCTCTTATCTCCCATACCCAAATACTCAAATGGTAAGGAGAAACCAAAGAGCAAGGGAATTATTCCACTTACTTTATTCTCAAAATAGATATCAAGTTAGAAGAGGCTAAATTTAATCTAGTTAAATCTAAATAGGGAATAAAGAAAATAGAGGTGGGTGAAGCACCAAGATCATTATAGAGAGTATCCAACTTCTCATCCAAGAAAAATTAATCTACCAATGAGATAACGAAAGGAAATTATAAGACCCTTAAAGTTCACTTCACTAAGTTCAAAAAATGAATCTCATTTCATGGAACATAATGGGGATAAAAAACCTAGTAAACAAAGGTTGGTCAAAAATATGAAAAAGAAACATAAACCTTTGGTAGTTTTATTACAAGAAACTAAGATGTCTAAGACCATCCTTAACAACAATAGTGATAAATTATGATTCAAATTAGGATGTACTAGCATGAGCTGTTTAGGGGTCTTGAGAGGTCTAGAATTACTATGGAACATAAAATGCCTTGATGGAGAAGTTATAACCAATATTAATAACCACATAGCCATCTTGTTCAAAGATAAAGATGGTAAGGAAGAATGGATCCTCTCCAATATTTATTCTCCCAACACTAGAGCTAGGTAGAAGAAATTATGGAATAATTTTCAATTTTTAGGAAACTATGCAAATAATGGAAATGGATTATGGTGGGTTACTTTAACTTGCCTTTAAATTTGTCAAAAAAGAAATGTAGAATAATATACTTCATAGAAAGTGTGGATAACTTATATCATTTCATAGAAATTTTTGGATTGGTAGATGTTGACCTCAAAGGAAACCTCTTCACCTAGACTAATAAAAAATTGGGGGAGGACCTCATCCATGAAATATTAAATATATTTATTGTCTCTCTTAACTAGGATTTACATTTATCCAACACTCTCTCTTTTTTGCCAAGAATTGGGTTAGACTATAACCTGATCATATTTGAAGGAGAAAGAATTTCCAAAGCAAAAAAATATGCCCTTCAGATTTGAGATTATGTGGCTTCATCACCCAGATATCCACAACCCAATCAAAGAATGGTGGAGGTAACTTGTCATAAACACTGACTTGTTCATCCTAGATAAAAAAACTCAAACATATCAAATACAAACTAAAAGTGTAGAACAAATAAGTTTTTGGGAACATCTTCATCCAAAATAATACCTTACTAGCTAGCCTTCATATCCTAGAGGAACAAATGGAAACCTATGGATCTAATGAAAACTTGGACAATGTTGAGAATAATCTCTTGAACTCCTACCATAATCTAGAGGCTAAAGAAGAATCATTCTAGAAATAATAGTCTAGATACACTTGACTAAGGGAACAGGATAGGAACACAAAATTATTCTACCAAAATACATCCAAAAACATAAATTATAATGGAATCTCTAAACTCCTCCTAGACTATGGAACTAAGAGTAAAGAGGAAGAAGTTATTAATGAATAAATCATTCACCACTTTAAAATCTTATTAAAGGAAACAATATCTATTAACCTTTAGATGGAGGCTATTATTTTGCAAAACCTTCCTCCTACCATCTCTCAAGTGGATAATCATGAACTTTAAAATCCCTTCCCTAGAGGAGGTAAGATAGGTAGTCTTATCCATGGAAAGAAACAAGGCCCCTAGCTGTGATGGTTACCCCCCACTCTCCTTCCAAAGGTTATAAGACATCATCCACTTAGAGGTAGAGGCTATAGTCTATGGATTCTTTAGGGATGGAACTAGATTGAAGGATTTGAATAATACTTTCCTGGTCCTCATCTGTAAGAAACTAGGAGCAAATTAACTAAAATATTTTAGACCATTAAGCCTTTTCTCCACTATTTACAGGATCTACACAAAAACCTTGGTCACTCACCTCCAACCCATGTTTAAAGGGGTCATGGTAGAAAAATTAGGTGCTTTTATGGTGAGAAGGTAGATCACTGATGGCATCATATTTATTCATTAAACCCTATTCTTGATGGCCAACTCTAATAGGAAAATTATGTTCCTCCAAATTGATATGAATAAAGCCTATGATAGGGTTTGTTAGAGCTTTTTAGATATAGTGATAAACAAAATTAGTTTTGAAGTAGATATTAGGGGATTAATTCATAGCTTCATATCCATCCCCATGTACTCAATCCTAATTAATTTGGTTCCTAAATGAGTCTTCTCAACTAATTAGGGGATCAGACAAGGTGATCTTCTTTCTCTATAGTTATTTATTGTAATGGTTGAAACTTTAGGTAGAAGCTTGCTAACAAATAAAAAACAAAGGTTAATCAAGGGGATAAAGATTGCCCAAAAGATAGTCCTATTCACCCAAAAGCATTTTATGGATGAAAATTTTCTTTTTAGAGAGGTATTAGTGGTGGAATCAAAATCCCTCAAATCCATTCTTTTGGATTATGAATGGGCATCAAGACAATGCATAGACTTCAACAAAAGCTTCATATACTTTTTAAATACCCTGCCTCCACTCCAAAAAAGATTGGTAGGCATCTTGGTATGAAATATCATAAATCTACCCTCAAAATATCTTAGCATGCCATTATTTGAAGGTAAGATGAAAAAAAAAATCTAGAACCTATTGGTTGATATAATCTAGAAAAATTGAGAAGGCTAGAAAGGAACTCTACTCTTGTAGGCAAGAAAGCTCCAACTCCTCAAAATCTCTTTACAATCTATACCACTCCACTTCATGACCCTATTTTATATCCCCAAAAATATTGTGGAGATAATAGATCAAATTCAAAAAAGTTTCATATGGAGGGGCATGAAAGATAGATCTAGATCCCCACTAGTGTCATGGGAAAAAAGTCTGCCTCCCCAAGGCCCTTGCAAGACTCAGGCTAAGAAGAGTCAAATACATTAATAAATATCTCACTATAAAATTTGGGTGTAAATAATGAAATAAGATATCCATTGGAATAAGATCATTAAATAAAAGTACCTGGAGGGTAGGGAGGAAGATAACCTTCTTTGGGAAGAGCACCCCTTGGATGGGTCTACCTTATGGAAAGCCATCTAAAGATCAAAATCCCTAATTAAGAAGGGAAGTATATGGTAGGATATAAATAGAAAAAAGGTTGACTTATAGGTATATATGTGACTCATACTTTATCCCCTGGCCTCCTTTCTCCTGGGAACACTCTAAAAGATACCTTCAAAACCTCCATAGGCTTCAAGGATAAGGACTAGTGAAATACCTTATAAGTAATAAAAAAGTGGAAGACAGTCTATTTAGATAGATAATTTGGAAGTTTCCTAGGAAATTCAAAACCTCAATTCTCAAATTTAATAAATTCATATTGTGATGTTTCTAAAGGAAGACTCCCTTATCTAGCTGATAGAATATATTGGGGAGTACTTAGTAAAGTCAAGTTTTTTGGTTAACCTAGATTAATGGGAGGATTGGACATATTAGATAAACCTTTGGATAAATAAACTCAACCCTAAGGTCACCATATTATTCTTTCTTATGGCCTAGGATAAAATATTTACTATCGATAATCTATCCAAATGTTGAATGACCATCCTAAATAGGTGTGTCCTCTATAAATCTAATTTAGAATCTATGACCCACCTTTTCTTTGATTTCTCTTTTGGGTATTTAGTTTGTAATATCCTCCTTAAGCTCTTCAACACATCATGGGTTAAGCCTAGATCCATTCTTGACCTCGTCATCCAATAGAATCCCCTGAAAAGATTCCTTCCATGGCCTTCCTATGGTCACTGGACCTTCCCCACTTCTTCTAGAAAATATGGTCTACCAATAACACCCATATGTTCAATCATAAAAGTTTTAACCCTTTGATCTCCTTCCACAGGTTATAGGTTATTATTACTTATAATTGGTATGTGGCAATACCTAATGACAAATGGTTGCTTCTAAGGTTGAACAAGTTATCCTCGGTAAATGAAATCTCACCCCTCTCCTTTTAGGACTAATGTGGCTAGAAGCCTCATGAAATGGGAGTGCCCCCTAGATAGATGAAGCTAAATTTTAATGGTGCATCTAAAAGTAGCGTAGTTAATGTAGGTGTAGGTGGTATCATCAGGGATGATTGAGGGGCTGACTTTTTATCTTATACAAGACCAATGGGGGTATAAACCAACCATGTAGTTGAGGCTAAAGCTACCTCTAGGGAATCTAGTTGGTAATCCATCTCAACATAACAAAGTTGGTAATCAAAGGATATTCTCTTAACATACTCAATTCCATTTTGGGTAAATTTAACCCATCCCACTCTATTAGTCAAATAATTGTTGATGCTATTGATCTTATTCGATCACCTAGTGAGTACTTGATAGCCCACATATCCTAAGAGGGAAACATATTTGTCGATGTTCTTGAAAAATTGAAGTATTTATCCTATATTTATCCAAGTGGATTGGCCCCTCTAATATCCCCCTATATCTCTCCCCTTATCACTCGTGATTTACAAATTTAAGACTTTCATCTAATCGATAGAGACACATGTGTGAGAGATGATCATGATTAAGCAAAGCCTGGTTCACACTAAGTGTCGTGATTATGTTACTAATTTAAAATTTAGGGATGAAGTATATCATTCCAAAAAACTCATTAGTAATAAAAGTTGGATAAAAAAATAAAGAATCTCAAATCACCATTTAACACTCTATAATTTTCATCATCCAAGATGAAAGAAGAACATATTCATGGGGGGAGATAGGGATTAGTGTGATCCCATATCTTGTGCCTAAGTTTAGATGAACCACAAAGTTTTGAAGAATCTAAAAAGGGGGGTTACCAAGTTTATGATCTATATTAAAGGTCATGATGATTTTCTAGCTAGGGATTTTACTATAAGATGGAAAGAATGACAAGTTACTTTTAGAGACATCATGGATAAAGTCACTAAATAAATAGTTGAGGATGTAATTGGCATGTCTTTTAAAGGTACTAGATCCTTCAAGGACAAAATATGAAAGTAGGAGTTAATGCAAGCATTTTTTTAGATGGACTTTGTGTTTCAAACTTACAAAAATGGATTCCCCAGGGCTGACCTTCTAAGGAGGTGCCCTGATATATGCCTTCAAGTATTGAGATATTTGACTCTGTAAGTAAATTTTACACATACTTTTGCATCAATTTCTATTTTTAAATCACTTCAAAGGTTGCCACATAATCCTCCCTTATTCTCTTCTTATGAACTTATAATATTCTATTTTAACCTTATAAGATAATCCCTCTTCTAACCTAATCCACCAAGGGTTGATTTTTTTGATAACTAAGAAAGGGACTCCTATGAGGAGTATTGAGATCAATATTGGAGATAGTACCAAGTTGAAGAGATTAGGGGAGGCCCTAGATAACTCAGCCAAAGATAGGAAGGAAGAATCATCTCCTTCCCCCTACCTTATTCCTCACCCTCAAATGGCTAGGAAGAAATAAAAAAGTAAGTCCCATAACTATCCTACCCAGGAGAAGAGCGTGGATAAGAAAATTAACAAAATCCTAGAGTTCTCCCAAGGTATTAAAAACCCCAATTTTGAAATTTATCAAATGAAATTATTGTAAGTTTGAAGGAGGGATGAAGATAGTGAAACAACACATTTCCCATATGGGATTAGGTAGAAATTGGTTGACTTTCATGAAAACTTGAAAAAAATGGGAAGTTAATTAGTCTCATTAATGGAGAAATAAATTAACATAAAGTAGGAAGTGGACATGTTGAGGGAGCTTTTGGGCAATCTAAATATAGTAGAAGGTAGCAGACTGAGGTTAGAGGACACCCCTAACAAAAGAGGAAAGGATATTCTCACTATCACCTTGGGAAGTTCTACTACTAAGAAAGGAAAGCAAGATCTAAGAAGGAAAGACAGACAATGGGGCATAAGGGAAATTTGGTGGAAGGCCATAGCACCCAAATTAGAGGCATGTCCAGAAATGACAAGAATAAAGTTAGAGGCAACAAGAAATATGCTCCTTTTGAAGAAATCTAGTAGGTATATTAGGTTTTAGTCCTATTTATTCTTGGGTACTATTTTTTGTTGTAATTTTGCCAATGTTTGGTAGGATGATGTGGTCTGATACTATTTTGTTTCTTTTTAATGGTTTTAATTTATTGTTGAACTAGAATGTTAGGTCCCTGTAAAACCTAAATTTTACCCCATCAAATAAAAAATGAGCTTAAGTTAGATTGTATATCTCGTTTATTCACATTCTTGAGAGATAACAATGTTATGGCTAAGGCTTACCCTTTTTAGAGAGTTTAATAGCTTGGAGTTCATTCCCTACTTTGTTGTTTGAGTTTGTGTGAGCACTTATGAAATGGACCATAATTTGATCTTTCTTGTTATCTTTGGGAAATATGTTGACATAGATTTACCTTGATAGTTTTATTCCTTCCACTTTAAGCTTGTTCTCTTCTCAGAATGAATTCGGTGATAATATAATGTTTCTAGTATGTTTGTAGTCATGAAATGCATATTTTCATGACTTCATTACATGAAAGGAATTATGATCTCTTTTATCATTTGTTGTGATTGTGTAGGTGGAAGTGTTGCTAATGTATGTATTTTTTTTAAAATGTTTTATTTTTGTGTGTTTCTGTGTTGTAAATGTTTTGGGTGTGATCTCAATTTAGATATCTCCTATCTTTTATATTTTCATATTTATTTCTTTCATAATATTTTATTTTCTATTTTTAGGAGTTTATTAAAATAATGTTTTATATCTTGTACAATTTCAATTAATTATCTCTCTCCCTCTTCTATTTCTATTTTTATGTTGTTGATTTCATCATCTTTATCATCTGGTTCTTGTTTAGTTAGTTTCATATAATATGTTTTGCCTTATACTTCTTGTTTATTGGTTCTATATTCTATATCTTTTTTAGTCATCTAGTAATGGTCCCAATTGGTTCTGAATTGTCTATGTCTCATTATTGTATTTTATGTTTTTATTATGATAACTTGTTACTTTACAAGATTGTTTAACATAAATAGAATTTTTTTACTCTCTATAGGTATTGACATACTCTTGTATTAGTGTTTCATAAATTTAATTTTTGAAAAAAATTAGTTTTGATTTATTACCAATTACATGTCCCTCTTTGTACCTCTTGTTGCATGTACCATGTCCTTGGATATGCTTCTAGAGTATACTAAGATAGTTGCACCTAAAGTATTTTGTCAATTTCAACATTTTTGGTACACATTTTTTTATAGATTAAATTTTTTCTTGAGGCTATGTGTTAATGTAAAATCTTGTAAATCTTAAATTAACCCTTATTACTCAACAAACCTTATTTATGAAAAAAATAAAGGATATACAGTTTGAGATTGTGTCTTTGTGATTATTTGTCCACCTTATGGTAGTGATAATTAGAGTATTATCTATAATAGTCATTCTTATATTTTATAATAAGAATTACCTTGTTATTTATTCTAGATACTCTTTTGCATCCCCTATTCTGCTCAAGTTTTTAATTTTAACATGTTAAGCCCCTCTCTTAATGTGGTATTATTTTCATATCTATGATATCATATCTGTTTCTATGTTTTCGATAAAGTAAGGCAAAAAACCAGGGGCCGAACCCTATACAGTCAAAAAGGACAAGAAGGCAAACAAACAAAAAATGCCTTCAGAGAGATGACAACACAGTCGAGAATAAAAGATAGAAACAAAACACAAGCCATGGGAAGACCAGAGTCAGAGGGGTCTCCCCTTACATAACTATTGATTTGATAAGATCATTGAGTTTCTCATTCTCTACGTTGTCAGCATACCCAGTATTACCCACCACTTCCAGCATAGACATGTTCAACAGAATTGTCTTATGAAACCCTTTGGTGAAGACCTTCTCCAGCTTTTGAATGCGGTCCTTCAAGGCCCCAATTTTAGTTTTCTAATCAGTCTCATTCTCAGTGCCCTCACCATCTTCCTTGACATACATTTTCCCCTTATTGTCAGTAGTTCCCATAGTGTCAACACCCTGCTCCTCAGTAACCTCAAAATCCCTAGTAGCCTGCTTCCCTCTAGTGTCCTCTAAAATTTCCTAGATTTCCAACTCCTCCTAGATTTGTTTCTATGTTAAACTCCTTTTTATTGTGTCATAATTTATTAATATGACATTTTTTTCTTAGCATGGTTTCTAGATATCCATATAACCAATTTTAAATGTATTCTTTGAGGCTATTTATACCTATTTCATTTCTAATGATACTTCTCCTTCATCATTTTTGCCATAATTGTCAACAATATTTATTGTTTTTCTTAATGTATAATCTTTGAATAGTTCATCGTAATCACTCTCCCATTCATAAGATCATAATTATTTTGACCATGTAAATGCCATTCCATTTACTATTGGTAAATATGCTACTAATCCATTACATTCAAAGATGATATCTTCATCCTCAAATTATAAGTTGCATTATAATCAAAAACCCATTTTAAATTCAATAGTGTAAGGTATCTTATGTCATACATATCAATTATTACGAAATCAACCTTCTAATTTATCACCAAAAAGTTAATCTACACATCAAAACGTTTTCCTATAGGTGATTTTTGTGTTCCATTGTCCATATAATTATCATTATCTTTGTGTGCAACTATGGTTTTCAAAATGCTTCCCAATTATATCTCTTTCCCTAAGTCTAGTAAGGCCTTCTTTACTTACTAGCCATCAATTTTTATGTCTAAGAATACTTTAATCTTTTATCACTTATTTCTAGTCCAAATTACATTATGTTGTTTTTTACCCTTAGTACTCAATACTCTCTCTCTCTTTTATTACAAAACTTACTTACAAAACCATGTTCATTTTTCCAACAATCCTTGATTCTTGACTTGTTTTATCATATGTTTCAAGTTCTTAATTTATGCTTCATCAAAATAAGTCATCTTGTTATCATCTTTATCATTTTTATCTTGGATAATATTCCTAATTTTTTATACTATCCTATCATGCTCATATGTGTTTGGGTAATCTCCATCACTATCTTATTAATTATTCCTCTTTTGAGTTAGTTACCTTTTCCTTTCCTTTCACAGTTTTGGATCCACTCCAAGTGGTTACCACAGCTCATGGTTTTGGTTATTCAATGATTATTCATTGGATTTTATTTTAATATTATTCTTATGTTCCTTCACCACCAATCTAAAGTATCTTATTTTCTTTTAAATAGATGTCCTTTTATTAGAACACTTTTCTTCCTCTTTAATTTTAACATCATATTCTCCACATCTTACTTCATTACATCTTCCTTTTGTATCTTCAACCTTTGTTACCTTCTTAAAATTCTTATCTCATTTTTTTAGTGGATACCCTACCAAATCTTATTATTTTTTACCTCCATTTTATAAAATTATACCACTTTGTGACATGAAAATGAGTCAAGGGTTCCTTTCTCATGGTAGAACCCAAATTATTATGTGGTTCCTCTGTATAATTTCTTATTATGTGACTGCATTTACCACACTTATAAAAGGTAGGGGGGATATCTCTTAGTTTTACCCAAGGTTATACTCTTGATTATATCATAATCCCCCCTAATGGATTCCTCTTCCACCATGGTACCCTCCTTTGTAACTACCCTATCCCCCTCCTGTATGATCATCTTGGTTGTTTTTGTAATATTGGTTTTGTTAGTTTTGTGGTGTGAAGTTTGGCATTGTTTGGGGGTTATGGTACTATGGTTTAGTTTGTGGTATTTTTGTTATAACCATTTTTGGTGGTGGTGGTGTCATTTTTTGAATGGATTAACTCATATTTTATGCACTTCACTTATGTCTTTCATCAAATGATGCCCTAGACAAGTATGATTGTAGTGGTTAAATGAAACACAAGTGGTACAATATATTAGTTGATTTTTTAGTGGTGTTAATTCCATCATAAGATATAAGTGTTGTGAATGTTGATCATACAACCTACATATTCCATAGTATATCATATTCTTGTATATCAATTATTAGATTGGTGGTGTCATACCAATTGATGTATGTGATAATCTAACTAATACTGCTTATTTTACCATTTCCTAATGTGGAAATTATATCTTGCATGTCCTTTTGTATAACAAATTATGCACTATATTCTAGGTCATGGAGGGTTACTTCTTACTTACGGTGAACAAAATTCGTTGCCTTTCATATCGATTTATTCTTTTAAATTTGATTATACTAATTTCTATTCTAATATTTCCATACTTTTCTTCATTGAAGAATTTATTTATCTTTTCTAGGATTGCACTTTTAGTATTAATGCCATCTTCAAGATTTTTGAAAATGTGTTAAAAATATTCCCATCCATATCAGCTCATATATATGTAACTAATCATGATATAAACCATTCTATTATCTATTTTTCATTCAAGTGTTCCTCTAATTTTCACACTATTGATTTGAATCATTAATCACAATGTTTTACCATCACTTTTTCTTTATGTATAAGTTGTTAAAATTTACTAACACTGAATCTAGAGAGTGAAAATATCTTTTGAATGCATTTTGTGCATATTCCCATGAATTATTATATATTGTGTTTATTTCCATGTACCATTTTGATGCATAATGTCTAAAAAATATGAAAAAAATCAAACATCACTTTTCATCTATAAGGTTATGTATTTTATAATAATGTTTTGTATCATTTTTGAACAAATGAAATTTATTCTTAATTTGTGTACTCAAACTATTATTACTCTAAGTAATTGAGGTACTTGTTCTTGAAGTACTACTAAAACTTATCTATTGGTTATATATTTTTTATATTTATAATTTTTTACTTATTCATTTGTCACATTTTAATACTCCTTCAAAAGACTTTTTTCCTAACATATCTATTTCGTCTGATGGAAAATATCTTATGCTATCTATTTCATTGCTAAAACTATGGTAACTATTACGAACTACTTCTCCTATAAATAATTCCACTTATATTTTTAATGGTTGTTCTCATTAAATGTGAAGTATCATAGGGGAGACATTTGGTCCAAATGTTTCATTTCATTTTAGGGTCTCTTTTAGTTAGGGTTTTGAAGCAAGGCATTCCTTCTTATTCCATCTTCTTGATCTTCTATCTCTATGTTATCTTCTTCCCTAATTCTATCACTAACTAATCCTTTTTATTATAAAATAATTCCTTCCTTATCTATCTATCCCATATCATATAAATTATCATGGATATTTTACTTTATTGTGATTTCTTACCTTTGTTCAATGTCTCTTCCTATGTTGGTTTGTTCTTCCACTATATGTTTATGTATTTCTCATTTTGGTTATCTTCCCTTACCTTTCCTTCTTTGATTACTAAAAAATATTTATATATATCATATAATTTATATCTTATCCTATCCATGTTTACCCTTTATATTTTATCTTATTTCCTCCATCTATCTTCTCACTATTCCATATTCTTTGTCCACTTTTGTAAGTACTTATCTCCAACATCTAGTCTTCCACTCCAGGGTTTTGAAACATTATATGGGTCCCACAAGTACAGATAAATTTGAAATTCCCTTCCAAATGTCATTCATGATTTTTTTGTGTGAAGTAAAATATTTATTATATTCTATCTTATTTAATTTATATGTGCCTTATAGTGGTGGTACTAATGCCAAATAATTTTTTTCTAGAAGAATGCGATCTTGATTTTCAACATAATGATCTACATTGGTAGAGGAAGAATTAGTCTCATATATGGTCCTATATTTATCTATGATATTATATTTTATCTTTATTTCATCTACATTTGTTTAATATCTTATGATTTAATTCTCTCTTCCTCTATTTATTTCCTCATCTCCTCATTTGTCATTTTATCTCTTTATGACTTCTTAGTTCTATTTGATTATTATTCTCCTCCTATCTCTATAAAATAATATGTTTTTAATCTAATACTTATTATTATTTCCCATACATATTATTTAATCTAATATAATAGTTTAAATGAAATATTCTGAGGTCACATATTTTTAGGATCCCCCTCTTTCTGTATGTTGTCCCTTAGGTGCATATCCCCTAAAATAAATGATTTCCTTCTTTGACCAACCTCTTATCTGTAAATAGATTATGTATTATTAGTAAAACTCTTTTAAATAATATTCCTCATGCCCCTTCATAAATTTAAATTTCTTAGTTTTAAGTCTTCTCTAACCTTAGATGGCTAAAATGATTATAAAGGAATTGAGTGTGGTCTCAAACTAGTAATCAATTGCTCGAGTCCAAGGTGTTTCAATGCTCTCAAAAACCTATAACTTCTCCATTATCCACTTAATTGGTTTTATGATGTGCATTCTAGATCCATATATGTGTTTTTAATGAATTAGGTTCAAAGGACATAATATTTTTGAAAAATTTACCCAAAGTTGTTCTTTTTATGGTCTTAAAATGTATTATTTCACATCATGTAATAAGTCACTAGTTCTTTTTATTTCAAAGTGAATTTTTTTTGAGTAATTGATCCAAAAACTCTTCAATTATGTTAGCATTAGATTCTAAAACTCTGATGAATACTTGCCTCTGGACATTACCTAACTAAAGTCCATATGGCACCACTAAATGTTGACATAAAATCTATAACTTAGTTACAGATAATTATGTTGTTCAAGATGTATCTAGTTAGATCTATTGTAGCACAAAGGTTAGTATTTTGTGGTATTACTTAGTAAGTGTATTCATAAAAAAATTAAGTAGTACATTCCTTTAGATACACATTACATAGTAAATTTTTATTTTCCTACTTTTACTCTCTTAATATATATAATCAAAAATAGTTTTTACACTTCACAAATGTCTTTATGTTATACCTTTGCACTCTCTACTATTATACTCTATTTTCACTTATATTATACTATCACATATATCATATATCACTTCTCTATCCTTCTTATCTTATTACAACAATGTGATATAAATACCGACTAGATACCTTTTATAATCCAATGGTTATGTCTCTATAATATATTCCCTTTTTCATATTGTAGATTACCTAACCTTACCATGTTTACCAAGTAAGGATAAGCCTCTATTATATCACTATGAGGATATATTATACTACTAAAGTAGAGCTAGAGTCTTTGTGGTGTTTCTTTGTAAACTTATATTCTATTGAAGAATCATGCTGACAAGTTTTATACATCCATGTTTTAACACTAGAATCTCATGGTATACCTTGATTTAGGTAAAAAGAAGGATAATATAGATATATATTTTTATGATTACATATGAAAATATGCCATTATGGGACATTACTTAGTTTTTTGTTAGTTACATAGTAACATCATTTAAGAAATCAAATTTTCTATATAGAACTCTCTTTACATGCATTTTTTTTAATAATCGGTTGCTTACATATGGTGTCTCTCTCTCTCTCTCTCTCTCTCTCTCTCTCTCTCTCTCTCTCTCTCTCTCTCTCTCTCTCTCTCTCTCTCTCTCTCTCTCTCTCTCTCTCTCTCTCTCTCTCTCTCTCTATCTATATATATATATATTATGTACATGGATGTGTTCATGTTGTCATCACTATCATCAATTATATGATTATTATTTAGGATTATTTTCTTTATATTTATTGCATATTTATATTTTATATAATTAAAAATTGATTACCTTCTATTTTCATTGACATTCTTCTAGCCACTTATTTCATATTGCTTGATTTTTTTTCATTGGTATTGGCCATTTGACTATTGATCCCATTCTTAATACTTATGCTACTCTTTAGATGATGAAATAATAATTATCAAGCCATTTTTTCATATCATGATTTGAGTTATGAGGGGCACCATAGGTTATTATAATCTTCCTCATATCATTTGTTCTAGTCTACAAGCCTTGCCCATTTTATTTCCTATATCACCCCATGATTTCTCATTCTAGTATTTATTTTATTCTACATATATAAATAAAAAGTAAATAATATGGTTTCATAACACCATCATATCCATTTCCATATGGAGGCATAGTACCCTATCATGACTTATATTAACTACATTTATGTATACATATTTGCATTTGGGGGTAGGGTACCATTACTTACTTCTCATTAATGTAATAAGAGATTATTTGAGCATAATATTTATAGGAAGGCATGCCACCTCCAATTTCATCCTATAAATTGTGCTAATTATACATTTTTTGCATTATTAGGCCATATTAATTGCATGTTTTTCCTTATTACACTATTTATGGATTTCACTTTCTTATCACCATTTGCATCTTGACATTTCTTGATTGTCATATGCATTATTGAATTCATTATATCTTCCACATTAGTTTACATGATGTATGTTTTACTATGGATAAATTTTACCCATCCATGTTTCTTATGTACATTATAACTATGCATTAGCTTCAAATATGCATTATTAGCTTCAAACTCTATGATTTACACATTATATTGACATATGATTGTTATCATTGCTATATCTAAATTTATTTGAGAATTTGAACATTGGGATAAGATATCCTCCCCATATACATTAATGTCCTTTAATTAAAATTTAGTTTTTATTTGGCCTTGAATTTTAGTCTAATATATCATATGTCATGAAATTTCTATTTAATCATACACATTGAGACTAGTATTACATATTTGGATTACACCATTGAATGGTTGTGATGGTCAATACAATATTTATATATTTTATCACACTATTATTGTCATTATTTATGATTACATAAATCATTTTTTTCCATCCTAGGTTATAAACATACATTGGAAAAATTCAAAAATTTAAAAACATTGATTTATATGTGTTACATGTTTACCTATGATAAATGTTTTAATTATACATGGTTTACACATGTTTATCATAGTATTGTCTTGAGTGAGTATTATGCATATTCATAGGCTACATAATAATGGATTTAAAACTATGCACCCATATTGTGGAGGGGCCAATTTAATAAACAACATATCGTAACTTAGGGGTGTTACCATTTCAACAAATTCATGCATGGAAATATATATCCTTTCTTTCCATTTATCATATTGAACTAGATTAAATTAACTACTTCATATTTTACTAATATATTATACATCTCTTATCCCATGATATTATACATTGTGATTGTTACACTATTACATTTATTTTTTATGTGTGAATGTTTAATTGTGTATGTATTATTTTCTTATTTGTGAATCCTTTTTAATTGAAGATCTTATTATCTTCATGTCTTGGCATGTATTATCACTAAATTGGGTCTAGTCACTAACATTATGTGGTCCTAACTTAAGTACACTATATTATTATACTATGATTCTATCCATGGTGTCTATGATGCATATTGAAGTATACTTGTGTTATGTATATGTTGCCATGGTTTCCATCATGCATATATATGTTACATTTATGTGTTCTCATTTATCTATCTATCCCAACTAGGGGATTGATTAAGATATTTGGGGGAATAAATCTTATTTCCCATTTTTATTTAGTAAAGGAGGCATCATTACCTATTGTTTAACCCTAATTTGGATGTGGATATTTATTGGGTAGATAGGGTTAAGGATATATAAATTATAGGGCACAAGGGTGAATATCAAATATACAAAAAAATAATTAATGTGTTAAACTCAAATGTATCATATTTTGAATTTATTAAACTAAGATAATTTATAAATAGAAAGTAAAACTATGATAGATATAAAAATAACATAAAATATAAGTACTTATATTGATATGATGATAACATAGTGATGGATCTAGAATAGGTAGAAAGTAGATAGGAAGATAGTTTTGTAATAGTCATCAAATTCTATATCTAGTATCTCTAGCTCTCTAGATAATTGTGTCAGCCTAAGATGATTTCATCGACACTACTATTAGGTTAGATGCTAATGTTATGTATATAATATAAGATGAAATAGGATGTGACCACCTAAATGACTCTAGGTTTGGCTTTGCCTATATTATAGTGCATTCAGATTTGGATCATGGACTATCAATCTTGGTGAAATGGAAAAACCCTAAATTTCCATTTTTAATGTGACCTTGGGGGGAAATGGGTTATTGGGCACACAATGTTGAGCTGATCCATAATGACCCCACTATGAAAGAGTGTTTCCTACATATCCAATACTCTAGAAGAGGGCCTCATACTTGTGTAATTATCCCCTACACATTGGCTTGTGTGTGAATCATGAAATGTTTGTAAATCAAGTAAAACAATGATTTAGCTTGAAAGTTGGAAAATATGACTTTATGAGTAGTCCTTTAGTACTTTAGACTTGTATCTAGGTTTTTCCTTAGAATGATATTAGAATAGGGTAGAATAAGAAAGCTTTTAGTAACTTGTGTGCTTCTTAAATGCTCTTTTGGTTTGATTTTTAGGTGAGGAATGAATGAGAGTTGATATTATATTTATACCAATCATAATATGAGATAACTCACATTAAATCATTTAAGTTGACCATTGTAATATGTTTCATTTATAAATTAGATGAATTTAGGGCACTAGATAATTACATTGGGATATGACAGTAACATTGATTTTACTATTTGACCTAGGTGTTAGTGTCCAAGGAGTAAGAGAGTAGGTACTAGCTCAGAGCTTGTGGAGGTGTAAGATAAATACATTTTAAGTATTCTAGGCAATATGGGATGTTTGTGTCATCAATATAAGGTTGGTTAGACTAAGAGATAGGGCTAGGGGAATAAGATGGACAAGATTGAGGTGCTACATAATCACAAAATATCATCTATATTTACCCCCAATTTATCTAGTAATGAAATTACTAGTTTAAAAGAAAATAATAAGTACCTCAATGTATATGCACATCTTATCTTTACTTGAGTTGAATTTAAGTGCTTTGATGGTTATTGAATTACAACCAAGAGCATGTTACAGTGTAAAATTAGTGCACATGATATAGGTTAGAATTGCTTGAAATATATTGAAATTTAAAGAGCATAGGATAAATATGTGTCGATGTAACCACCTTATGTATTATAAATTTATTTTTGGAAAATGTGTATCATTATAATGATTTGAATCTAAGATTAGGATAAATATAGATAAATACTTAAAGTGCATATATCCAAGGAGATAAAGAGATATATTAGAAGGAACATGCCCCCAACTTTGGAGAAAAAGTGAGTTGTCATTTGGAAGTTGAGATTAGCTCAACTATATAACCTAATGATGCTTAGAAACTGATGAGTTTGGATGATAAAGTATAAATTACAAACTTAGCAAGATTGAGTGATTTAATCACCTCGACCATACCAAAAGGTGAACCAACTATTAAAATATATTGGCTTGTTAAAGTTTGTAAGAGTCTATGGGGTATAAATATGTTTGAATGGTCTTAGAATCTAAAATTGATTTGAATATTGTAATATTTGGCACATGTTGCATAGCATATGCACCTTAGATATGTCTCATGATGAAACTACATATAAAAATGGTACCATGTATAGAATTGTACCATAACTATGAATCTGAATCATATTGTGTGCTTTGGCTAATCTAGATAATTATGTAAGTGTGGAGGACATACTTCCAAAGCATGCCCCCACTATATATGGAAAAATTTAAAATTGATATAAGTACCAATGTGGATAACATGTTTCTAAAACATGCTTCACTATAAATTGAAGATGCTAAATATTTAATAAAAGTGGAGAAAATTCTTCCAAAGCATGCCTCCAATGAATCTGTGAATTGATATAAGTACCATACTGAATGAATGTGGAGAACATGCTTCTAAAGCATGCCCATACTAAATATTAAAAATGTGAATGTGTAGAAGCCATTTCCATATGATGTTCCCCCTCTAAATCTAAAAAATGTGAATTGCCCCCACTAAATCTAAAATCTGGTATAAGTATCAAATACTAAATATATGTGGAAAACATGATTCCAAAGCATGCTCCCACTATAATCTAGAAATTGTGAATGTTTTAAATCCATGTCCATATGAAATTTCCACACTGAATCTATAAATTGGTATAAGTATCAAATACTGAATAAATATGGATAACTTGCTTTCAAAGCATGCCCTAACTATAATCTATAAATAATGAATGTGTGTAATCCATGTACACATGACATGCTCCCACTAAATTTGAAAATTGAGAAAATTATGGAGAACATGCTTCCCAAGCATGCCCCCACTAATATTCCCCCTCCTTTGAGGTGAGTTGAAAACAATACCTAGAACTTATCTCACCTCAAAAGGGTAAAACAACTGTAAAATCTGTGAATGTAACCATGTAGTGTAGAGAAGGAAACATGTCTAGGTCAATCTATCATTGAAGTGCATAGAACTAATGTGATCACATTTAGGCCTAAGATGCATGATAAAGATCATGGAAATGTCTAGAGATTAATATTACAAGCTCAAAAATAAAATAATCACACACATAAGAGCACTCAAAATCAAGTTAAAAGACAATGGTCCATGGAGAAATGCCACAAAATGAAATGGATAGGACTTAGTCAAATGTCTAAAAAGAAAGGAATGACATATTAAAATTTCCATTTAAAAAACAATGACATATTAAAATGTCTAAGAATAAGTAATGAGAAAGAAAATATAGCCACACGGGCCACATACAATAGAGCATATTCAAATGCTTGAGGAAGCAAGACAATAGCAAGGCAAAATAATCAAAGAAGTATACAATGGAAAAATATAAGAAACTAGCCTAAACATGTCATCATGGTCATGGCTCAAATGTGTTAGAAAAATACATCAAGTATATATCATATCAAGTACCATGTGTAAGATATAATCATGGATAAGGCATGCATAAGTATATATGTAAGATCAAACATGATAGTGTAGATTTATCATCGAATCATATAACCTGTGTGTATCAAGATCATAGAATATGGATGCCCCCAATGTCCTGGTGACATGAGTAGAGGTAAATCCCAACACCTAAAATAATAATGTATCATGTATCTGTATATGCCAATATATGTGTGTGTAGGATTAAATGATATACTAGCCCTCAACATGGAACTAACACATAGATACCAAGGAGCCAATACAGTATGTAGATACCAAAAATGTTTTTTGGATTTTGGCATGTTTTTTATTATTTTGGGATTTTCGGAAGATACAATATCATCCTATGATATCATCTAAAGGATAATCATAGGTATCTTTCCACTCAGAACTTGGTGAAAAAAATTGGTGATAATTCTAAGGAGATTGTATAGATGAAATATCTATCATTGTAGTATATGTGATGTTTGGCATATGTATAATGGGACTCTAAGATCATGAATTACTAATATAAGTAATATTGGTTCTTGAAACCCATATCTATGTACTTTATGGTTTATTCAAAATATAAATAGTAGGAACATGTTTATGTTCTCTAGATATCTGAATATGGTGCATAAAAGATGAGGATTCTATGGAACATATTGTCTATCTCTGATGTAAGGTCCTCTCAAGTAATGGCTTCTTAGTAAAGGGGATTGATTATTGCATACCATTTTGTAATGAATTGTACTTAATAGGGTTGATAAGTAACTATATAGGTATGAATTTATCTTGTTCAAGAGGATGCTCATATGGAATACCAAATATTGTAACTACCCAATTGGCATGAATGTATTTAACACACCCATGCATTGTATAAGGTAATAATCAAATAATATATATCCAAGTTCATCCCAAAAACATTTTAAAGACACGTATATAAGTTATAACTGATAAATTAGTAACCACATGTGTAGGACTAACCTATAAATGCATATCAATCTCGCCAAGAACCTTTTGGGAGGTCTCATCAAATGCTCTGATTGATCTAGTAGACGGGTGTAAATTATGATGAGTATAACCCAAATTCATAAGTAATGATATGGTGAAAACATTTTTGATTGCACCATTATCAATCGTAACATTACATATGAGGTGTTTATCAAGGTATGATCGAATGAATATAGAATTAATATCAAACTCATCATCTTTTATTTCACTGTCATCAAAGGAAATGGTAGGTTTTTGAACCATAAGAGGTAAATTATAAATTTAAGTAATAATAACCCCATATATTGGGTGTCCATAATAATATATAGGAAGATGTGCATTATATTACATTTGGACTTCTACTTCCTTCTTAAAATGGTCTTTTAAAGGATTGTTAAATATTTTCTATTTATGGTGATCAATAGGTTGTGAATCAAATTCTTTTGAAGGATTGTCAAATGTAATCTATTGGTCATTGATGAGATCCTAAATATTATGCTTTAAGGAAAAACATCTATTCATAAAATGCCTAGGGCCTTTGTGATATTCATAATAAGCATTTGCATCATATCTTTTGGGTAGAGGTATATTTATATCAACCTTTGTAGGAGGAGGGAGAGATATAAGATGACACTCTAGTAACTATAGGAGTAATGAAGTAGGAGGCTCAGGTAAACATGTAAATTATCTCCTTGGGGCATTAGATAGGAAAATCTAATTAGGCTGTTGTGCAACTATGTTAACCATGGCGGTTGTCTATTTTTTAAACTCATGATGTTTTACCTTATAATTTGGTTTAATTGTAAATTTTGTACAATATGTAGATACAGTTAGTGTGTTTGCTACATACTTGAGATTATTCAATGACATAATTTGCATTTCATGATCTCATACAACATGGCATAAGTTATTGAAATATTAGAACTTATTGAAAACAATGGACTCATGTAATGGAGCAAGTAAAATTTTCTTGAATATGTCTTGTAATTATTTATCTACCATAGGATTGGTCATTTTGGCTAGCATTATATTATATCTCAAGAAATATTCATTGATTGGTTCATTGGTTCCTTATTTGATCTTTGTAATTTCAGCATAGGAAACCTAAAACTAATCTTAACCTAATTTTATACTATATTTAGTAGTCTATAGTTGCTCTCACACTTTTGAAATCTAAGAAAGAATTGTCCCTTGACAATTGAACAATTTTTTGGACAATAGGAGAAATTTGTGGAAAAGGCCAAACTTTGTTCAGATTACTTCCTAAGCGATTGTGAAAAAATTATGGTAATCATTTCTTACCACTAGAATTAAATTGAGTTCCTATGATTCTTAAATCCATTTCACTTTGTTCTCTACTACTCACAATGTAGATATAAACTTGGTTAATGTAATATGTCTTCCACTTACCTGATTTATGTTTGTTAAATTTTACTGTGATTATTGGGCATGATTACTGCCTAGTATTTTAGATTGGCCTACTTTGCTTTCAAACTAGATTTATAAGATGCAAAATTTTGTGTGGCCAACAGAATTCCATAGCTATCATTGAATATTTGCCATTAGGAATAAAAGAGAGATATCTTCTCTGTTAGGTTTTTCATATTCACAAATGTAGAGTTTATATTTATTTCCTCATGTTTAGATTATAGAAGATACACAAAATGGTTTTTATAAGTTTTGAAATTTTATTTAATTATGTCAATAATTATTTCTTAGAGGTAGATTGGATGCTTATGTGTAGAGAAAAGACTAACGCTATTTAATTTTGTATAAGATGATTGCATGGGATTCTTGATGTCTTTAAGCTAAAATTTAAATTTTGTATTCATTGATTGGTTCATTGGTTCCTTATTTGATCTTGTTTAATAGAATAGTGTGCCAAAAACTAAGCTACAAGAGGTTTGAATTCATTTGAAGATTAGAGAGGTGATTCATAAAACCACCTCAAAGCATAGTTCTTGAGTCTTGATAAAAATAATTTGGTTAAAAGTTTATCATTGGAAGCATAATCAAGGCATCCTTCATACAAGGTTCAAAGATTTTGTTCACTATCACCCTTTTCATCATAAAATGTGAACTTAGGTGCAAAAAATATAATTGGCAAAGGGTAAAAAGAGATCTCAAGTGTAGGAGGGTTATGCAACACATCTTGTGAATCTATCATGTGAAGACTTTGAAGCCTTTTGTTTAATGTTTGTAACTTTGTCCTCTAAGGTCTTTATGACGTGAAGGAGTGATTAAACTATTGGCCTAGTGGGATTTAGAATAGTAATTTGAGTAGTCACCAAATGGTATGGAAACATGTTTTGAGTAGTAATAAGCATTTAAACTAATATTTATGTTGAAACAATGGGCAAGTTCATAATATATGTATCAATAGTAGTCTTTGGTAACATAGGTTGAAACACATAGTCTGTGCCCCCTTTAGATTTAGGTGGATTGGTAAGTGTGGAATGGGTTATAGTGCCTTATAGGGATTCACCATTATTAGGTGAGGTAGCCTTGGTTTTATCTTATTTGCTTATTTCATCTCTTGTAACATATAAAAATGCATATATTAAGCCCTTTTTATTGTTAATATGAGTAATAAATTCTTCTTGATCTTCCATTTAGAATTGAGGTTTTTCACAAATTAAAGTTTAAAATTTACAACACAATGCAACAATAAAAAAATTAGAAAAATATAAGTGACCTAGGGTTTTATGTTTAACCCTAATTTAGATGTGGATCCTTATTTGCTAGATAGGGTTAAGGATATTGAAATGGTAGGGCACAAAGGTGAAAATCAGATCTACAATAGGGTAATTAATGTGTTAGGTATACCATATGATGAATTTATTAAACTGAGATAAGCTATAAATGGAAAGTAAAACTATGCTAGATACACAAATGACATAAAATACAAACACTTAACTTGTTTTGATGCTAACACAATATTGGATCTAGAATAGACAGAAAGCAAATGATAAGATAGTTTTGAAATAGTTGTCAGATTCTAGATTTGGTGTCTCTAAATCTCTAGATAATTACACCAGCTTGGGATGGTTACATTGATATTATTATCTAGGTTTGATGCTAGTGTCCTATATATAATATCAACTGAAATATGATGAAACCACCTAGATTGTTCTAGGCATGGCTTTGCCTTCTCTTTGGTTCATTCACATCTGGGTCATGGACTATCACTCCTGATGAAATGGTAAAACCCTATCTTTCCATATTCAATGTGACCTTGGGGAAAAATGAGTTAGTGGGCACATAGTGTCAAACTAACTTGAAATGAAATGACCTCATTATCAAAGGGAACTACCTACATAGATAATACTCTATAAGAGGGCCTCAAACTCATGTAATTATCCCCCTACATGTTGGTTTGTGTGTGAATCATGTAGTGTGTGTAAATAAAGTACAATAGTGACCTAGCTTATAAATTGGTAAATATGACCATATGACTACTCCTTTAGTAATTTAGACCTATAGTTGGGTTATTCCTTTTATTGATATTAGAATAGGGTAGAATAGGAAAGCTTTTTGCAACTTGAGTGCTTCTTGAATGTTCTTTTGGTGCAAGTGATATGTGAGGAATAAATGAGGGTTGATATTGTAGTTATACCAATCCTATCAGGAGATAAATCACATTAAGGCACTTAGGTTGACCATTTTAATATGTTTCATTTGAAAATTAGATGATTTTAGGGCACTGAACACTTGCATCAGGATAGGACAATAACATTGACACTACTATCTAACCTAGACATTGTGTCTATAGACTTGGAGAGTATGGGCTCAGAACTTGTAGAAGTGTAAGATAAGTAAATTTTAAATATTCTAGGAAATATGGTATGTCTATGTCATCAATATAATTCTAGTTAGACTAAGAGATAGGCCAAGGGGCATTAGATAGAGTAGATGTGAGGCTTGTAGAAGTAAGACATGTGTAGAACTAAGAAGAAAAAACAAGGTCTAAGTTTTCTAAGTGTACAAGATTAAAGTGTTACATAATCAAAAAATATCATTTACACCTATATCAGTTAAATTTATATGATACTATCTCTCATATGTTAGATTGTAATTATTATAAAAATATAAAATTACATGTGTTTCTAGGATTATAACACGCTTTAGCTAATTTAATTTTTAGAACATATGATCTATGCAAAAAACATTACAATTTTGAAAAATATGAAATTACATATGTTTCTAGATAATAACAAAAAAAAAAAATCTAAAAAATATGAGTTATGTAAAATTGATAGCAAGATTTAAAATTCATATTTTTATAGGATTTAAAAATGATTCAACTAATTTATTTTTCCTAACATATGAGGCATTTAAATTTTATTTTGAGATGAGTGATTGTAGCATAAGTTATTCATATATCACCTCAAAAGGGAGTAATATATCATATAATTTCCAAATCCAAAATATTCAAAAATCAAAATGGAGAATTTATTTACTTATTTGTGAAGAAGATGATTGGGTTTACGAAGACTCTAAAAATAATTTGGTTTTATTTCAACACCCATCAAAAGTCTTTCTAGTGTGTAATTTGAGGTGATACAAAGTATGTGTATTTTTTAATATGTTATATTTTCAAATTCAAATTGGTAAATTTTAAGACATAAAAACATATTGTGATCCTTTGACTACCTTAAGTGTTTGGAATTTTTTTCAAGTATATATAGTGTGGATGGAAGTTCATCTCGAGTGTGTGTCATAAACCTTTCATCCTTCCCTAAGTAAGTAAAGGTGCATCTTTAAAATTAAATAAATTTATACTTTGGCACACATATGCATTTTACTCACATACCCATGTCAAACTTAAAGCATTATGTATACACTTGAAAATTTTGCACATGATTTTTTTCCTTGTGTCTTATTCCCAATTTATCTTATTTTAAAAATGTGTGCATTTTAGCCTATTTATAGGAATACTTCAGCCCCAAAATATGTCTATACTTGGTATATTGAGCCTAAAATCATCAAAACACTTATAAAAAAAGGTATACATTAATACATCTAGACTATTTCTCACTTATCACCTATACTTTAATTAAAAATATAGCTATAATCATCTCCTAAATAAACCTATACATTGTATGGATTAGTCATCGATAAAACCATACACCTACAGATTTTTCCCTTTTGTTTTTTGGGCTCATTATCCCATTGTCATGAATCTTATGCCTTTACCCTTTTTTCTAGATTTCCATAGGTGGAAAGTGTACATAAGTTATCATAGGTCAACCTATATATAAAAGGTCTAACCTAGCCATTTATCATCTAAGAAGGGATCAATAAGCAAGCATAAAATACATATAAATCTAAAAATCAAACTCACATATAAGGCCAAAGGTTAGAACCAATCATATTTCAAGTCAAGTTTCAATGAATATAATATACTTATAATGTTTTCATTATATCTTGGTCTATCTACATTTTCTTTGTGCTAAAAGAAGGTATTAGACTATTGTTTTATCAAAATTTGAATTAATAAAGTGAATCAACCCAGTAATGGTAAATGTTGTAAATCAACTTATGACAACAAGAATGAAAGCAATGACCTAAAAGAGACAAAGTGCAATCAAATGAAAGAAGACTAACTTTTAAAAAATGGAAAAAATATTTATTACTATTTTATATCAAACTATATGAAACTGATAGATGATTGGAATTCAAAAACATGGAGTGATTATAAAAGTACATAAAAATTGATATTAAAACTAATAAAGGAGATAATCATCCAACTTGGGATAGTATCAACTACAGGTATTATCTTTAATTGGTTGATCTTGTCTTCTATTGATAAAATAAGAAACTTAGGTCATGGTCATTTGTAATAGATTACATCACACTTTTATGCATATATTTGACCCTCATATATGTGAGAAAGACCTGCAAATAACATATTCAAATTTGAAACCCAAATAGTGATTTTAATAGATGAAAACATGAAATAGGAAAAGTGGGGAGTGTAATTGGATGAGATGATCCAAATCATCCCCATGATGACTAATCACTGCGTACATATACGTTGACCAAATTTGACCCCAATTCAAATTTGGCCACCCCCTCCAAATTAAAACTTGGTATGGTCTTGTGATGTGTTCATGCCATGTTTATATGGTCCCTAGAGTCTTCATATAACCTTGTTAACATAGTTTAAGGTTACTTAGGAGAAGTTAAGGTAAATTCATATTTTGGGAATATTATGGTCTAGACATGTCATGGAGAGATAAGGCATAGTTAAGTTGTGTCATAGGTGATTATGGGTTTATTAAATTCATTTTATGTGTTAATTATCTTATCATGACATTTCATGAAGTTTTGGAATGTCTAAGATTCATTTGCTAGCTTGAAGGTGTTAAAATGAGTAAAAAAGGTGATTTTGGATAATATTTATGTATATCAAAGTTCTCTAAATGATAAATCACTTAAATACCCCTTAGAAAGAGATTGGATTAGTTACACAACTTCCACACCTATCAAATAATTATAACAAAGTCATAATCTTGAAATCCAATGCCATCTTGAGGAGTTAAAGAAGTTATAGAGACTTTTAAAGTCACTTGCAAGTGAAAAGAGATTCACAACATCCCTATAGGTAAAAAACAAGCTTTGAATGAATTTTTAACTCTCATAGTAAAAAAAACCACTTCTTTCTTCCATTGCTCCATTCACAAGCTATCAAAGGCCAAATTCAATCAGATGATATAGGTCATACAAGTTGAGTTTGGGGATAATATTTTGGCCAAAGTTTGGGACCCCTATGGGATTCCAATTTTTAGCATTGGTCATTGGATTGGTGTCCTTATATTTATAAACAATCGTGAAGGATCCAGACTACTTTTTGAAGGATTAACTCCCCATAGGTAGAGTTTAAAGCAATTCCAATGCAAAGTATGAACTCATGATTACATGAAACCAATTGGAGTGAGTTATTAGAGGTATTTATATGTCTCATGCATATTCATTCATCCTAGTGGCATATGTGGATGGTCCTTTGGCAAGCAAAGTCTCTCTTATGAATAGTTTGAAGTGACTGGTAACTTTTCTATGTTACAAAGGTTATCTAGGTGGTCTAATACATATAATTTAACCTTCATGTCCTTCTAGTCCCTCCATAATTCATTCATGGATTATTTATCACTCAAGTATTCTGTACAAGTCTCAATAATGGTCACTTCTTCATTCACTATTTGGAATATGTTCTATGTGTCAATGCATAGCAAGGTGATTGGAGTGTTTGAATATGCAGTTAAAACTAGTTTGAGATTTTTAATATGAGTATGTTGATGTAATGAAAACATGGTATCTCAATCCATAACATTCATGTTGTATTTATCAACTTTCAAGCACAAAGTTACAGTCCTCACCCTATAGGTCTCTAACTCAAAGAAATTCAATGGTGTCAATGTCTCATGAAGGTTCTCAATGCATGAAACATGGTGATGTTTCAAGTTGGAAAAGATAAGTGTACTAATGGATATCTCTAAGAACTTGAAGTTAAAATAACATTGATGACTGAGCTAACAATGCCTAGTAGATAGTCACCTATAGGATTGTAGGAGGAATAATGAATGTAGAAGGTCAAAAAATACCTTGAAAGGGATATTTGAGCCTAAAAATAAGTGGAAGAGATTTTACATAAATTTGAACCATTGATGAGACATTATGGTGAAATTGAGATGGGCCAAAACTCAATCTATATGCACTCAGACCCTTCAACAATCACCTACATCTAATTAAATATTTGGCTTTGAACAGAGGATGATAGTTAAATGTAAAGTTTCAAGGCATGGAAAGGGTCTCAAAAAAACATAAATTGAGATATATCCATTGATAAGGATTGAAGACTAGTTTTGGAGGTCAAGAGAAGATCAAACACAGTTAAGTCCCTTCCATGATCACCTATAGCCATCCATTGAAAAGACTACCTTGGATGGTAATGTTGATGAAAACATTGGGTTTCAAAGGATTTGAATGAGGTAATTATTTATATAAATAGTATAATAAGAGTTTTATAGTTTCATGATTGTAAGTGGTACTCTTGAAACACCAAGTTGGCAGACCATCTCAAAAGAACACACCTATAGGTAATTGACCACTTGTAGGTTTGTTTGAGTGACTCAAGGTCCCTCGAAACCCAATACAGTGGTGTGTGAATATTTTAAGGTTATAAAATATCTTGAAGTCATAAATATATTGAGGTCAAATAGATTATAATAAGATATTTTGAAGAGAAAAGTAACAAATAGGAGGCATAAGCCATGAATCTCCATATATAGTCCTTGATTAGTAAAAAGGCTACCTGCCTAGCTAAAGAACGGAGTTGATATTTTGATTGGTAGAATAATATGGATATTATAAGATATTATTAGTTAATAAAGAGCATCATAAATCTTTCAAACTCACATGAGTATAGGAGAATGTTGCAAACTCTACTTACAATCAACACAAGTTGGACACAAGCCTGTATACTCTTAAGAAGTCTAACTTTCTTTAACAAAAGGACTGTATGACAATATGAAAGAGGGAAATATGTTTGAGTGTGATTGAAATATTCTAAAACTATTCCATCAAATCATCATACTAAATCAACATACTGAAACATCATGATAACAACCCCTATACTGTCATACATAGGCCTAGTTACATACTAATGCCTCTATAAGTAGTCTTGAAGATGAGATGTTTTTTTGGATTAATTTGAGACTTTGAAGACCTTAATAATATGTTTATGAGTATACACAATCAATACATGAATAACTTAGACCCTAAGAGTGAGAGAAATGAATGAGTGCAATCAGGTAGGGTGAGTTAGACAGTTTGGCTTATATACCCGAGACCTAAACCAATGACATTGTAGAGATTTTGGTGAAATAATGTGACAATAAACCTATTTTAATATGTCAAGGAGAACATAAAAAACCTCATTTGTGTATTTTAATCTAAAATAAAACTTAGAATGCCACATACTAACCCAATTTGCTCTCATACCTCATAGAATGATCACTGCTAACTTGAGAGGTTAGTTTCTTTTGCTCAATACAGAATAAATGATTTTCATGGGACATTGAGATCCTTAGGGAATTTGAATAACATAGTACACTTTAATTTTTTTAATTAGTTTTTGGATTCATTTCTTGGTTTATATGAACTATCATTAATAACTCAAAGCACTTTTAGGCTGCCTAGGAGAGTTCTAAGGATCTAATGAGAGAGAAATCAACTTTCATGCCTCTATATGGATTAAATAAACTCCAAATAACCTATAAAATGTTCAATAATCCCCTAAGCATCATCCCATGAAATTATCTGGTACATGACTATACAAAATTATATGAAATAGGCCTAAAAAGATAGATTTTTTCTAGAAGATAGGTACATACAAGTTGTCAAATTTTAAAATTTGACATGGATAAAAAGGAGGATGTTTTATAACTAAATGACAGACTTATTTTGGGTTTTGCATGTGTGTGGATCTTGAGATCCAATTTTTAGTCTCTTGGCAGGGAGGCCTAATTGACTCCTAGTTAGGAGAGAGAAAAGGAAAAAAAGGATATCTCCACTCACTCTTAGATCATTAAATTTAACTTAGAGTTATGAATCCATAAAGGGTTCTAGATTATTCCCTCATATTATCAACACCACCTGTACAACCCTATACAAAAAGAAGTTTGTATGATTTTAGAACTACAAGGAATTAGGCCTATTTGGGGATTTTGGTATAGAAAAAATTATTGGGGATAATTTGAGAACTCAAAATGGATTTTTTCAGGTCTAATATTAGTTTAATAGGCCATACATGAAGTTTGGATGAGCTAAATAAGAAAAAACCAAGTTTTGACACTTGTGTACAAAGTAGGACTAAGGAGATGAAGAGTCCTCTAGATACCTTACAAGAGCAAGAGGTGTTGTTTTAAGAAGAACCTAATGGTTTTTGTTGAGGGGTGTCAATAGTATATCCAAGAGTTAGGATAAATGTATATGACCATAAAAATGGCCACTTGTCCTTCAACATGTCAAGCCAAAGGGCAGTTTTAGGAAGTTAGTCAAGGTGTCAAGTAAGCATTTCAACTCCTATTCCACTTGGAGAGTTAGAACATATTTATAAGAGATACACATGGAATCTTGGACCTATTGAGGTAGTTATATAACTCTTATTCTTATTGTTACTCATAGATACTTGTCAATCTTCTCTCTCCTACACCCTTATTCTCTTCTCTCTCAATTCTGCTATATATTAATCCACTTTTGGATAAGTTTGTATCCTACACATAATTATGGAATCTCCATGCTCATTTTCATCCTTTGATAAATAAAGAGCAATCTTATTTATCTTTTCCATGAGCTATTTTAATTTGTATGTTAGGCTAGTTGATCTTGGTAAGTGATAGATTCTATTCCTTATCATGGTGCACTTGTTAACATTCATATTTAGCTTTGAAATCCTTTTATAGGTATTTTAAAGTGTTATAATAACGTTTTCATGAGTTTATTAAGTTGTCTCTCCACTAGTGTCATGTTATGACTTTTCATTTAGTCCTCCTAGATTAAGTTTGCTTCACAAAGCTCCATGAGAAATACTAATGCAAGAGGCAGATTTGGATTACTGTCATGTGAAGATTAGGATTTTGTTTGAAGTGTCATTATAGTTGGTTGGTAGTGGTCAGGTTATAATGGGTTCATCACCTCGTTAGTATAGGTTTACTTTATGTTTTATATCTCCTTTTTCATCCAAATGAGCTAGTAGTATAGGTGACAAGAAATCAAGATAAATCTAAGGAGCTAGACATTCAATCTATAGGTTTACCCCTTTTATAGGCAACCCACAAACCTAGGGGTAATCCCATGTTCCATTAAATTTGGATTAGGCTTGAACTACCTTTCTAAGGGTGAAAAATTTAGTGACAATAGTTATGGTATGCCCCGTGTGATTAAGGTCCAAAAGAGTGGAAGAATTCTTGGTATGTTCTTCTACCTATCAAATTTTGGAGGCATTAAACAAACACCAATGGAAAATATAAATGCAATAAATAGGTTATAGTATCCTAGATACTTAATATGAAAATAATTTCCTAATATCTTGTGTTTTCATTTGAATCATGAAGTTGTGATGGCTAGGTATGAAGAGAGTTTCTACTATACACCTCCCTATCAACCTTGTCATGATCCTCACTATGTACCTCAATATTTGTATCATTCTTTTTATCCTACTTATGAGGTATGTAAGTCCTATGTTCATCACATTTCCCCTTCATATGACCACGATATTATTGAGCATCGCAATGAAGAAGCCTATCTATAAGAGTATCAAGAAGAGCACCAAGAAGTGTATCCCTATCAGCTCTAACATGATTTCTATTAGCCCTATGATCCATGTCAACCTCAACATGATTCCTATCAGCCTTATCATGAGGAATCAAAGGATGCCATTTATTATGAAGCAAGATATAAGGTATTATAAGCTCTAATTATGCAATCCAATCAATATGTTGAAGCTCACCAAAACTCATACTATCTCCCTCCCCCTACTTCAATTCCACCTTAATCTAAATCCTTGTTGGCACTCATGCCAAATGTACTAAAATAAAATAAGGTGATGAGAAAATGGGACAAAAAACTTGATGTGATCCCTATTTATCTCATAAAAAAGTTGAGGAAGTTGGTTCAATTCTTTATGAGTAAGTGGAGGTTAGTTGAAGAGGAAGCACACTATGTCATCAATGATGATTTACATGAAATGAGATTCTATATCCAATGGTGGATAGATAGATTAGAAAGGTTGGAAAATTAATAGGTTTAAAACCAATTTGTAGTTGTTGAAGAGCCTTAATAGGTCTATAAGGAAAGTGAAGTTCTTGTTGAAAAAGACAATTCTTCTATTGCCTAACCCAACTTGTTATCCCTCCAAGAATATCTTCAAGAAGCCTCTATTATAAATCCCATTCATGAGATATATACCACACCTCACACTCCCTCTCCAACCCATGAACTTGTCCATCATACTCCCACCACATCCCTTCTTGAAGGAGAACCCATCCTATGGGAGATAAGTGAAGAATATCAAGCTAAGTTTGTAGCTGATAAAGAAGATAACTCAAGTATCTATGATGAAAATCTCACTATAGGTACTCCCCTTATTGAAGAAAATAAAAAATCAATCTTCTTGAGTGAAGGATGAGAAGATTAAGATCAAGTTGTAGCTGTTCATAAAGAGGTTGATCAAGATATGAAAGATAATTTTATTTAGGGAAACATCAAATTAGTTGAGTTGGAAGAGTCTTATGAGCATGATCAATAAGTTGGTTTTGAAAAACCAATTGAGAATAAGAATGAATCCATGGATAAAAATGACATGTGGCTATAGTTTAATGAGATATGTGATGAGTTTGAGTCCCTTTAAGAAACTACACCTCCTATTTTTCAAGTTGAAGATATTCTTGAAGATTCCTTGCATCTTGGTGGTGTGTTTCAGAAAAAAGATTCCATGCCATCCAAGCTAGTTGAAGTTACAACTAGCCTTGAGGTTGAATACTCTCTAATTGAGAAAGCTGAGATTGATGAAATACACAATGACCAAGAAGATGAAGTTGTGGTTCTTGAAGAGAAAGAAAGCAAAAATGATTGGCATCAGCGTATTGAAGTCCTCTAAAATATTGAAGGCCTTTTCAAGGTTGAAAATCATGTTCATAAAGAGATTGTACAAGATATATTCATTGAATACAATGATGAAGATTGGAATATCTTTAAAGATATTGATGAGCTTGTAATAGCTGATAAGAAGTTTGAAGATATTCTTGAAGATGCTTTGCTTATTAAAGGATAACATGCCAATCTTCAAAGTACCAACATTAAAGATGCTCCTATAATTCAAGAGGTGATCATGATTGAGACAATCATAAACATCAAGAGAATTCATGAGAAGATTATTGAAACATAAGAAGAGTTAATCTTCATAGGTGACACGTTTTTAGTTGTCATTGCTTCACTTAAAGTCATGCCTAGAATATTGGTGAGTGTAAAGGAGTTAAAAACAAAAAGAAAAAGGTTCAAAAGGAAATTTTATCTATGTCCTCTTTTATCTCATGGAGGAAGATATTGTGCAAGCTTCCCCTTTGATCTAGGAGAAGAAAATTTGTTCTAGGTTAGTTATGTATAGATTAGTTTTATTATGTTCTTGTTGTTGTTTTTGTGTTCCCTAAGTGTTTGATAGCACATATGTGTGTCTTTATTTATTTTGTGTCTTATTGTCTCTATTTTTGTATGTTGAATATTAAATTAGATTGTTAATTCATGGTTAAATTCTATGTAAGTCTAAAACTGAGTGTAAGAGACTCCATTATCTAATGGACATGCAAGACCACTAGTCCTATAAGCATTTCAGTCATGATACCTTTATGAATCATCAAGAATGTTGATAAAATTTGACCCCAAGTCAAATTTATTCACCCCTCTAAATTAAAACTTGTCATGGTCTTGTGATGTGTTCATGTCATGCTTATATGGTCCCTATAGTATTTGTATAACATTGTTAGCATGGTTTAAGTTAGTTTGGAGAAGTTAAGGTAAAGTCATATTTTGGTAAAATTATGGTCTAGGAATATCATGGAGAGATATGGCATGGTAAATTTGTGTAATATGTGATTATGATTTTATTAAATTCATTTCATGTGTTAAACATCTTATCATAACATTTCATGAAGTTTTAGAATGTCTAAGGTTTATTTGTTAGCTTGAAGGTGTTGAAAATGAGTGAAAAAGGCAATTTTGGATATGTAAAAGTTCCCTAAATGATAAATATATAAAATACCCCTTAAAAATATCTTGGAGAAGTTACAAAACTTACACACCTGTTAGAGAATCAGAACAAAGTCAAAATCTTGAAATCCAATGCCATTTTGAGGAGTTAAAAAAGTTGTACAAACATTTGGAAGTCACTTGTAAGTGAAAAGATATTTAGAACATCCCTTAAGATTATAAAGGTCAAAAAGAAGCTTAGAATGAATTTTTAATTCCCATATCTATATAATCCATAGCTCTCTTCAATCACTCCATTCACAAGTTAGCGAAGGCTAAATTCAATCAGATGGTACATGCCATACAAGTTGAGTTAGGGGATAATATTTTAACAAAATTTTGGGACCCATATGGGCTTTCAATTTTCAAAATTGGTATTTGTATTGGTATATTTATCTTTATGAAAAATATTTAAGGGTATAGAATACTTTTTTAAGGATCAAATCCCCATAAGCTGAGTTTAGAGCAATTCCAATGAAAAACATGAACTTATGGCTTCATGAAAGTAGTTAGAGTGACTTATTATAGATTTTTAAATGTCTCATGCATATTCATTCATCATGGTAGCACTTTTAGATGGTCCTTTGGTAAGCAGAGTCTTTCTTGTGCATAGTTTGAAGTGACTGGTAACTTTTCTATGTTGTAGAGGTTTTATAGGTGGTATGATACATCTAAGTAACTCTTCATGGAATTATACTCACTCCATATTTCATTAATATATTCCTAATCACTCAAGTATTTTATACAAGTCTCAAGAATGGTCACTTATCCATTCACTATTTGGATTATGTTTTATGTGTCAATGCATAGTAGGGTGATTGGAGTGTTTGAATATGAATTTCAAAGGAATTTGTTAGTTTTAATATGATTATGTTGATGTAATGAAAACATGGTCTCTCCCATAACATTCATGTTGTATTTATCAATTTTCAAGCATAAAGTTATAGTCCTCACCCTATGTAACATGTAGGTCTGCAACTTAGATAAATTCAATGGTGTCAATGTCTCATGAAGGTTATCAAGGCATGAAACATGGTGATTTTTCAATTTGGAAAATTTTAGTGGACCAATGGATATCTCCAAGCACATGAAGTTAAAATAACATTGATGACTAGTAGATAGTCACCTATAGGACTATAGGAGGAACAGTGAATGCAAAAGCTCAAAAAATGACTTGAAAGGGATATTTGAGCCTAAAATGAAATGGGAAAGATAGTTCATAAATTTGGAGTATTTATGAGAGATTATGATTATATTGATATGGGCTAAAATTCAAACTATATGCACTTAGACCCTTCAACAATCACATATAGCTAGTTGAGTATTTGGAATTGAACAAAGAATGATAGTGAAATGCAAAGTTTCAAGGAATAGAAAGGGTCTCAAAATAACATAATTTGAGTCATAGCCATTGATAAGGATTAAATACTAGTTTTGGAGGTCAATAAAAGATCGAACATAGTCAAGTCCCTTCTATGATCACCTGCAACCATCCATGAAAAAAATGCATTGGATGGAAATTTTGATGAAAACATTGGGTTTTCAACTAGTTTGAATGAGGTCATAGTTCCCTAAATAATATATTAAGAGTTTGAGAGTTTCATAATTGTATGTGGAACTCTTGAAACACCAAGTTGGCAGACCATATCAAAAGAACACAATTATAGGTAATTAACCACTTATAGCTCTGTTTGAGTGACTCAAGGTCCCTCAAAACCCAATATAGTGGTATTTGAAGATTTGAAGGGTAGATAAGATCTTGAAGTCCTCAATACAATGAGATAAAATATATTTTAAGAAGAGAGTTTGAAGAGAAAAGGAACAAACAGGGGTCATAGGCCATGAAGCTCTATAAACAATCCTTAATGAGTAATAAGGTTGCTTGCCTAGACAAAGAAGGGAGTTGATATTTTTATTGGTAGAGTATTTTGGATATTGGAGTATATTATTAGTGACTACAGAGCATCATAAATATTTTAAACTCACCTGAGTATAGGAGAATGTTACAAAATCTGCCTATAGTTAATACAAGTTAGACACAAACCTGTATACTCTTGATAACTTTATATTTGTTTGAAAAAAAAAAATGTATGATGATATAAAAGAGAGAAAGATGTTTGAATTTTTTTGAAATATGATAAAATTATTCCATCATACCATCATACTCAAGCAATAGATTGAAACATCATGGTAACATACCCTATATAGGCATACATAGGCCTAGTTGCATACATAGGAATCTATAGGCAGTCTTGAATATAAGATGGTTTGTTGGAGTAATTTGAGAATTTGGAGACCTTGAGAAGATGTTTAGGGGTCTACACAAGAAATACATGAATAAATTAGACCCTAACAGTGAGAGAGAAGAAGGAGTGCAGTCAGTTAGGGTAAATTAGGTAGTTTATCTTATAAACCCCAAACCTAAACCAATGATATTGCTAAGAGTTTAGTGAAAAAATGTGGAAATAAAACTATTTTAAAATGTCAATGAGAATCTCATAAACATCATTGAGTTTTTTTAATCAAATTTAGGATGCCACACACTAACCCAATTTTAACTCAAACCTCATAGAATGCTCACTGCCAACCCAAGAGGCTAGTTTCTTTTACTCGGTATAGAATAGAGGGTTTACATGGTACCTTGAGATATTATGGGAATTTAAATACCATAGTGAACTTCCATTTTGTCTAATTTTTTAGTGGTTTCATTCCTTGAGTTGTATGAATAATCATTAAGAATTCAAAGCACTTTTAGGTTGCCTAAGAGAACTATAAAGACTCGATGAGAGAGAAATAAAATTACATGCCTCTAGATGGATTAAATGAAATTCAAAATGACCCAAAAAATGTTTAATAATCCCCTGATCATCATCTTATGCCATTGGATAGTACAAGATTATACATAATAATACAAAATAGGCCTAAAAAGATTGATCGTTGCTATAAGATAGGTCTTTAAAAATTGTTAGATCTTCAAATTTGGCATGGAAAATAAGGAGGATGTTTTATAAATAAAAGACACACTTATTTATGGTTTTTCATGTGTTTGGAGACTATAGATCCATTTTTTAGTCTCTTGGTAGGGAGGCCTAATTGAGGCCTAGTTAGGAGAGAGAAAAGTTAAAAAAGAATATATCTACTCACTTTCAGATCATGAAATTAAACTTACAGTTGTAAGGCCATAATGGGTCCTGGAATATGTCTTGATATTCTCAATACCATCCATAAAACTCTCTACACAAGGAAGTTTATATGATTTAAGATCTACAAGGAATTAGGCCTATTTATGGATTTTGGTAGAGAATAAATTATTGGGGATAATTTTAGAAATAAAAATGGATTATTTCACGTATGATATGATTTTAATAGGCCATCCATGAATTTTGGATGATCTAAAAAAGAAGAAACAAAGTTTTGATAATCGTGTCCAAAGTAGGCCTAAGGAGATGAAGATTCCTCTAGACACCTTACAAGAGAAAGAGTTGATTTGTTAATAATAATTTTATGGGGTTATTTGAGAGGTTTCAAGAGTGATCCAAGAGTTAGGAGAAACTGATCTGACCATTAAGAAGGCCACTTGTCCTTCAACATGTCAAGACAAAGAGTAGTTTTAAGAAGCTAGTCAAGGTGTCAAATGAGCATTGCAAATCCTACACCACTTGGAGAGTTAGAGAATATTTAGAGGAGATAAACATGGAATATTTGACCTATGTAAGTAGTTTCATAAATCATATTATTGATGTAACTCATGGACACTTGTCAATCTTCTCTCTCATATGCCCTTCTTCTCTTCTCTCTCACTTATGATATATATTGAGTCACTTTTGGCTAATTTTATATCCTCTACATAATTATGGTGAAGCCTAATAATTTTCATCCTTTGATTAATAAATAAAAATATAATTTACCTTTTACATAAGTATTTTTCAATGTGTATGTTAGGCTAGTTGATCGTATTAAGTGATAGATTCTCTTCCTTAGCATGTTGTCCTTGTTAGCATTTATATTTAGATTTGAAAGTTTTTTGTAGGTATATTGAAGTGTTTTAATGAAGTTTTCATGATTTTATTGTGTTTTTTCTCCACTAGTGGCATGTTATGACCTTTTTTTTAGTCCTCCTAACTTAAATTTTCTTCACAAACCTCCATGAGAAATACTATTACAAGAGGTAGATTTGGATTGGTGTCATGTGCAGATTAGGCTTTTGTTTAAAGTTTCAATGTAGTTGGTTGGAATTTTTTAGGATATAATTAATACATCACCTTATTAGGATAGGTTTACTTTATGTTTTACATCTCCCTTTTCATCCAAATGAGCTAGTAGTATAGGTGATGAGAAATCAAGATAAATCTAGGGAGCTAACCCTTCAATCTAGAGGTTTACCCCTTCTATAGGCAACCCATTGAGCCTAGGGTTAATCCCATGTTCCATTCAATTAGTATTAGGCTTGAAATACCTATCCAAGAGTGAAAAATTGAGTGACAATAGTTCTGACATGCCTAGTGAGACTAAGGTCCAAAAGGGTGGAATAATTCTAGGTGTCTTCTTATATCTATCAATGTTTGGAGGCATTCAACAAAAACCAATGGCAATTCTGAATGTAATTAATTATTTCTATCAACCTAGGTACTTATTGTGAAAATAAGATGCTAATATCTTGTGTTTTCATTTGACTCATGAAGTTGGGATGGTTGGGTATGAAGAGATTTTCTACTATACACCTCCCTATCAACCTTGTCATGATCCTAACTATGTACCTTAATAGCCATATCATGCTTTTTAACCTTCTTATGAGTCATGATAGTCCTATGGTCAGCCCATTTCCCCTTTATATGACCATAATGTTTTTGAGAAACCCTATGAAGAAGCCTATCCATAAGAGTACTAATAACTATCTTCCTATCAGCTCCAACATTACTCCTATCAGCCTTATGATCCATATCAACCTCAACATGATTCTTATCAGCCTTGTCATGAGGAATCATATGATGTCATTTATTGGGAAGCAATATATAAGGTCTTATAATCTATAATTGGGAAATCTAATCAACATGTTGAAGCTCAAAAAAACCCTACTAACCCCCCCTCCTCCTATTTAAATTCTACCTCAATCCAAATCCTTGTTGACACTCATGCCAAATCTAACAAAATAAAAAAAGGTGATGAGAAAATGGGATAAAGAACTTGATGTGATTATTAGAGGTACAATCACTGAGAGGGGGTGTGAACTAGTGATGTAAGATATTTCAAACTTCAAATTCAATCCTTTTAAACTCTTAATCAATGACCACAAGCATTCATAAAGCATACAAGATGTTCATAATAATGAATAAGCAAGATGATGCAATATCACACACATAACATAATATCTACGTGGGAAACCCTCTTGGGGAATAAAATCCACTCTCAAACCTACAAACACATGGACTACTTGTCTTATAAGATGATCATAAACATGAGACCTTTTAGTGAAAGACCCACTTAACAAGGATTACCCACCCCTTAATATGAACAAGCACCCACTTAATCTACATGTTGAGTACCCACACAACACCTTATTAAAATATCTCTAGAATTTTGATTGCAGATCAATCTGATTAGAGACATAATGAATAACACCTCTCTTCAACTTATCACACACACAAAATTACTCATAAAATAAATACATCCAAACACCATTTTGGATCTTTTTATTTTTCTTCACTCATCCTCAATCTACTCTATATTTCACTCCATCCACTAAGCACAGTCTCTCTAATCTCTTTCCTTCACCTCTATCTTTTTCTCTCTCAACTCATTCACATACAAGTCTAGAATCCATTACCTTGGTCTCCACTATTTATAGAGTCTTGATGAATATCACCATCAAGGTTAGACATAACACTTATCATGACCATTAAGACAACTAATAAGCTAACATAAAGCTCAATACCATCCTCATAGGTAGGCCATATCATCTATGTGTCACACTTAAGCAGCTACAACTTTCAATTAGGCCTTATTAGCCCTTATAGATCTCATGGAGACCTATTCACCCATTTAGTAATTCATCAAGAAAATTAAAAACATAATATCACTTTAAAGTACATGGGTCCAATCCATATGATCTCTAAGACATATTAAATTCATTACACCCACCAAAACATTCTTCTACTAAAGCACAAATTTCTCAAAAAACATCATGTATGATGTAGCATTATAAACGAATAAATAGTCAACTTTTGAGCTCCATAAATTTAATTGTACTAACATTCAAGCCTTGTAACTAGTTTTTATATATGTACCTTGAATTCCTATATAACTTTACCCTTTACACCATGATAAATTCTATATATATCAAAAGTTTTAACTAAAAAACTATAGAATGGTTTTCCCTCACAAATTTGAATATTTAAATTCTAATGGTCATTGTTCAGACACTAAACATTGAGCACCTTAATCTCATCTTGTAATTATTGGAAATTATAGACAAATGTGTTCTATTGATCTTTGTAGATTATCCTAATATTTATGATGAAACACTCATCATTGATCTAAACTTTGAGTTCCCATGATTTTGCCACTAGGTATCTTTGTGTGCATTATACGCACATTGACATATTGACTTGACTTGCACCATCGATCTTATGATTGTATGAACACCTATGAATTTTTTATTTTATATACAAGCTCTATGAACATGACACGTCACTAGCATGCTCATTATTTGACATATTGACTTTTACATTCACTATAGGATCAAGATCTATGATTTAATGCACACCATTAGATCTATTAACTAATTAACCTCATACTTCAACATATTTAAACTTGACTCTCTCTAGCCCATCATAGTCTATAAGTGCAAATTTAAAGTTTTATATCTTGATATAAAAAACACTTTAGGACTCCAAATATTTAGGTTACCTTATTGGTACTATAGAAAACATCACCATGAAAACATTTGACCAAATTTGACTTTTTGAGTACCTATAATAAATGTATAAACTTTCTAGGTCAATCATATCTACTAGATATCCAGTGATGGTCTAACTTATATTAATCTATAATATTCAAGATACTCTTTATAAATGATCAAGTGACATATTAGGATTTCATCAAGACATTTATGGATGCCTCACATCCTCTTCTTTATCCTTACAAACTTACAAATGTGCCATATCTCTCCAAGCTATCAAACTTAACTTCTTTGTCATTCATGCACTATTAATCATTCTTTGTTTGACATCAATGATAACCTAACATTAATGACCATGCTCAATAGTGATCCTTATTCATCTCACAAATAAGTTGAGGAAGTCAGTTCAATTATTTATGAGTAAGTGGAGGTTAGTTGAAGAGGAAGCCCACTATGTCATCAATGATTATTTACATGAAATGAGATACTATATCCAATGGTGGATAGATAGATTAGAAAGATGGGAAAATAAAGAGGTTAAAAACCAATTTGTAGTTATTAAAGATCCTCAAAAGGTATATAAATAAAGTGAAGTTCTTGTTGAAAAAGACATCTCTTCCATTGCCCAACCTAATTTTTTATCCATATAATAATCTTTTCAAGAAGCCTCAATTCCCAAGCCCATTCATAATCCATACACCACACCTCATAGTCCCTCTCCAACCTGTTAACTTATCCATTAGCATCCCACCATATCCTTTCTTTAAGGATAACCCATCCTATGGGAGATAAAGAAGATGAATCAAGTGTTTATGATGAATATCTCACTATAGGTACTCCCCTTAGTGAAGACAAGTACAAATCAATCTTCTTGAGAGAAGGAATATAAGATCAAGATCTACATATACTCATGAATAGGTTGGTCAAGATATTATATAGAAGGTGCTTGAGGGACATCACATCAAATAAGTTAGAAGATTCTTATGAGCATGATCAAGAAGTTGGTTTTGAAAAACCAATTGAGAGTAAAGCTTATGACGACTCCATGGATCAAGATGACATGTGGCTAAAGTTTAATGAGAGATGTGATGAGTTTGATGCCCTTAAATAACCTACACCTCCTACTGGTTAAGTTAAAGATACTCTTTAATATTCCTTGCCTCTTGATGGTGTGTGTTAAAAGGAAGATTACATGCCATCCAAGCTAGTTAAAGTTACAGCTAACCTTAAGGTTGAAGATTCTTTAATTGAGTAAGCTGAGATTGATGAAGTTCACAATAACCAAGAAGATGAAGTTGAATAAGTTGTGGTTCTTGAAGATAAATAAAACAAAATTTATTCACAATAGCATATTTAACTCCCCCAAGATATTGAATTCCTTTTCAAGGTTTAAAATCGTGCTCATAAAAATATTGTATAAGATATCTTCATTTAAGACAATGATGAAGATTGGAATGTGATGGAGGAGCATCAAGGAAAGAAGACATAAATTTTGTATTTTGGTGTTAGTGTGTGTGTCAAGAGACATTTTAAAGGTACATTCATGAAATTAAAGTCATTTGGAGTCCCTAGTGGTCATAGGTTAAGTTTTGAAGGTGTTTGGAGTTTTCCCTCCAAAATCAAGAATTTGAAAAAAAATTCAAAGATTCAAAATGAGTCTAAAAGGGTCAAGTGAATGTAAGGAGTGAATAGATGAGTAATATAATTTTAATAAGTATAATGATGTCATGTAAAATGTTTTATAAGATACATGATTCTAAAACATTAAATTAGAGGTCATATTCTAGTCTTGACATTATAAACCCAACGTTGAAGTTGGTATGTGAGGGAGGTTGTTTTTGTAACTAATTAATAACCAACATTGGAGTTGGTAGAATTATAATGTGGTACATTATTTTTGGTAAAAAATGAGAAGAGGAATAATGTGTGAGATTTATAATAAGAGAGAGGAGATTCTGAGAGTGAAAAAAATTGTATGAAACTCTTCAAGAAGGATCTCAAGTCCATGAATGGAGTATTATGTAATAGAGAATGATGTGATGAATAAAGTAATGTGTTTGATATGTGAATTTTCAATTGAATGAGTATGCATGAATAAAATTCATATTATCTTAGACAATAACTTAAAGACATGATTGTATTCATATTGGTGTTAAGTTACAGGTTTTATAAAGTTTGTAGGGTTGAACCAGTGGGTTGTAGGTTACAATTAAGAAAAGGGAAGAGAATTGATAAGAGTGTTGAATATTGATGCAATAATGATGTATTTTAAATAATACATAAGTGATATCAAGGGTAATAAAAAATTTAATATTTATTTTGTGATATATCCAAGTTGGAAAGATTCTTGAAAGAGCACTTTGTGTTATAAACCCTGTTATGAGTAAGATAGTTTCTAACAAATGTTGTCTCAAGTTGATTTGACACTTTATGTTAAGATTTAATTATATGAATGGTAAGGAGGGGTTTTTTTATTTTATTATAATCATTTTTTAAGGCTGTATGAACCTTTATAACAACCCAGGTGAATCTTATAAAGCATTTGAAAGAGTTTAGGCAATGGGAACATTGCACAATTAGTAAAAAGAGTGCATTTATGACTAAGTTTTGTAGTATTAAAGCCATTAATGGATTTAATAAATATTAATACATATTATAAAAGAGATATGCTGTAAAAATATAACTTTTTTTAGTGATTTGGTCCTTTAAAATGCTATGGAACTCAAGATATGGAATTTTAAATGCCCGTGGCCTGTGTAGGGTCAAGGAAACCCTAGGTTTAGGGTTTTGAGGTTTTTGAGAGTTATAAAAATTTAAAAATAATTAAATTTTGTGATATTACCTGTATTTTCATTTGGAAAGATAAAAATATGGTTTGGATCTGAGAGTGTATGGATATTAGGACTATGGTAAGGTTTGAGGGCTAAATAGGTCTAAAAGAGGGTTGAGTTACAAAGAAAGTATACTCTAGAAGATGAGTTAGGTGATGAAAACTTATAAAAACCTCAAATTGGATAAAGGGAGAATAAAAATTCAATTATATATTGGGATAAGTTCTTGGTTTGACTTAACAAGAGAAATTGCCTTAAAGAAGGCTATAAGCCTTATAAGAGCACGGTGAACCTTGGGTGTGGAATTGAAGGGTGGAGTCCATTTGGACACTTGTAAGAGGATAAGGTAGGTATGTTTTTATAAATTAATACCATAAATTAAATTATAATAACTCTTGATACCTATATCAAAAATTGACATTTGAAACCCAAAAAGGTTACTTAGTGGAAAAGCTAGTGAAAGCATAAGGAGTTAATGAAAGGAATGACTTGTATGAGATAAAGTATGAGTTATGAGCCATATTAGGGAGGTTATATAAATAAATAAGTGCTTAAATATTACAATAAATAGGTACTTATGTCAAAGAGACTATAGATATAAAAGACAAAGAGAAAGATTGAACTAAAGATGAAATCTTGAAGACTAAACCAAGCAAGATCAAGTGACCAATTGGATTGCAAACCAGAAAATGATGATTCAAAGAGACTTATCCCCATGAATATACATTATAATTAGTATTAAAATATCCTTGAATAAATTTATGAGCTTGAAGTGGATGGTAAGAAGTTTGAATATATTCTTGAATATGCTTTGCTTCTTGAAAGACATGACAATCTTGAAAGTAACAAGATTGAATCTTCTTATATAATTCAAGAGGTGATCATGATTAAGACAAGAAAAAAAATCACTCTAATTCATGAGAATATTATTGAAAAAAAATAAGAGTTCACCTTTATAGGCAACATGTTTGTCGCTATCATTACTTCACTTGAAGTCATGCCAAGAAGATTGGCAAGTATGAAGGAGTTGAAGACACCAAAAAAAAGGGTTCAAAAGGTAATTTTATTCATGTCATCTTTAATATCATAGAGAAAAAAATTATGAAATCCTCCCCTTTTATCTAGGAGGATAACTTTTATACAAGTTAGTTGTGTATAGTTTAATTTGCTTATGTTGTTGTTGTTGTGTTCCCTAAGTGCTTGATATCACATGCGTATGTCTTACTTTTTTTGTGTTTTGTTGTCTTTATTTGTGTGTGTTGAAGGTTAAATTAGTTTTTTTATTCATGGTAAAATTATATTTGATTCTGAAATTGATAACAAAATACTCCATTACCCAATGGACATGTAAGGCTACAGGTCTTATAAGCATTGCAAGCATGCTACCCCTGTGAATCAATAAGAATATTGACCAAATTTGACTCCAAGTCAAATTTGGATATGCCCTCCAAATTAAAACTTTTCATGGTCTCTTGATGTGTTCATGTCATGCTTACATGGTCTCTAGAGTATTCATATAACCTTTTTATCATAATTTAAGTTAGGTTGGAGAAGTTAAGGTAAAGTCATATTTTGGTCATATTATGGTCTAGGCATGTCATGGAGAGATAATGCATGGTCAAGTTGTATCATATGTGATTAGGGGTTTATTAAATTAATTTCATTTGTTAAAAATCTTATCATAACATTTTATGAAGTTTTGTAATGTCTAAGGTTCATTTTCTAGCTTGAAGGTGTTAAAAATGAGTGAAAAAGGTGATTTTGGCTAATATTTTTGAATTTAAAATTTATTTAAATGATAAATACATAAAATAATCCTTAAAAAGATCTTGGAGAGGTTACACAACTACCACACTTATTGGATAATCAGATCAAAGTTAGAATCTTGAAATCCAACACCATCTTGAGGAGTTAAAGAAGTTGTATGAACTTTTGGAAGTCCCTTGCAAGTGAAAAGATATTTAGAACATGAATTTATCTTATAAAGCTCAAAAAAAATTTGGGAATGAATTTTTAATTCTCACATTTATAGGAAACCGCTTCTCTCTTCCATCATTCCATTTACAAGCTAGTGAAGGCTAAATTCAATCAAATGGTACACATTGTAAAAGTTGATTTAGGTGATAATATTTTGGCCAAAGTTTGAAACCAATATGAAATTGATATTTTCAAAATTATTTATTATATTTATGTGCTTATATTTATGAAAAATTGTTAAGGATTCAGACTACTTTTTGAAGCATCAAATCTCCACAGGCTGAGTTTGGAGCAATTCCAATGCAAAGTGTGAACTCAAGGATTCATGAAAATAGTTGGATTGAATTATTAAAGGTTTGTGAATTTTTTATGCACATTAATTCATCATGGTGGCTTGTATGGATGGTCCTTTGGAAACCAAAGTCTTTCTTATGCATAGTTTGAAGTAGTTGGTAACTTTTCAATGTTTTAGAGGTTATCTAGGTGGTATGATACATATAAGTGGCTATTAATGGCATTATAATACCTATATAATTCATTCATGTCTTCCTAAAGTATTCCATACAAGTCTTAAGAATGGTCACTTCTTCATTCACTATTTAAATTATGTTGTGTGTTAACGCATAAGAGGGTGATTGGAGTGTTTGAATATGCATTTAAATAAATTTTGATAGTTGTAAAATGATTATGTTGACAAAATTAAAACATGGTATCTCCCATAACATTCATGTTATATTTATCAACTTTTAAGAACAAAGTTATAGTCCTCACCGTATGTATCCTATAAGTCTATAACTCAGAGTAATTCAATGGTGGCAATGTCTCATTAAGGTTATCAAGGCATGAAACATGGTTATGTTTCAAGTTGGGAAAGGTTATTGGACAAATGGAGATATACAAGCACATAAATTTAAAATAACATTGATGATTGAGCTAAAAATGCCTATTAGATAGTCACCTATAGTAATATAGGTAGAACAACGAATGCAAAAGGTCAAAAAATACTTTCAAAGGATTATTTGAGCCTAAAATGAAATGGGAGATAATTTAAAGAAATTTGAACCATTGATGAGACATTATTGTGAAATTGAGATGGGCCAAAACTTAAACTATATGCACTCAGACCCTTCAACAATCACATACAACCAATTGAATATTTGGATTTGAACAAAGAATGAAAGTGGAATGCAAAGTTTCAAGGCTTGGAAAGGGTCTCAAAAAAACATCATTTTAGGAAGATCCATTTATAAGGATTGAATACTCATTTTTGAGGTCAATTAAATTTCAAACATAGTTAAGTCCCTTTGATGATCACCTACAACCATATGTTGAAAAACTTGCATTGGATGGCAATGTTGATGAAAATATTTGGTTTTCAAGGGATTTGAATGATTTCCTAAATTATCTCAATATTATCATAATATTTTGAGAGTTTCATTATTTTATGTGGTACTTTGAAACACCAAGTTGGAAGATCATCTCAAAAGAACACACCTACAGGTAATTAACCACCTGTAGGTTTTTTTGAGTGACTCAAGTTCCCTCAAAACCCAATAAAATAGTGTGTGAAGATTTAAAGGTTAGATAAGAGATTTAATTCATCAATAAACTAAGGTAAAATATAATATAATAAGAGAGTTTTAATATAAAAGTAACAAACATGGCTCATAGGCCATGAAACTCCATATACAGTCTTTGATTGGCAATAAGGTTGTCAACCTATCCAAAGAAGGGAGTTTCTCTTTTGATTGGTAGACTGATATGGATTATGGATGAGATTATCAGTCACTATATAGCATCATAAATCTTTAAAACTCACATTAGTATAGGATAACATTACAAACTTTGCCTATAGTCAATACAAGTTAGACACAAGCATGCATACTATTGAGAAGTCTGAATTTGTTTGAAAAAAAGACTATATGATGATCTAAAAGAGATAAATATGTTTTTATGTGATTTAAATATGATAAAATTATTCCAATAGACCATCATACTCAAGAAACAAATTGAAACATCATGTTAACAAACCCTATACAATCATATATAGGTCTAGTTGCATACTCAGGCCTCTATAGGTAGTCTTGAAGATGAGATGGTTTGTTTGAGTAAGTTGAGAATTAGGAGACCTTTATAATATTTTGATGGGTCTACAAAATCAATCCATGAATAACTTAAACCTGAACTATGATAGAAATGAAGGAGTGCAATCAACTATGGTGAGTTAGGCAGTTTGGATTACAAACCTTAGACCTAAACCAATGACATTATAGAGAGTTTGGTGAAATAATGTGGAAATATACCTATTTAAATATGTCAAATATAACCTCATAGATATAATTTAGATATTTTAAGCTCAAATAAAACTCAAGATACAACACACTAAACCAATTTTCTCTCAAATCTCATAGATTGCTCACTACGAAGTCGAGAGGCTAGTTTATTTTGCTTAATATAGAATAGAATATTTGTATGGGACCTTAAGATATTAGGGGAATTTAAATATCATATTTCACTTCCATTATATGGAATTTATTTTTGGTTTCATTCCTTAAGTTGTATGAACTATCATTAAGAACTCAAAGTACTTTCATGATGCCTAGGAGAGCTATAAGGTCCTAATGAGAGATAAATCAACTTCCATGCCTATAAATGGATTAAATATACTTAAAAATGACCCATAACATGTTAAAGACTCCCCTTAGCATCATCCCATGCCATTTCTTGGTACAGGACTATATGTAACTATACAAAATAGGCCTAAAAAGATTGAGTTTTGCTAGAAGATAGGTCTTTACAAGTTGTTAGATATTTAAATTTGGTATGGAGAACAAAGAGGATGTTTTATAACTAAATGAAACATTTATTTGGCTTTTTTAATGTGTGTAGAGCTTGTATTTCCATTTTTTAGTCTCTTGGTAGGGAGGCCTAGTTAGGAGAGATAAAAGGCAAAAAAGATATCTTCACTCACTCTTAGATCATGAAATTGAACCTAGAATCATTAAGACATAATGGGTCCTAGAATATGCCACAATATTCTCAACACCATCCATACAACTCTCTACACAAGGATGTTTGTCTGATTTTAGAGTTATGAGGAATTAGGCCTATTTGGGGCTTTTGATAGAGAACAATTAGTTGGGGCTAGTTTGAGAACTCAAAATGGATTGTTGTAGGTCTGATATGAGTTTAATAGTCCATCCATAAAGTTTAGATGATCTGAAGAATAAGAAACCAAGTTTTGACACTTGTGTGCAAAGTAGGCCTAAGGAGATGAAAATTCCTCTAGACACCTTGCAAGATAAAGAGGTGATGTGTCAATAACATGATGGGGTTAGTTAAGATGTGTCAATAATAGAGCCAAGAGGTATGAAAAACTAATCTGACCATCAAGAAGTCAACTTATCCTTCAACATGTCAAGATAAAGGGAAGTTTCAATAAGCTAGTCAAGGTGTCAAGAAAACATTTAAAATCCTATGCTAATTAGAGAGTTAGAACATATTTAGAGGAGTTAAACATAACATGTTGAATCTATTGAGGTAGTTACATAACACCTCTTCTTTTTTTTAACTCATGGACACTTGTCGATTTTCTCTCTCGTATGCCCTTCTTCTCTTCTCTTTCACTTGTGATATGCTAAATTTGTATCCTCCACCTGTTTATGGAGAATACTTGATCATTTTCATCCTTTGATAAATAAAGAACAATCTGATTTAGCTTTTCCATGAGATATTTCAATGTGTATGTTAGCTTAGTTGATCTTGGTAAGTGATAGATTCTCTTCCTTAGTATGTTGTCCATATTAGCATTCATATTCATCTTTTAGAGTTTTTTGTAGGTCTATTGAAGTGTTCTAATGAATTTTTCATTAGTTTAGTGATTTTTCTCTCCACTAGTGTCATGTTATGACCTTTTGTTTAGTTCTCTTAGCTCCATTTTGCTTCACAAACCTCCATGAGAAATACTAATGCAAGAGGTAGATTTAAATTAGTGTCATGTGTAGATTAGGATTTTATTTGAAGTTTCATTGCAGTTGGTTGGAATTGGTCAGGTTACATTGGGTGAATCACCTCATTAGGATAGGTTTTCTTTATGTTTTATCTCTCCCTTTTGATCCAAATGAGCTATGAGTATAGGTGATGTGCAATCAAGATAAATCTAGGGAGTTATCCCTTTAATCTAGAGGTTTACCCCTATTATAGGAAACCCACAAGTCTAGGGGTAATCCCATGTTACACTAAATTTGGAGTAGACTATATTTACCTTTCCAATGGTTTAAAATTTAGTGACAACAATATCCAATACCCTGAAGAGATAAATCAAGCCTACATAGTTCTCCCACTTAGAATGTTTTGTGAAATTATACTTCATTGAATATATGAATGAATTTACAGATGGATTTAACACTTGATCATGATTTAATTTGTTTTCAATGAAATAGGATTTGGACTTGGATGAAGATTGCTTTCAATGATTATGCTCATAATTGGGAAGAATAATGAATCTTCACTCAATGTGCAATAGTGTAAGTGTGCCTATTTATGGAAGTTTCCAAAAGGGTAAAACCTCTTGCACTACTTATCCTAAAAATATAAACCAAACTTTAAAGGAAGTCCAAATTTCAAAAATAACCATTAAAGGGATAAGGTGAGGAACGTCCCATATGGGACAAGAACATTTTCCATTAATTTTTCCTACTCAATTTTTTTGTCCTTAAGGGAAATGTATGAATTTGAGGTCTAGAGATGTCTGTTTATATGATTAGTGTGGTTTTTAGTAGTCTAGAAATTTTTTTGTAGGTTTAAGATAGTAATTTTTAGATTAATAAGTCTATATAAGTTCTAAAGATAGAGTGAGGTGGTGAAATATGTCCAAATTAAGTGATCAAGTTAATTAAAGTGAAATAGGTCCAAAACTAATATTATCAAATATTCATGACTAAATTTGAGTGAATACATCACCCCTCCCCCCCAAGTATAAAATTGAAATTACTAGAGTAAAGGAAAGATAAACTTGAGTGTGTATAATACACTTTCCCTTGGGAGATAACTTTGATCATGTAAGGTGTTCCATGGAGAATCCTGAAATGATGTAAAATTAGTTATCATATGTAGAAATTAAAAAAAAGAAATGTAATGTGATTTAAAAATATTTATAAGAGCAAGGAAGGAGTACAATTGTATCTGTAAAACCAAATAATTATCTTGTAAATTTGCTTGGGTTTGACGCTTCCTTGAATTATTATAAAATTGGTGTTTCCCATCAAGCACTTAGAATGGTTGGTTCCTTAGTTGAATTAATGGATAAATTTGAGGGTGATCAAACCCAAAATTGAATTGATCTTATATAAAAAATATAACCCATTGAGGATCATATATAACTCAATTTAAGTTGTAGGTTTTTGTCAATCCAAGATGTGAAATGGGTTGAAATCCATAATGGATTCATAAGAAAGAATGTTAGAGGGAATTGAACCTATAATTTATGTTTTATGCACTTTAACTTAATTTTCCACTGCATATGAGTTGTAGATTCAATTGTCACTTTGTTTCTTAGTTATTGAATGCATGATCAAAAGATAATGGAGTACATACATACTCCTACCATGTCCACAGTTAGAAAATAATATTGAAATCATGATAAATTTGTATCATGCCCCTTGATTTTAAATTAAAAAACATACTATGCATGAATTTGTATCATACTCCCATTGATAATTGTAGAATCTGTAATTATATGTAAATGAAAATTTAAATGTTCTAGTTTGAATATTATTCATGAATGCAAAATTATATGAATATGTACTTTGTTTCTAAAATGTGAATGTATATACATGGCATTCCCCCCCCCATAATTTATACCAATGATTGTGTTTTGAATCATTTTGAATTTTTTCAAACTATATTTTGTATTGAAAACTATTTTCTTATTAAATAAGATTATCTCATGTATGAAAATCCCACTAAAACTTCTTCCTTTTGAGATGATGGAATTGTGTCTTAGAATTCACTCATCTCAAAATAAAATTTAACTATATCATGTGTAGTAATATGTAATCATTGAAAAATGTAGCATATGAGGCAAAGTATATATAAATGTATCAATGAAACTCATAACAATGAATGTAGAATAAATATCTTATGCACTAGCTAGTGCATAATATGGCTCATGGCACTCATTAAACATAACAAGCTCAACAAGTACATAAAAAAAAACACAATTTCATAAAATAATTTTAAGTGCCACACATAAAGTACATGTTCAAATGTCACATAAATAAATATTTCACACACAAGGCCAAGGGCCATGCACAAAGAACATGAATGCTGAAAATGTCACACAAAATAAAAGGATAAGGGACACAAGTAATGGACATGTTAAAATGTTTCACAAATAAATGGACAAGGGCCACAAAAAATAGGCATGTTCAAATTTTTCACAAATAAAGGAGAAGGGCCACAAGAAATAGACATTTTCAAATGTCACACAAATCAAACAATTTCTCATGGATATGCTCTATAAATTGCACACACAAAAAACCAAGGGGAATGTATAATAGACAATCAAGGTCTAATCTACTATGTATAATTAATAAAATCAATGGAACATAGGATTCAAAAATATTTTACACCATGTATATGTAATGTGATCATATCCTAGTAAATATCATATCCATGTACACAATTTTAATATGGAAATGGTAGTAAGACATTTGTTAGAAGTATATAATAAATCAATATAGGAGTCATAGAATGGTATTACTTATGAATAATATAACTTGTAGATAAGATGCCCATATTTTAGCTAGGCTAATGGGTAGAGCCAAGTCCAAAATATTAGTCCATGTAAAATGTATATGTTTTGCACGAAACTCATATAAAATATAAAAATGATGTAAAATAGATGTCTAATCATGCTCATGTCTTGATTTTAGATTGTTTTATAATATTTTGAATTATTTTTTATTTTTTAAATATAAAATATTTGAAAAAACTAATTCTTTTTTCATTTTTAAACTAGAAACAAAGAAACTATTGATAAACCATGAGTTTGACACTAGCATAGAGGAGAGGGATTTGAACAATCTACAACATGTTTCAATGTAAATTATGAAGTAAAAATGATATAATGGACATGTGTGAGTGGAATTCCCCCAATGAATATGAATTTTATCTTTGAAAAGCATGTAAGAGAATAAATTGTAGATGAATGATTGTCCATCATAGTTTCTTTAAGTGTACACTTGTTAATGTATGTAGCATGTATGGAAAATATAACATAGGAAAAGAGTTATTTTGCATGAACAAGAACTATTGTGAATGTTGAAATTGAGTGAAATAATGATAAATTAGAAATATTAAGGTTATGTGTGCTCATGTTTTGATTTTTTTAATGAAAAGAAGGTACAAGACATGGTCACTCAATTGAGGACAATAATGGTAGTTAGTATTATCCCTTATTATATGATATTGTCCTTGATAGAAAATGTAATTTTTTCATTTCATAGTTCAAAATAAATAAATTAAAAGGTAGAATATGGTATAATAGATAATTATTTTGGATTGTTTAGATCTAGAAAGTGAAAAGGAGGAGCCAAAATCTAAAAGGTCAATAAGAGACAAGGGCTTAGAATAATTGATTAAATTGATCACATGTGCAAGAAGTAGAATAATAATATGATAAATAAATCTATAAGCCATGTACAATCAGATTTTTGATTTTATAAGTTAAATATATTATTGAGGGGATAACCACATGTATATTATGTGTCATTTGGAGTATCATATAAATCTTCTACATAATCATCATCATAATCATAATCATGATCATCCTCTTGATCCATAAATTGTGGTATGCCACTCTTATAATATTTTATATGTGTATATGTAAAACCAACTACCCTATACTGTGATATTAAAATTTTGGATTTACTTTGATTTTGAGTATGTTCATCATTGCTAAGATATTTTATCTCATTCTAATCATGTATCACTACTTGAATACTATGAAGGGAAGTAGTTTCTTCTTTGACTTCTGCTCTTGAAGATAAAAACATAGATTTTGCCTTATCTTGTTCATTTATGCATAAATTGATATAATATTTGAATCCTTCAAAACCATATTTTTACCATTAGATTTTTTATGGAAAAAATATTTTGAAATTCATTTGTGAGAACCTTTCATAAAGGTTCTTTTTTGCTTATCTTGAATCTATTTTTGTAACTTCTCTATATTGTTTTTTAGTATCTTATCCTTTTTATTAAATTAAATTTGCTTACTTGTTTGTTCTTTTTGTAATCTTTCTTGCTCTAATTTTTATTTTTGGATATTTTTTGCTCTAATTTTGTCTTTTGAAGCTTTTATTTTTGTAATTTTGCTTTTTGAAGCTTTTCTTGCTCTATTTTTCCATTTTTAACCTGTCTTGTTCTAATTTTTACTTTTCTTTTACTTGTACTTATTCTTTAGAAGACGTAACTATAGTGTGATTTTGTTGCTTAATTTATCTATGTTATAATATCACCACTATTAGTGATACTTTGTATTTTTTTCTCCAAAATCCAATAACTATCTATACAATGCCCATGCATTCTATGATATGCACAAGAGTATGTTTATTTCCTTAAAGGATGCATTTGAGGTAGTGTCATCAACTTGTTTTGAATAATTTATTTTAGAATATTAATTGAATTATTATTATCCTTTTGTATACTTTTTGAATAAATAATTGTATATGTATGTTTCTCTTGAACCCATACTTGAGATGATATATTTTGAGACTCAACATAGATGAATGAAGATGTAGATATATGATTAACACTAACACGTTATGGATTATTTGTGTATGTGATCTTATGTTTAATTTATGTGATCATAGAGTTAAAATATTATTTTTATTTTTAAATTCTTTTACGAACATCATTATAGTTATTATTTGATCTTGAAGGGCTTCATAAGCATAAGCCTTAGGTATATTTGATTGAATATGCATATAAACTTCATCAAAAGGACATGCGGAAGGTGGAGGGGGTTCATGAATGATATGTTGGTTACCTTAATTTTTCAATATAGGTTGGGCCACTTTAACTCTTAGGATAGTGACAACATGGACTTGGTTAGAGGGAAAGTAGTTATCACAAACCTGAGGAGGGATGATAGAAGTTATTTGGGATTTCATAGACATAGAAGATTGATTGATTGTAACTTTGATTTTATTATACATTCATGTTCTCAAATTTGTTTCATGATTATTAAATGTATTAAAAATTTATATCCAAAACCATTCAATTAAAACAATTGTTATTTGAATTATAAAGTATTCACTAAGAATAACCCATATAGCCATTATATTACATGCACAATTAAGAACCAACCAATACAAGAGATATATTAAGTATTAATAAAATCCAAGAGAGGTTTTTTATTATGATTATTAGATAGATGATACCCATAAATTAATTTTAATATAGTTACACCATTCATCTTCTAGGAAAAAATTACTAAAAATAGTAAATAGTAAATTGTAAATTCCATAAAATCCATATAATATTTTGGCAAACAAAAACTAGATTTTTATCTAATTAATAAAATTATAAAAAAACTCTTAGAGTTTTAAAAATAAAGTCTTTGTTGATCAAATATTAGACAAAAAAGGAGGATTAGCTACAAACCTAGGAAAGGAAGCCCTAATAGTAAAATGAGGCTGAAACACTATTATATGTGTGTGTGTGTGTGTGTGTGTGTGTGTGTGTGTGTGTGTGTGTGTGTGTGTGTGTGTGTGTGTGTGTGTGTGTGTGTGTGTGTGTGTGTGTGTATATATATAAAGGTCAAGGAGAAATTAAATATCAGATATAAAATACTAAGACAAAAATAGAATGTTTGAAAAAGAAGAATTTTTTGTGTATGGAGATTAGTAAATTCTCTTGAAATCCAAGGTCAAAAGAAAGTGATTACAATGTCAAATATTAGTTCTGAGGTCAATATAAAGTGTTTTCAATGTCAACAATTAAATACAAGGTTAAAATAAAATTATTTTAATACCAAACATTGGATCCAACATCAAAATAAAGTTATGTTAGTGTTAGATGTTGAGTCATTTATCTAAACCCTAGGAGTGAATAAAAATTAGGTTCACCAATATGTTTTATCATAGTTTGAATCAATAAGTGAATTAAACCTAATTTAGATAATTTGAATGGAATAATGATAATTTTTTAAAATCAACTTGTGATAGGAATAATGAAATTAATTTACTAAAACAAAAAAAGTGCAATCAAATGAAAGAATACTGACTATAAATAAAATGTAAAACTTACTTGTTACTATATGATAACTGACTATGTGAAATTGACATACGATTAGAATAAAAAATTCAAAACTTACTATGCAAGTATATAGAAATTGAGACTAAAATTGATGAAGGTTAGAATCATCATACTTAGAAGAGGATCGATTGCCACTATTATCCTAAGTTGGTCAATCTTGTCTTTTAATAAAAATTGAGAAACACATGTTGTAATCATTTAAAACATCTTAAATTACACTTGTATGTGCATATTTGACCTTCAGATGTGAGAAAAAAACATGTAAATGAATTCTTCAATGTTGAACCCTTAATAGGGCTTGTAATAGTTAAAAACCTAAAAATAGGAAAAGGGGGGAATGTAATGGGCCAATATGACCCTAATCATGCCCATGATGACTTATCATTTCCTATATATCTAATACTATAAAGAGGTAAATCAATTCCATGTAGTTGTCTCACTTAGAGTGATTTGTGAAATTATGTTTGTTTGACTATATGAATACATTTAGAGATGACTTGAATAGTTTATCATGATTTTAGTTGGCTTAAATAAAACAAGCTTTGGACTTAACTAAGGATTGCTTCAAATTATTAGAATTAGGACTGGGAAGAATAGGAAAGCTTTCTCAATATAAAATAGTATAAGTGTGCCTCTGTATTGAAATTTATAAGTGGTATAATATGTGACTTAAGTGTGATTTTTTATCAATCCATAAATGGAAAACACCATACTACCCATCCTTAAAAAAAGAACCAAACTTCAAAGGAGGGTCTAAATTTCAAAAATGACTCTTAAAAGGGCTAAGGACAAGCATGCCCCATAGGGGAAAGAGCATTTGTTTCTATTTCCCCATACTAGAAGCTTTTGACAACAAATTAATTCTAGGTTTAGGGATACTTGTACATATGCTTAGAGTATTTTTAAGTAGTTTAGAAAATTTTGTAGGTATACAATGAAAATTTGGAAAGGACTAGGTCCATATAGGTGTTTAGGATAGAGCGAGGTGGAAAAATAGGTCTAAATTAAGTGTCCAATTTAATTAAAGTGAAATAGGGATAAAATTGACATTATCAAGTTTTTGTGACCAAATTTGAGTGACCAAAACTACATGTATTTATTTCATTACTTATAGAGAAGAGGAGATTATAAATCACTTGATCTATTACATCCACACCATAATAAAATTATGTGGAGGTATGATTCTGTGAATATTATTTTTATAATTTGAAATGTTGCCTTAGTACTTTCCTAGCTTCATAATTTTTTTATGGAGTGAAATATAGCTCAAGGAGGAGATACATGTATGTTTTTCATTATTCCTAAAATATCTAAGAAATGAAGGTATATTAGTAATAAAAATGTGACTACACATAAGTGACATCACAACTAGATTGTAAATTCTTAGTAGGATAAACCTTGTCATAGCAGGACAAACCTGGCCATAGTCAGATAGTCACAACCATATAGGTATGCCCCTATAAAATCATCATAGGAACATGTTTGTTCCAATGAATGTTATAGAGAATCACATAGTTTCCAAATATTAGGTTCAAGTTTCATACAACCTCCACAGTCCATTTATAGTCTCATATTCCCATAATAACAAATAAAGATTGATAATTCATTACCCTTTATCATTTACATTATTTAGTCTAGTTTTAGTTATAATAGTTGGAGATGTCTCTTATGATATCCTATTAGATATATCTAAATTATTTACTCTCAGTCATATATGCTTAGATATATTTAGTTAGAACTAGTGTTTTCCTTATTTTTATTAATACTATAATAAGGGTAAATAATTAAATACATGTATTTTTAGTGATTTTCAAGGATTATGACTAATTTAGCTCTATTGTTTGAGGATATATGATTCACGTGAATATTTATTTTAATATGAGTGATTGTAGGAACATGTTTTATAATCCCTCACCTCAAAAGTAGGCCATGCATATAGATATTTTACATTCATGCTTTCATGATTTATAAAAGTATTGGGTGGAATTAAGAAAATTAAATGAATTAATAAAAATGGGAACATATAAAATGTCCCATTATTTTATTCCTTGATCAACAATCATAGTTTAGTTGCCAAAACTTACTCTAAAGTATCTAGTACTAAGTGAGTGTTAGTGGAACATGTGTTATTTTAAATTTATAGTAACATGAAGTATATACTATCAGGTGTATTCATCCCTATTCTCATCTTATTTTATAGATATTAAATATGAAAGTTGGATTCTTACATTTTTTTTGTAGGAAAAATATATATCTTTCAATAGCTTTCATTTCATGTGGGTAGAGTTTTACATTTAGTCACTTCATCCATGCTTCATAAGTGTAAGTGCATGTTTAGTCTATCATTTTTAAATTTTATGCATGCATATATTCAAATCATATTTGCACATAAATTTAATGTAATTATGTAAACACATTTTTTTTGGGTAGGTTTTATTATTGAATAGTGTTATTTTAAGTATATGGTCCATTAGTTTGAATTAGGGTATTATTGGCACGTTTATTTGTGTTTTTTATTTTTGTTTCTTCTTTATGCAGTCTCATACTCTTATAATTATTATGTTTGTGTCTTTATAATGATATATTTATGCCAATATTATTTTTATCTTATTTTTATATGGGGCCTCTACCCTTTCTTCTGCTAGGTCAGATTTGATGATAGGCTAAATATGTCTCATGTTTTTATGGGATATTTGGCCTTCCTTTATTTAATTTCATTGTTTAGATTTATGTACATAAATTATTTTTATTTTATTTTCTCAAATTACACACTAATAGGTTCCTAAGTAAAATATGAGAAACTTGTATATATAAAGCCTCATAGAGGCAATTTAATAACATGTATAGGAATAAGCATTCAAATGAATTCAAGTCTAGAATATTTATATATTTATAATCTTAAGGAATAAAAATAATTTTTAGCTAAATTTTATAGAAAAATAAGGATAGGAAAATTTTCATGTAGTCACACATCACTAAAGGAGATAAGGTGAAGCCATTACTTACATTTACACTCACATGCATAAAAAAACTATATTGGCACTAATTCCAAACATAAGAGATTTATATTTGAAACTCCTTGATGATATTTATTGATTTGGTTAATCCTAAACTTGTTTGTTTTCTTATTGCATTCAATTTGGCAAGTTAGGTCAAAGATAAAGAAGATAAATCAAAAAAAAAATCTAGCAAGTCAACAAAGGTAACGCACAACCCTAATTAGCATATGATTGCACATTTAACCATAAAACTTAAGGACCTATAAATAATAAATATACATATTTATTGATAGGGTATATATTTGACACATATATAGGTACACATTTGATCAATTGCCAAATCTGTATAGTACATATAGTCAACATAGTGCCAAATTTATCCTTTCATATTTTGACAATAATATTTTACAGAATAAAATACCAAGAAATTATAGATCCATGTTCTAGTCTCAAAAATTCATAATAATAATTAGGTGTCTTAGATTCCAAATTCTTTTTTATTTTCATTTCTTATACATGATTTAATTAAATTTCTTATTCCACTTGTTTCTATTTTTAGCACATTCGGTATGTATGATTACTATAGTATATTGTTATAGAATATATCTCAATTGTACCCTAGTTTTAATCATTTATGCATGTGGTGGTTACCCTAAATCATAAATAATGAAAAAAATAGAAAATTAACATCTTTTGAAATGTATTCCATACTCACTAAATATATTAAAACATTGTTAAATTACAACCTTGTAATTACACCTTGTAATTAATAGTATACATCAATTTTTTACTAACCACACGATAGTTAGGAGTATAAATTGGTTTTTTTATATCTTATAGGTTTGTATTATAATTATAAATTGGTTTTGTTATATATTATAGGTTTTTATTATAATATTAATAAATAACCTTAGTTTAAATTAACTTCCTAGTGACTAAATTTCCTAGAACTTTGTAACCTATAAGTTTTGGTATCAACATGTAGGTTTATCTTAATTAATAATTTTTTGGTAGGAATTATAATTTAATTTCATAACCTACACTCACTATAAAAATTTTAATTTATTTTAAACCTCTTATCTATATTTATTTTTAATACTAACAACATAATTTATTTTGAAATCGTTGATTCATCTCAAAAGGTCTCTAGACATATTTATATTGGTGAAATATTTCTCAATTCTCTTGTAATTTTATTTAAAGTAACCCTATTATTACATGTTCATCACCTAATTCTATAAAATTTGAGGTGAGTCTCATATTCCCTTTTTTTAATGGTAATCTAAATTCTAGTTGTCTTAAGTTTAGTCCATTAAATATGTATATACCTACTTTTCACTTATTAAAAAATTATCTTGTAGGACTCATCAACACATTAATGTACATTATTTAGCATCCTAAGGAGTGCACTAAGATTGATTTAGTTTAGTTCATGGTTATTTGGATGAAATACCCATATGATCATTTGTTATATCTTCCTTCATCCAAGTCATTTTATCTTCTTAAATGTCCTTGTTCTCCATTTTTACTCTTATTGTTTTCATTTTTATAGCTGACATAATTGGATTATATAATGATGTAATATAGTGCATTCCCATTGGATGACATCATTATTTATTCCAATGTGGTACCATGTCTATCTCACATTTTTATTGATTTATTTGGATTGATGATTTTGCCTAATTTTGAATAGTGATGTTTTGGGTTTTAATCTATGTTTATATGGATCCCTTTTTACATTTCTCATAAGAATAAAATCCAATCCAATTTTATTGCACACAAAAAATACATATTTTTAATAAGAATATGAATTGGGGATTATGAGCTTACACTTGAGGAAGACTTATTTGCATAATGTATTTGAATATATCGTGAAGAAAAACTAAAATAGAAAGGTAAAACTATATTGAAGTCTCAAACTATAGATAATTAGGTCTTATATCCAACTTGATATTTAACTATAACATATATCACAAAGTGCTTCTTTATCCAAGACATAAATTGATGCACCAAAAATTCAACCTAAGATAGATATTCCTAACCATGTACTCTTTATTTATTTACTTTGTGGATATATGATGCTAGTATATTATTTTATTCTAGCCTTAGATTAGCTTATTATTATTAGTATATTTTAATATTTTTATGGCTTGTTCCTTTATTTACACCTCATAAGTTATACTAAATAGTGTCCATATAACCCTTAGAATAGATACATCTTGCTTACCTCTTAAAAGAATTATCTTTCCTTTGAATACTTTAGTTCATCCCTCTTACAAGACACAATAGATGAATTTGATGGTGACCTCATTATTCTGATCTATGTTATCTTGGACTATGATGAAAATGGTAGAAAGCGAGAAGGAAGGCGCATAGGGGAAGGAGGGTGTGAAGGGGGAGAGCGCAGGTCATAGCTATAGGGTGGTGTTATGAGTGCAGCAGTCAGCCCAAGGAGTGCAATAGTTGGCCCAAGGAGTGCAACAATCGGCCTAGAGCCTGAGGAGTGCTGGAATGGTTTCCCCCCCCACTATTTATAGGTCCATGTGATGTTGAAGAGCCAACTGGCATGAGACTTCCCAAGGTTAATGGATGCCTGGAAAGATGCAAGGAGAGGCCCAAATTGGTCATACCTATGGACATGATTGCTGAGGATATCAAATATTATACAAATCATTCTCTATATTGCAAGTTTTTAGGGCTCAGGACTTCATTCCAATTCTTGGAAGCATGGGCTCAGAGAACATGGGCTCCAGAAGGAGAAATGGATATCACAATGTTAGCCAATAGTTATTTTATGGTCACTTTTACCTACTTGACTGACTGTAGTAGAGTCTTTACTAGAGGTCCATACTTTCACAATCAAGTGGGGTTATTTATCAAGTTGTGGCATGTTGGTTTTATACCTTCAGATGAATTGCCAAACCGTGTTCTGGTGTGGGTGCGGCTGCCTCACTTTCTAGTGGAATGTTATCATGAAGATACCCTGCAATTGCTTGCATCCCTCTTGGGAAGGCCAGTCGGTTCATCAATGTCAATCCTTGGGAAAAAGGTAATGACTTATGCCCGCATTTGTGTTGAAATTGATCTTAGTAAGCCAATACCTAATGCTATTGAAATGAGTGTGGGACCCTTTTCCTGGGTATAATAATTGGATTATGAAACTCTTCCCTTTTGTTGTCATCTTTGACATGCTTATGGTCACTTGCAATGATGGTGTCCCAAATATAAAACCTTTGAATCTTAGCTTGCTCAACTTGCTCATAATCTGCCTAGAACTAACAAAGGGAAGGGCTTGATTCTAGGTGAGGCACCAAAAATTGATCATTTTATCCCAGTTAAAGGGTGATATAGAAGCAGGTGTCACAAACGGTCTTTAAAAGAAAGATAGGAAGATGACTCGCTTAACATATTTGAAATTCTAGATGACCTTAACCAACAGGAGGTGAACCCAGGGTTGAAGGTTTTGGATCAGCAGATTGAGGGCCCAGCCCAAGAGAATAATGTTTTAGTTGATTTAATTGAATCACAGGATGTTGGGGATGGGCACATGGATATTGACTAGTAGATGTTGATATCAGATGTTTTGACTTCCTCAGCTGTTCCCTTTAAAGAAGATGGGAATTTATCTTTAACAGGGAAATCTAGAGAATTAGGAGTAGCAAGGAGTAGTAAATATTCTCCTCACTTGGGACTTTTGCAAAAAGACCTTAAGAAGGGTGGGGGGGATAAATTAGTCAAGCTTGGTAGGAAAAAAGACTTGGAAAAGATGAAACTAATGGGAGAGACTTTGGTGGAGTCGGGGTCAGTGAAGACTCTGGATGCTCACTTTTTAAATCCTTTGAAATGATTGCACTATCTTGGAATGTAAGGGGTTTGAACAGCAGCCTTAGACAAAATGATGTTCAAAACTTGATTAGAAGTCAAAGACTTGATGTCCTTTTTTTGTAGGAGACTAAGCTTTTAGTAGATGCTATGTCCAGATTAGTGCCTAAGTTGTGGAGACAAGGGGACTATTAATGCATTGGGGCTACTAGATCTGCAAGAGGATTAGCTTGCCTTTGGAACCCCCGCAAGATCAGCCTCATAGGATGGTTGTCCTCTAAGTTTTCCTTGACTATGATGGCTTCTAGCTTTGAGATGGGGGAAGTCATTCTTCTATCCAATGTCTATGCCCCTACTGACTAGTGGGGTAAATAATCCCTATGGGGCCACATTAGTTTTGTCTACAGCTGGGCTCCCCTCCAACCTTGGATTATGGCTGGAGATTTTAATGCTATTTTGGATTTGATTGAAAAACATGGTGGTATGACAAAGCTTGACCCCTCTGCTTTGCTTATGCAAAATTACATTGAATTTTTGAATTTAGTCGACATTCAGCCCAATAACAAATAATTTACTTAGAATAATCGGAGGACTGGCCAACATTGCATTGCTTAAAGACCGGATCATTTTTTAGTTTCTAGCTACTAGGTCAGGGGTATGTGGTCTATAGGGTCTAAACTTTTGGACTAGAGAGGATTAAATCATTGGCCTATTAAGCTAAATAGTGTTTCAAAGTACCAGCCTCACTCTCCTTCCTTCAGATTCTAACTCATGTGGCTATGAGATCAGTCATTGTTCAAATGTGTGGCCAACTGGTGGAGATGGGGCAGGCTTGCCCATGGTACGATGATGTATATTTTTGCTAAATCACTAGAATTTGTGAAGTATAAGCTTAAATAGTGGAATCATAAAAGCTTTGGGAATATTTTTCATGTTAAGGTTGATGTGCAGGCTAAGCTTGATGGTATCATGAGAATAATTAGGGAGGAAGGATTGACTAAAATCTTACTTCAAGATGAAGCTCAAGCTGTGAAAGACCTAGAGGAATGTGAGCTATGGGAGGAAGTGTTTTAGAAGAAGAAATATCGGATAGAATGGCTCCAAAAAGGTGATAGAAATACTCCTTTTTTCTTTCAATCATCCAAATCCAAGAGGCACATCAAATCTATCTCAGTCCTGGTCAATGAAAGAGGTGAGCAGCTTAATTCCTTTCCTATAATGTCAAAGGAGGTGGTGCAGTATTTCTCTACTCTTTTTAGGGAAGATGTGAATGAGGAATTACCAAAAGAAGCACAAGTTCTCTACTAGATTCTGCCCCTGGTGACACATGAAATGAATGAGAATTTAATGAAGGATATCACACTTGGGGAGCTTGAGGTGACTATTTCCCAAATGAAAAAGGGGAAAGTGGCTGGTCCTGATGGCTTCTCAGCTGAATTCTATCAAGAATTCTGGGATATTATCAAATTGGATCTTTTAGCTATTGTTCACGAATCTCATCAAAATAGGCAAATGCTTAAGGCTTCAAATGTGACTTATCTCACCCTCATACTGAAATGCGAAGGAGCTGATAGGCTAAGTCAATTTCACCCTATATCTCTTTGTAATGTTGTTTATAAAATCATATCTAAAATCATTGCAAAAAGGTTAAAAATTGGGCTCAGTGATGTGATTTCTAAAGAACAGAGTGGTTTTATGGAAGACAGGCAAACTCTTGATGGTATTGTCATAGCAGTTAAGTCCATTCACTCCATGGCTAGCTCCAAGGATAAGGCAATGTTTATTAAGCTTGATATGGCCAAGGCTTTTGATAGGGTCAAATGGTCAAACCTGTGGAAGGTTCTCAAATCTTTTGGTTTTGTAGATGAATGGACCCAATGGGTCATGAGCTTCATTTCCTCAGTTTCCTTTTTGGTGCTTATTAATGGGGAACATACAGAGTTATTTGGTGCCTCTAAGGGGTTGTGACAAGGAGATCCCTTGTCTCTGTATCTCTTTCTTCTTCTTGTTAAAGGCTTGGGGAGGATGATCAAAAGGAATAAAGAGGATGGGCATATTTAAGGCTGGCGATGGGGGGGGTGAACTATTGGTGTAGTCTCACTTGCAATTTGTTAATGACACTGTTCTGATGGGCATGGCCACAATGAGTGAAGCCGCCAATTTGCATAGGGTGTTGGATGTTTATCTAATGGCCTCAGGGAAAAAGGTCAATGAAGATAAGTCATCCATCTTCTTCTTTAATACATTGGCTCCCATACATTATAAAATTGCTTAGACTATGCATTTCCAGATTGGGACTCTCTCCTTGATTTATCTGGGTATTCCTATTACAGCTGGCCATTTACGCAAAGAATCTTGGTAGAATATTCTAGATAAATTTTGGGTGAAGGTGAATCATTGGACTCACAAGTGGCTTTATTTTGTGGGTTGTGTTTAATTAATTCAATCTGTAGTGCAGGCTTTACCCATTTACAGATGTATGCTTCAGGTTGCCCCAGTGGGAATTGTTAAGGAATTTGACTCAGTTACTAGGCAATTTTTATGGGCTGGTACTTTGATGACCTCAAAATGGAGCTTAGTTATATGGGAGATGGTCTGTAGCCCCAAAAAACATGGGGGGCTTGACCTAAGGAAGATGTACTTAAATGGAGTTGCTTTGGTGGCTAAGCTTTATTGGCGCTAGTGTAATGAACAAAACAAGGCCTAAGCCAGAATTCTCTCTTAGAAGTACTATTCGGGGGCCACTCAGAGTGATATTCCTCGTTATCCACTCATTGGGAAAGGCTCAATGATATGGAGGACTCTCAAAAAAGGGGCTGCTATTATTAAAGAAGGTTTATTCTAGATTTGTAAGTGGGGATCTAAGGCTCTCTTTTGGATTGATTCTTGGGATGATAACCCTCCCATTATTTCTTAGTTCCCTAATCTGTCAAACCTTTGCCAGAGATTCCTTGATGTTGGTTGGTCTCAGGTGAGTGACTTTAAATCATACATTTCCTATGAATAGCTGGAGGTGGTAAAATGGAAAGTGCTTGAGGTTTGGCTAGTTGTTGGAATGTAGGAGGAGCATAATGAGATACTAAACCTCCTTTCTAGATGTTGATGTAGCTCCCTCTAGGAGGAAGATGAGCTTGCTTGGTCTCCCAATCCTAAAGGAAATTACATAGTTGCTTCTGGATATCAGGCTTTATTATCTTAGAGATTGGGTAGGGGAGAAGTGTAATGGTGGAGACAGGTTTGGAATAAATTCTCATGGCCAAAATGCAACTACTTTGTTTGGTTGTTGGCTTGGAATAGGTGCTTGACCTGGGACAATCTCTGGAAAAGAGGCTTCCAAGGCCTGTCCATTTGTGTTATGTGCGAAGCGGCTGAGGAGGATTCTGCTCACCTATTTTTTCATTACTCCTTTGCTTTGTAACTCTAGCATTATTGGTGGGACGTATGGTAGTGCCCCTGTCTCCATGTTTCATCCTTGGTCAATTTTTGGAGTGGTGTGGGAGAACCCCCCTCAAGGACGGCTTTTCTACAGAATGTTTGGTTAGGGGGCCTATCTTTTTGCTGTGGCAACTCTAGTTCGAGAGAAATAGGTAGATATTCTAGAATGAGATTATTATGGTGCAACAAGTATGGAAGAAAGTCATAGGGATGATTCAGGAGACTGTGCAGGCCAAGAGTGAGGTTTGTCTCCCTTTATCCAAACAAGATGCTGAGGTGGTGGCGCGCCTAGGATTCCAGTGATTTGTAGGTAATTTGACTTGTGTTAGGAGAGGTCAATAGGTCAAAGAGAATTTCATATGGATGATCAGTGGTAGTACCCTCCCAATGGGTTTCTCAAGATCAATATAGACGGCTCTTCTAAGGGCAATCCTGGCCTTGTGGGTACTGGTGGGATAGGTAGAGACTCTAAAGGTACGCTGATTTTTCTCTTTGCAGTCCATGAGGGGATGCAAACCAACAACATGATGGAAGGCCAGGTTATTCTCTATGCTCTTGAGAAGGCTCAAGCATTGGGTTGGCATAAGATCATTTGGGAATTGGATTCTCAAGTCATGATCAACCTGCTTGTTAAGAGGAAAGTGGTGGATGTCAATTGGCAATTGGTTGGGATTGTGCAACAAATTTTGAGGATTATCTCGCTCATGGATACAATTAGGTTTGTTCATATTCCCCATGAATGGAATAGAGTAGTGGATTGTTTGGCAAAATGGGCATCTAAACATTTAGATGGTGGTAATTCTAAGGATTGGGAGTCTCTCTCCCCAGAGCTTCGCTTTAATCTGGAACGTATTTTGGAGGAAGATAGGAAGGCTCATATCAACATATAGGTGGGTTCATCCCTAGTTTTTCTGTGCTTGTTGTTTTCCTTTGGGGATTTCAGTCCCTCATTCTTGTAATGCTCTTGTTCTTTTATTAATATATTTTTACCCTTTTATTTAAAAAAAAAAGTTTATCCCTCTTACTTCTTGGATTTAGGTAGGTTTATGTTATTTATTTATTTATACATACTCTTAATATAATACTCAAATAATTCATTATTCATGACCCATTTTTATAGTCCTATAATGATTTTATCATGTCCATGACTAAAACTATAAATTTTCAAAATAATATTTTGCTAACAATTGTGATTTCTCTCAAGAGAACCCTGCTAATAAATACAATATGGAAAATACCAATATTAATAGGAAAAAACACACTCCTCCTAACTCTGTGGTCAAAAAAAATATAGGGATATAAAACCACCCCATACATAATTTTATTTGAAAGGAAAATTAAAATCCTACATTAAATACATTATTAAAACAAATTTTTTATTACAATAAAATAAAAAACACAAGAAAATGCAAGGAATAAATCCATGCTCTTATGGTTTCCAATTTTCTTAAGACTCATGTTGAGTTTAGTTATTTTTTAGGATTTGAGGTAATTCAAACCTCAACTTCTTCAAATCCTTATTCATACACACTTTTTAACATAGATATACACATGATTGATGTTACTTTTAATGCCCCAAATAGAAACATTGACCAAAATACTAATCCATCATCTAAATACTACTCAATCTTTATAAATTAGATAATCTTAATGGAATCAAAATGATTCAACTGATCCATCTTAAATAATCATAAATTTATTAGACAAAATGTCTCATATGAAAACATCTAGTTCCAACAAATTCATACAAGTGCAAAATCAAATCTTAAAAATGTCTAATAGATCTCAACAATTAAGGAATGCCAAATTCATGGATCCTCCCTCCTTAAGGATCATCTTAAGAAACTAATCCTAAAACCAAACATTCACAACAAAGTCATCAATATATCCAAAATTAACCCTTATTACCTCATATTATTTCCAGATAAATTAGAATAGTGGCCCCAATGATTACCTATGGTTTGTATACCAATCCCACCATACATCTAAAGTCCTTTGGAAATCTCTAAAAATATTGGTTGAAGCTTAACACCTATGTAGCTACAAAAAAACTAGCCAAAAAACTTATAGGCAATGATTTAAAATGGTAAAATAAACACAAGGCTAACTATATAATTGATTTAGAAGGCTTAGATGATGCATTGATTCAATAATTCTAATATCATAACTTACTTGAGGACTTTTTGGGTTACTTCATCAATTGAAAATGATCCAATCATGAGTTAGACCAAGATTTCATCAAGCGATGGAAGGTTTTGGTTTATAAAGTTGAGAATAACATAACAAAGAAAGAATATTTAAGTTTTTTAAATATGATATATAACCAAAACTACAATACAAAGTCAGGTCATTCTCTCTTAAGACATTGGAATAAGCCTTTGATTAGGGTAAAATACAAGATCATCTCATGAGACAGTTTGAGATTACTCATCTTTAAAAAAACACACAAATTATTATGAGACCTAACAAAAACAATCATTCTACAAATAATGGTGTTATGAATACCTATGATCATATTTTTACATTTAAGATGAATATTCATTTGATCATTCTTGGTGGTTCTCAAAATATCCAAAAAAGTTTCTAGAAGCTATTTTCAACCACCTCTTCCTTCTAGTAACATCATTCATCAATATCCAAGAATTGATGATCATATGAGAATAATTCTTAGGCCTCAAATTATATACCTTGATATATAATGTCCTAAAATTTAATGGTATGATACTAAAAGGTTTTGTTAGTTTCATGCTAATTTATGTCACTCCTATGAAAATCAAATTTCTCTTCACAACTTAGGATATAGTTTCTTACTTATAAATAATTTTGACCATGATGATATGGAAATAGAGATCTATCCAAAACTAAAAAATATGTCAGAATATCATGAATGTTGTACAAAGCATTATGCACTTAACCAAGCCAATGCTTACTTTAAAATATATAAAAATACCCATCTATATCACTAATAAAATAAAATAAAAACCCAAGATAAAACCAATCTTCCCCACCTCAAAATTTTCAAACTTTAGCTCTAGACACCAATTCCATAAAAACTATAGTTAATCCTAAATCCTATAACCATAAGGAAAGTGTAATTAAATTCAATGGTGTGAAGTTTATAATACCTTGTGTTAATACTCAAAAATTATTCTTTAAAAAATTATAAATAACCTACTAAAAAAATTAGCCATACCCTAAAGGTGATATATTTTTACCCTCCTTAGAAAACATCATAATCAGAGAGATGAATTTTTTTGTGTCACTAACTAGGCCAATAACATTAAATATTCTATGTATCTATAATGTCATTGATCAGGATGATGGCATTGATAATGCCTAATGAAACATCATATATTGGGTAAATGACATTGTTTGAGTTTTCATACATCATCAATTGAGTTAATGATATCAAACAAAATTAAAATAAAAAACTTAAATTCAACATCTCTTGAGGCCAAATCTTATATCACTCAATTGTTTTTTTTTCAATTATTGATAGTATATTCAAAATTTTGGAAATAATATCCCATTTAGTAAATAATTAATCTTACTTTACATATTCCCTTACTTGAGCTTATGCATAACTCTCATAAATATCAAAATTTCTTGATGTAAATTCTCTTCAAAATCTGATCCATTATTAGTCTTATATCATTAGGGTTACCATTGATAAAGAGTGGTAATTGTTGAGGTTCAAAGAAGAATATTAGATCTATTGAATTAATCATTTGGTGATTCTAAAGTTGTATTGAAGTAAAAAACCATCTTCATCATCAATTGAATAATTGAGGATCATCAAGCTCATGAGAGAGGTATATTAAATTAACATCATAATTAAAAACATGTATTATATAAATAGTTTTATTATAATGAATAAAATACAAGTTTATTGCTTGACCTTAGGAAATAACATGATCTTCATCATAAGATGGTGAAAAGTTGAATTCTTGATTAGGTTGAGATTCATTGGAAGCATCTTTGGTAGAAATGTCAATTTGACTAGAATCTATAGGAGAGTGTAATAGTGGTTCTTGTAAGAGTTTATAAATCACATTTTCATTGTATTCAAATGAGTATTAATCATACAAAACTTCATTAGAATAATTAGGAGGTAGGGTTTCACTATATTTAAAAAATAAAGGAAGGGATAAATCTCATGGTAGAAGAGATGGTTGAAGCGATTCAGATATGTATGGTGGTATGCTAGTAGTTTTGGATTTTTTTTAGACCTCATTGGGTTTATCATAATCAAAGTCAACAAGGGTGAATTTCATATCAAGATGTATTGATGAAATTATGTAATTTTGAATTAATTGTGTTAGTGGTAATAATTTATAATTATTTATTAAGATTTAATATATTTAAATCCCATGGGTTAGGATATTCTTTGTGCTTGTATCAAACATTTTTGGGAATGAACTTTTGGAATTGTCAACTAGTATAGGATATTTCTCTCATGTAGTGAGTCTAAAGTAGTGATAAGAGTATATTTTAAGAAAAAGGGAGATTGATAACCATAATATTGGTGTGTAAAGTTTTGGGTAATAATATAAGATGAATCCAAATGCATCCAATATGATTTTGGTTGATCTTACAAAATACAAGACAATCAAGTCTTATTTTCATTATATGTTCTATGGAACATCTTAAGCCTTTGATTAACTATAAGGAATTGATATTTATGTTGAATCATTCATTCAAAATAAATTTATTCACTTGAAATTTTTTTATCATGACACTAATGAAGAGAGGAAGATATTTAATCATAATATTGTTTCATCATTGATCATATCATCCTTTATAAACTCTATAAAGAGTTTTTTATTAAGTTGAGAATGAGATATAGTCTCAATGGAATGAAATCCATTAGTTTTTGGACATTTATGAATTTAATTAATTGGTTTTATCTTAGTTGGTAATAATGATTATTCTATATCTTGAAATTATCCTTTTTCTTATAGGGTTCTAAAGACTATTATTTCTAAGTTAGAGGCCAACTAAGTTCAACCCTCCACAATGGACCTCTCGTTTTTGTAGTGATATTAAAAAAAACATATGGTATATGGTCTTACGTCATGCTATTTGGGGACTATGGAAGGAATGCAATCAAATATTATTTCATGATAGAAAAAATGATAGCATGACAGTGGTAACTAGAATTGTATGGATTTCCTAATTGAAAATTAGGCTTGTTGTACTTTCAAGAATTATAACTAAATAAACAAAGGAGAAATTAATATAACTATCAATTAGAAGATTTATTCCAATGATAGGATAGTTGTTGACCCCAAAAAATAAGCTAGAAAGATGATTAAGTGGAGTCCCCTTCCTCAGGGTGGGTCAAGTTATATTCATTGGATATTCTAATGGTAACCCAAGGAGATTTGGTGCAAGTAGCATCATTAGAGAAAATAGGGAAATTATGGTTGGAGCATATGATAGAAAATTTGGTACTCAAATAAGCCATTTGGTACTCAAACTAAAGTGGCTCTTTGGGAAATAAATATAGCTCAAGATATAGGATTTACACATATGGTGATTGAAGGAGACCCAATTAAACATAATTAATTATCTCATTAAAAAATATACTCTGAGTTGGACCATCAAAAATATTGTATATGATGATATTTCAATCATTCGGTCCTTTGAGAGAGTTTCTACTAACCACATATATAGAGAAAAGAAGAAATTTTGGATTGGTTTAAAAATAATGGGATTACTTATTCAACCCTTATGAAGTGATATAGTGATTCAAACCTACTGTCAAATATAAGCATTCAAATCCAAGATAGATCTTTCTTTTTTCATGGTTAATAGATGTTGGGGGTTTAGTCTCATTTGTAACATTTTTTATTGTAAGACTGTTTGGGTTACGGGTGATCAATTAATATTTAAATTTGGCATTTTTATCTTGGTTGTCATATTTTTAATTTTAACTGCCATATTAAACTATAATTCATCACTAATAGGCATTCATTATGACAAGTTTTTTGAGAGATCTAACAATCATGCCATATCAAAATAATAACCCTTCAATCATAAAAACTTGAGGTGGGATTTAATATTCATCATTCTTATGATAAATATATTAATTTTGGGCTTGATGATCTTAGGTGTTTTTATAACACATTATAACTCAGAGGAGACAAATACCACATTCTTCATTTTCCTGAGGGCTATAGTGGAAATATGCTTGAATTTTATCTCTATAAGAATATTTATAAGGTTGTTATGGGGGAGAGAAATAGATGTATCTTGGATCTAATTAAAATATAAGTTTTGAATAAAAATCCTACCATATGGAAGATTCTACAGAAAGGTGGTCTCACTACTTTTATGAAAAAAATCAAAGGCTAAGATCCCCTTATTTTTATCAATTTCATAAAATCATGGAATAGTCAGATCTATCCATGAGATGATTCTCATTTGATTTAATTGAATAAATCATTTCCTTCATTACAAGTATGAAAATGGATGGTTTTAAGTTAATTAAATCCAAGCATAATAATAAAGAAGATATGAAAACTTTTCTCCAGAAGTAAGAAAGGGTTATTGAGTTTCATAATGGATTCCTGATAGATTATATTCTCACCCCCTGAAATGGTTTCATTCATCAAGATATGGGGTAAATTACCATATAAATTAGGTATAAGTTTACTTACCTTATCACTTCACCTTCTCGAACTACTTTCATCATCGGATTCTAATAAGCTTCCCCTTTTACTTACTCTTATCATTAAACAATTATGCTATTGAGGTTTAATTGGAAAAAGCCACTCTTCCTCTTCATTGAGGGTTGATTTATATTTTGTATCATCATTATAAATCCCACTCCATTTTAATTTCACCTTAAATCATGCATTCCAAGTCTACAAAAGAGGGCTGTTCTTCTAAACCTTTCTCTATGAGAAAAAGACTCAAGCTAAAAATTTTGGTAAAACCAAAACCATTACCATGAGGGTGCCTCCTTTAGATTCTCTATAGGATAGGAAGGGAAAATATAAAGTGTTAAAGGAATCCTTAACTGATGACTCTTTGTAAATATTTATCTCTTTAGAAGTTGTGGATCCGAAAGATGATAGCTAGAGCATTAGTAACAAAGATAACTTTGCTAGTAATGGAAAATAGAGTAGTAGATAGAATGACACATCTATTTAGGAACATAAAATATCCTAGTATTTTATGGGCCTAAAAGTTAATAATTTTGCCTTTTATAATGTGGAGTATAATTTCCATAATATATTTGATTCCCTGACTAAGGACATAGATTTGTATAAAAGTCTGATGAATTAGTTTATGAAAAAAATTAATAATACAAAACACATTATTAGTTATATTCATGAGACATTAAAGCATAAGACCATTATATTTTACACCAACATTCCCAAGATTTAAAAATCTTATGACCTTGATATTTTATCTAAAATTACTCACATTCCAATTGATTGTACATTGCTAGCTAAAAAGATATATATTTATTTTAATTCGATTCAAATTTAAAATAAATTATAATATGTTTTAAACATGTTTTATGTGAAAATTAATGTTTAAATAGCTAAAATAGATGATCAATACATGAAATTAACATTTGGTGTGCAACAAAGAGATATGCTTTGTTTGGTGAATTTTTTTTGGATATACAGTTTTCTAGAAATGACTAATCATAACTTTTTGAGGTAATATTTGAGAGATCAAATCAAACTAGATGTAGCTAAAAAAAATCATGAAGGAAGCCAAATGTTTGAGGATAAAAATGGATTAATATTTTTAGTCACATAGGTCTTAAATCAAATGAAATGGCTGCATGAATTCACCCTACTAAATAGATTTGAAACCTTTCATGCTTAGCCATTTTTCTATCATTTTCATAGTTGTCAACACTATTTCATGATAAAATTCACACAATCATAAAAAATTGGATAATGATTAAAAAAATCATGCAAAAATTCAAATATAATGATAATACATTGGTCCAATATTTTCAATAAAATTATTTTTAATAAAAATCCCTCCATGAAATCAATGTATCAGGTAGATTTTGCAATTTTTATTCTTAACCAAATATATTATTTCAACCTAGCTAATATTAATTAAGCTAAATAATATTTTTTAGGGCTATAAATATTTATTTAAAATTAAGGAACAAGTCAACTAAATTTATTTTTACATGGATAGTAGTTGTTAAAAATAAATAAAACATGTAATTTGGATGAAAATTCAATACACATATTTATTTATTTTTTAATTTATTATTTTCAGTAGGAATAAAATTAGAACTATAGTTCACTCTTCATGAGAACTATGTATTAGTGGTTTGGTCCACTTAGCTTCATTATTGATAATTGTATTGAACTCATTACTATTTAGAAAGATTTTGGAAGATAATGAACAAGCTTGAGAAATCTTGATGGATGTTTTATGAATTTGTTTCAATATCCTACTTTCTCAAATTTATGTGTTTTTTTTAAAATAATTTCCATTAATTTGATATTATTGTATGAAGTTTATGGATGTATTTGAATGGAGTGATTAAATTGAACTTTAAGTTAGTCTTATCAATCTTGTGATTATATATCATACTTATAATCTGTCTATGATTTGATTATGCCTATGAACTTAGTACTAACAATATATTTGATTATGATCATTGGATTATCTTGTAATTATTTAATTAGACTCTTTACTATATTTTTTATGCTATGTGATTATATCTAACTTATGACAAAATTAGTTAATGATACATGTTTATTTAGTCTAAACAATCAATTTGGAAGGGTTTATTTCTTAAAACAAACATAACATCCTTTCTTTTCTACCCTACTCTTCCCTCTTTTGCATTTTTATGATATTTACTTATTTTAATTTAGCATCACTATAAATATATGTTCTTGGATGTCAATTTGATCACTTGGATGAATTTAGTTTGATGGATTGTAGGTCACATATTGTTATTCTATCACTTGGTTAATTAAAAATAATAAACCCACAACTTGTACCTTGGAGTCATTAGTAACTAATCCTAAAACAATAGGGTTAAACCCCATTAACTTTGGTGTGAATAAAACATACATCAATAAAAAATTTGTACTAGCAGAAAGACATCTTAATGATCAATTTTAATCTAATACATCATTTTATTTCAATTGCTTGTTAAAAATTAAAAATTTAAAAAAATTATAAAATATATAAAATTAAAAATTAAAAAAATTTCCTTGGCTTGATAAATAAACTATTAAAACATCTCAGTTATCTAACATGTTTTTTTAGATGATCTATTTGTTTTTCTTCATAGTTTTCAAAATAATAGTAAAAGAACTAGTGATGAACATCTTATTTATTATAAATCTACCATTAATGTTTTGAATGTAAAATTTAAATATTTAACTTACAAACTATTTCATTTTAATTTAGAAGAAGCATGTGATTGGTTTTTAATCTCAAAACTTAATTCTATTACTATTTAGATTAGTTTTAAAAGCAGTTTGTGTTTCAATTTGATCAAATTATTGATGCCCATGTTTTGATAAAATAATTTATTATGATCAAAAGAGAACCTAATGAGCTAATTAGATATTTTAATTATAAATTTGAAAAGAGTTTTACAAAATATCAATAAGTCAATCTTTTAAAGCAATGGTTTTAGATATGTATTTGTGTGATTTGTATCCATTAACCACTACTTTTATTAGAATGTCTACAACAAAGACTTTAGTTTTGGCTTGTGTAAAATATATTCATGTGAAAAATCAATTATCATGCCAAAATGAAAGGCAAGTGGTGGATCTATTATATTTTCAAAGCATTGTGCTAGATTATCAAATAAATTTAAAAAAACAAGATCCTATCATTGGTCTAACACAAATTTTCAGTATGAACAAGTTGATCATGGAGCTTCTACTTTTATACATCATGATATGATTAAAGAAGAAGAATAAATTTTAGATTATGATGAATACAAATAAATTTTAAATAAATATGAACATAATCAACACATGCAAGAAGTAAAATAAAATTCTTGGTATTTATTAAACCTCTTATTCCAAACATCATAATAACAAAAATATTTTAGGGAAATAAATCATTTTTTTATGTTTGAAAATATTTTTAGATAAATATTTCATATAGAAATGTTTATTCTAATTTTAGAATTAAGAAAAATGATTATTTTGGACACATACATGTAAATTATTTGGGTAGTTTTATATATGATTGGGGGTTGGCAGGTCCCCCACCTATTTTATTAAAAAAATATAAAACCAAGATTACAAAAAGGCCACCAGTCCCTTGAACATAATGAGCCCAAGAGGGACCAAAAACATGTTGAACAAGGCTAATAACTAATAAAGAGACAACAAATAATATGCTTGAACAAGATAAAAACCAATAGGGTGTGAAGTCTCACTCCACCACCTAAATAACTTTGCATGAATTCCCACTTCCACCCAACATTCCACCACTCGATTCATGATAAGAAATCACAAAATATAGGGATTTAATTTTAGAGATAACCTCTCCTTTTTCTAACTAGCATTCATTCCTCAACTAGTTATAGAGAATCATTTCTCATTACGTCCTCTTCTGGGACTTGGTTCCCAACCTTTCTAACCTTACCTCTACTTATATAATTTCCAATAGCCTTTATTAGAGAAGAAAAAATTGTTGTTTTCTCTATTTTTCTACACCTATTATTATCTGTAAAAATTTTAATGTGAGAAGGGAGGGCATCCTTCCACTAAAAAATTATTGTCTTTTATTTGGGGCTAAGATAATTCACCACCAAATTCCCAATGTAAAAGTATTTTTGGTATTTAAACAAGATTTTTTCATACTCCAAGGACTGAATCCAATGACAATATTTAATTTTTAGATTTATATTTAGGGGGAGTTTCTATGAAATATCCATCATCACAAAATTTGAGAGAAGGTGGTATGAAGGAAGCTAGTAGTCAAGGTATTTATTGTCAAAAATTCACCCATTACATTCCCAATGCTTGAGAGGTAGGATGTTGACATAAATTTTAGAAGTAATTTTGGCAAGTGAATCTATATAGGCCTAGTTGTTAAGGTTTTCATTAGGGTATTGAAATCTATAAACGAGGGTTTTAAGAAGAGTAGATGGTGATCCCAACTCCATGTCTTGTCATGTATAACTTTGGCTTGATCATTCAGGTACTCAAAGACAATGATAAAGAAGACTTTTTCATATAGATAGATCTCAAATTTGTTCTCTATGAGTTGTTGCCAATTTTTTGAAACACGGTCATGTAAATCTAGATTATTAGGTCAATATTAGTTAAATCTATAAATGAGTCTCATAAAGGTAAACCATTCTTCATTCTTGAGAATTTCCTTAGTTAATTCTTCCCCAAAGGAGATTGAAGGGATGTTATCTTCCACCTAAATATTATGTTATGTTCTATCTTTTATGGTTACTAGGCTAGTAAGAATGTTTGTGAAGGATTTCCTAATCCCTTCACTTTCCTTGTTAACCCGTGCAACCCTTGGCCATCCATTCATGCCTACTACAAACTTCTCTAGGCCCATTCCATTTGAATTAGGATAAAAGGGTTCCAAAATTGAGCCTCCAAACAATAATACTATCTTTGAAATATTAACTAGGCCTGATTGAGAACTATGGATTGCCAAGATAGTTTTTTCTAATTTCAAGGCTTCTTCTCTTAAGATCCCCCATTTGAGATCCCATAATAGATTTTCTTCTATTTTTAATGTGCATCCATTTGGAGATGTAAGGCCCATTAGGTGCATGTTTTATCTATCTTGAGAGCTCCAAAATCAATAACTATTAGCATCCTAATTATTCATTCCTTTATTTTAGTCACTATCAAATTATAAACCCTAGATCTGGTAGTGTCCCAAAGAAAAATTAAGCTCCAACCCAACATTGCTCATATTGTCCACTAAATTTTTGGGTAAAAACATATTTATAATCATAATACATAAACCAATGGTGAGTAGTATTCTTATCTATGGGATATGGACTTGACTCATCACATTGAACATAGGTTTCAAGCCACCTATCGACCCCCATTGCATTGAACATTGAGCCAATTATCTATTGCATTGGATACTTTTCATGAATAACTTATCATATCTTAGTGTGGGAAAAATTTTAGAGAGTGGTCATCCTAAGGAATGGACCCTAAGATCTCTCACTTATAACAATCATCTCACTCACTACTAGGCTATCATCATTGGGTAACATTTTGGGTACAAACATTTGTATAACCAGAATGCCCAAACCAGTAGTGAATAGTATTCTTAGCCATAGGATATGGACTTATCTCATATTGAACACACATTTTAATCCACATACTAACCCCCATCACATTGAACATTGATCCAATATTCTATTTCATTAAATAATTTTTATGAATAGCCCATCATAACTTAGTGTAGGAATGACACTAGAGAGTGGTCATCCCAAGAAATGGACCCCAAGACCTCCCACTTATAATTCTCATCTAAATCATCGCTAGGCTATCATCACCAGGTTAATTTGTTTGGGGTTTAAAATAAGGAAATTAAAATAATTATTGAAGGAATACAAAGATGTTACTATACATTTGATATCTCTAATCGGAAGAAGCTTGGTTTTACCAAAGAGTGAGAGGCATTTTACATAGAGTTTACAAACCCAATATCCTAAATTTGATTGGATTTTTTTAGATTAGAGTAGATTAAATTTTATTATTATTTTTAATTTAGTTTTCCTTTCAAGTAATTGGTTTTAGCAAATTAGGTCTTCATGAGCATTCATCCACTTCACATAATTTATCACGGTCTATAGTCATTCACATTTATGGATATTTATAGGTTACCTACAAGGTATTTAAAACTTAGGATCCAGGTATGTATCATAATTGAATTTAGATTTTGTTTAAATGGAATAATCTTATCAGATTGATGAAAGTTACTCTAATATTTTCATAAAATTTTAGAAAGAATTCTCATTTTGAAAGATCAATTGCACATTTATGTGCTTAAAACTTGTATGAGATATAATAAATTTTGAGAAAGATAAAATATGAATGAAATCTCTAATTTACAATAAATTTTATTCCTATACACCTAGCTAATGGTGGTTCCCAACCTTTAATATAAGAAAATATTCAAAATAAAAATTATAATCTCATGGGAAAAGAGTGATTCAAGTAATCTATGACAGGGCTATGAACACCTAGTTGGTATTGAATCAATGTTTATAGTGGAAGCATAGGTATCTTTATTGGATATATGGATGCCTAGATGGCAGTAGAGTAATATTCATCTCCCAAAACCTTGTGCTTAAAAGTTAAAATAGATTGAGAAAAAAAGAAAATGAAAGAGACCTAAGAACTCTCATAATAAGGGGAAAAAATATTCATATAATCACACATGATCTAATAAATGAGAAAGGTTAGTATGTTGCATGACTATGTTTAAGCCTTTTTTAGTTCTTTGTTTTGTTTATTTATTTCTTATAAAGTTTAATTTTTTTATGAAAGTTAAACTAAAAATGCTAGGTTATCAAATACTCAATAGTATTTCCCAACTAAATCACCATTTTTAATGTATTAACATGATGAAGTTTTGAAAAGCTTAAGAATTTGATATTTTATCTAGAATTACTTTCACATTGTAATTAATAGTACATTGCTAGCTAAAAAGATATGCATTGATTTTGATTTGGTTTGAATTTAAAAAGAATTATAAAAAAAATTAAACATATTTCATGTGAAAAAGAATGTTAAATACAACAAAAGGGATGCTCAATACATCAAAGGAATGTTTAGTGTGAAATAGAGAGATATAATTTATTTGGTGAAAAATTGTAGATGTATAATTTTCTAGATATAATTGATTAGCATTTTTTGAAGCAATATTTGAGAGATCAAATCAAATTGGATCTAGATAAAACAATTCATGAATAAATATAAATGTAAAAGTCACACAATAGTTTAATAGTTTTAGTCATAGAGGTATTAAATCAAAAATATATGGCTATATGAATTCACCCTACTAGGTAGATTTGGTAGTTTTCATATTTTACCAATTTTTAAAATCATTTTTACAGTTGTCAAAATTGGTTGTCAACACTATTTCATGATAAATTAATAAAACAAAATAAAATTTTATAAAGCTAAAAAAAATTATGTATAAATATAAATATAAGGAGAATATAATGGTCTAAGATTCACAATAAAATTAATTTTATTAAAATAATATGGCTCTATGAAATCAATGTATCAGGTAGATTTGATAGTTTTTGTACTTAGTCAAATATGTTATTTTGACTTGTTTAATATTATTTAAGCTAAATAAAATTATTTAAGGTTAGAAAATTTTATTTAAAATTAGAAAATATTATCCAAATCTCATGCAAATTTAGAGGAACAAGTCAACTAATTTTATTTTTAGGTGAAGATTAGTTGTTAAAAATAAATAAAACATGCAGTTTGAGTGATAATTTAATGCTTATATTTATTTGTTAATTTATTATTTGTAATAAATATGAAATTATAAATATAGTTCACTCTTCATGAGAGATATGCATTATTTACTTGCATCCACTTAGCTTTATTATTAATAAATGTATTGAACTCATTATTATTGAAAAAGATTTTGGAAGACAATGGACAAGCTTGAGAAATAATGATGGATGTTTTGTGAGTTTGTTTCAATTTTATTTTCTCAAATTTTTGTGTTTTTTAAAGAACGTACATTAATTTGATATTATTATATGAAGTTCTTGCATGTATTTAATTGCAGTGATTATATTGAACTTTATGATAGTCATATCAACATTGTGATTATAAATCATACTTACAATTTATCAATGATTTAATTATGCTTAACAATTTAATAATAGAAATATGTTTGATTATGATCATTGAGTTATTCTATAATTATTTTCTTAGACTCTTTACTATGTTTTCTATGGTATATGCTTACATGTAACATATGATATACATGGGTTAATTATTCATGCTTGACTTAGTACAGTGAATCAATATGGAAGGTTTTATTTCTTAAAATAATCATAGAGTCATTTATTTTATGCCCCATTCTTCCTTCTCTTATGTTTTTTTTATGAATATGTTTATTTTAATTTAGCATCACTGTAAATATTTATTCTTGGGTGTTAATTTGATTACTTGGATGAATCTACCTTGATGGATTGTAAGTCACATGTTGTTATTTCACCACTTGATTAATTAAAAAATTCATACTCGCAACTCATGTCTTAGATTGATTACTCATCAATTCTAAAAAAGATGGTGAAAAACCATTAACTATGATATACATAAAATTGTACATACCAAAACTAAATATTTATAGCATCTAGGTCTTGTATATTTGAAAAATATAAATCAAGACTTGACCCTTCAATTCTAGACCTCCCTATTATCAAAAGGCTCACATTTTCCATCTCGTTGTGCCTAATTGCTTATCTCTTTGTTTTATCCATATTATTCTTTTGTTTTTTACAATAATGGAGTTTTATTCCTAATTAAATAAATAGGTCTAATTTGGGTAAATAAGTAAATAATATGTAATAATTAAGATTCTAATTTGTGTAAACAGATTGTATGTTTACCTTTTCTAAAAATAGCAATAATAGAGAGAAAATCAAACTTAGCTAGAAACTGACTGAGATGGGTGTTACAAGGTCTAGAAATTTCTGTGTAGACTTGGGATACTATCAAAAATAGGATCTTAGAGTTCATTTTTAGATTGGAAAGGAGAAATGAAAGTGGGACACACTGTTGTTTAGTGATATAGTCCTTTTCTATCACTACTATCTAGGTGACCTGAGTTTTCTAGGTTCTACTCGGTAGGTCTGTGTTACCTTGTCAGTGAAATATTGAATCTTAGAAGTCTATGAAGCTCATTGTGCATCCATTTTAATATTCAAATCCCTTAGAGATATTTATGATTGAACTTAAATGGAAACTTGGGAAAGAGAGAGAAGGGATTAGTGTGTAAAGGATACACTAGATACACTTCACACCTCATGTGTAGGCACGTTGCCTACATACCAATACTCTGACGAGGGATAAAGCTAATGTAGCTCTTCCATTGAAGTCCTTGGTATAATTATTTATGAAAATTTAATTAGATGAAAAATTGGGTGTACTTGGAATGACTAGGGAATGGTGTAAGGGTTTGAATAAGCTTAAAATAATATTGGAAGGCTATATGTAGAGAATAGGGAAAAGTTCTTGAATTTACTTGCTTGTATTCTTGCTTATTTCTTGTAAATAAGTGTCAACCCTTATAAATGGACTTTAAATGGCCTTTTATAGGGGATTTAATGATCATGGGTTAAATGAATTTGCATTAGGCCAACATGAATTAGGATAAAGATCTAGGATAATATGACTATTTGAGCTAACTTGGCACTTGGACAATAGTGCTAGAAATAAGACACCATGGGTTTCAGTGCTCCTATCCAAGTTGGGCACTATTTTCTAGAGGGAATGAGGCTTAGGGTGATGGATCTGTACCTAAAAGAGCTACCTAGGTCTGTAAGGGTTAAGTCTAGAATGTTTTGGATAACTGGGAATCAATGAAGGAAAACCTTAAAACGCTATGCAAACAAGTAGGAGGACCTATGGATTGGGCATATTTAGCCATACTCAAGTAACAAAATTTTGAATTTTATGTGACTAAATCCCCCCCCTTTATTCTAGTGATGTAGCAAAGTGAAATACTAAGATAAAGGTAAAAATAGAAAGCATACTTGAACTTACTTGCAAAGGTAAATCCTTTAAATCTTGTGTGATGTTAATTAATGTTGGATAGTGCATAGAGGGTACATTATACAAGTGTGAATCTATAAAATAAAAAAAGAGTAGATCAGTTATTATTATAGGTGATATAAAACAACAACATATAAAAGTTGAGTAAAATAAAAAAGAAGATAAAAGAATGAATACACCTCTCTAGGTACATGAACCAGTACAAAACCTATTGTGATCTTGAGTAAGGCTGAGTAATGTTGGATTATATTATATGATGTTATACCAAAATTTATATCATTAATGGATATGAGTGATTAATTCCCTAAAAAGTGGCTCAAGAATACAAAGGTTGGCCCTTTGGCTCCATCATTGCCTACCAAGTGAAGCTAACAAATCATACATGTGCCAATCAATGTTTTGACTGTGTGTCTAATCCCTTTAAATAGGTGGCTCAAGAATAAAAATAATGACCCTTTAGCTCCATATTTTCCCACTAAGTGAAGCTAATGAATCATGTATGTGTCAATTGATGTTTGAACTATGTGTCTAGTCCCTCTAAATAGGTGGTTCAAGAATACAAAGGCGAGCCCTTTGGCTCCATCATTACCATGTGAAGTGAATCTATGAAGTGATATCAATATAGAATAGATGTCATATGAGATGGCTCATGGATCCCATGTATGTTCTAAAAATTTGACAATATGGCATGGATAGCTGAATGTATGCTAGAAACTAGGCCACTCTTGGCCATTCTGAAAGATGGAGATTAGGATTATATGAAATCCACTCTAAAACTAATGCACTAGGCTCATGTGAAATCCAAATTGGTAACTCAGGTACTTAGGAAGTTAAAACTTGTATGAAAGTTTAACTTGAAAAATATGCTAACCACCTATAGATGGAGTAAAGCACGCAACAGCTAAGAATGTCTAGGTAATAAACTAAACTAGAAAATAAAGTAAGACCAATGTGCCATTCACATTGCCACCAATCACTAGTGTCTAGAACATGGATTCTAATCTAGAAGTTATGTCAATTACCTAATCTGAAACTAGAAGTGAGAGTCATCATGATACACATGATACCCCCTATATCTGGATTCCCTAAGAAAATTATACTAAACTATTGATTCTAACTGATTTGGATATGCAAAAACTATAGCTAAGTTGAAATTTTTGTCTGTTACTAGAAACCCTAGGTGTTTTTATACCTAGACAAGAGTGAAAAATGAGGGCACCCTTGTGTTTGGTGTTGTTGTCCATTTATAATGCTATTTTCCTATGCTAAAATTGGTTGTTGATCTAGAATTGTCACTCTTTTTTTGTTCTATTCTGACTGGTTTGACTCTATATTCTAAATTAGGTGATCTAAATGTTACTATTTTGACTGCTAGGAGTTTTTATCTCTATGACAAAACCTCTATTTGTTTCCCCCTCTTCTGAGGGTAGGAATAAGTACCTTTCAATGATTTCCCTTAGAACAAAAATCCCTACAAGTGTGTTAGGCTAGAAATATACATGATATAGCAATGATAATCAATAAGATATCTCAAGATATAACAATATTTGTAATGAGAGATTTTTTAGATCAATAGAGGTATGCATAGATAGATATAATAATGTAATAACATGTGCAATGTATTTAACTAGAACTAAAAATATTAGATGTTAGTTGTTAGTTGTTAGTTTTTAGTTTTTGGTTGTCAAGGAGGGATGGAGCATGATGTCCATCATGGCATCTAAGAAAGAAAGGAAAATGTATGATATGGATCATGGCATTGCAATAATAAAAAAATCAATCAAGAAAACAAGTACATATAGCAATAATCAAGAAGCATATAAGGGTGGCCAAAGGGCCACACAAATAAGGGACATGGGCACATATCACTCAAACTAGAAAGCAAGCATAAAAAACATGTTCAAATGCAACATACATATGAAATAGAAATAATTAAGATTAGAATGAGGGCCATAGGAAAATAAAAGAGTACAATCAAGGGACATTGGAAAATATCCAAAGGTACACACACACATATAGAAGTAAAGGACATTGGTAAATGTCCTAAGGCACAAATAAGAAATAAAACTAGAACCAGAAATGCAATCACATATAACTACACATAGAAAAAAAATAAACCATGTAAAAATTGGAAAGGTACAATCACATATAACTAATCAAAGCAAGAGTGAATGTGTTCAAGGCATGTTTAGTACATGACTAGGTATATGCTAGGAAATACACAAGTGCCATATACTAGTGAGTGTCAATGTGTTAATCCATGTAATATAGTAAGTAATGTATGTCAACATGATAACTAGAGTGTGTGGTGTAATAATGACATAACTTGATGGTGAAGTCATTTAGAATATGCCCCTAGTGGGAAGATATATGTCAATGTATGTCTCGAATGTAGAAGTAGGATGTCCCCTCAATGGGTAGAATAAAGCAATCAAAGAATTGAAAGTCACCTCACACACTCAAAAAATATCAAGTGAATCATGGTAATGTATATAATTGACAGAAAATAACATATAAAAATAAATGTAAGTCTAACATAGTAGTAGAAATGTAAAACATGGATGATGCATACAATATAAATGTTTTTGGTGTTTTTGAATTATTTGAATGTTTCTATATTTTGAAATTTTGTATTTTTTATAAGCTAAGTAAAATCAAGCAAAATATATTATGTACAAGTACCTTGGGATAGGATGATATTAACCGATGAGTCTCATTTAAGACTCCCTATCATAGTATAATATATCAAGGAGTGGAATCATGTGTAAATGTGAAGCACGATGAAAATGCTAAGACTTTGGATCTAAAATTTGTATATGTTGTAGATGCTCTAAAATATCTAAAGTGGAAATTGACTATGGGTTCCCATTGTAACTATAAAAAGTGGATGTAAGTGTAGGGCTCTTAAGGACCCATATGGAACTAGGATAATCTCTTTTAACATGTGATTTATGTGTATACCCATGAGATCTCAATGAAAGTTCTCTAGGTGTGAAAATTGTAACTAGAAGTTATCTAGAATCCCAAAGCTATGGAGGTGTATGAACCCTCTGTACTGGTAATGGATATTTTAATTGTGTCTAAATCTTTACTAGAGGAAGAACTATAATTGATGGGGAAACTGAAACTAGTAGAGAAGCTGGAACTAGTGACTATGAAGTAGATGGATTTGAAGTGGGTAGTGGTAACTCATAAAAAACTCCACCAATTATAATAACCTAATTAACATGAATGAATTTCATGCATCTATGAATTGTAGATGGTAATGCTTGAATTTTTTGAATCCATGGGTAACCAAGTAACATATCAAAAATTCTTACACTGGGAACTATAGTGAAATGTGTGGTCACATGTGTTAGACTAGTCTACAAAGGAAGTATAATCTTACCCAATGAATTCTATATGTGCCACTAAATCTACTGATAACTATATTTGTTGGAATGATATCATGATTTGAATAGCCCAAATGCTATAATAATATAATGGTGCACATGTTGATACTAGAACCATTATCGATGAGAACACTATGAATGGGATGATTATGAATATGTGCTTGGATCATGAGTGATTTATAATCTAAATTATCCTCAAAAATATCTTTATCTAAGAAGGATATCAAAGGTTTATCTAGAAATCTGAACTCATACACATCGATCATACCGCTTAAAGGATGTGACTCAAATGAAGGTGCCTGGTATGTAATAAGTAGTGTATATGCATGATATGCATGGTGAACCCATGATGTGTCCCCTATATCCTATTTTGAAGGCTATGGAAATAAATCTAAGAAGATTTTAAAATCTTTATCATGTGTTGGCTTAGCTTGTGGAGGCTCAACTAAAGTGACAAGATCAAGTAGGTTGTCATCTATCAAGTCATATATCTTATGTCTCAAGCTAATGAATCTATTTGTATTATGGCTTGGTGCCTTGTGGTAATCAAAAAATGCCTTTGATCATATTCCTTGGGAAGAGGTTTGGTTGGATCAACTTTACAAATAGGAAGGAGAGATATGATTTTATAATCCAAAAGCTACTATAAAAACACTAGCTAGAAGAACTAGAACATGTGAGAAAGTATGTCGAGGGGGTGTTGATAAAACTATACACTGAAGAGACTCTAAAATTTCATTTACTATAGGTTTATTCTGCCCTTTTTTATCATTAAACTTGACCTTATATGGGACTTTGTTATTACTCTTATTAGTTGTGTTTGGAATTCTTGTATACTTAAGTTTGCCAATTGAAATGAGTTTCACTTCTCTTTCCTTTAGTATATGACACAATTTAGTGAAGGAAGATAATCACTTAAACATAATTGATTCATGAAGTGATATTAGAAGACTTTATTTGAAGAGGTCCTATAACTCTTGATCTACCATGGGACTAGTCATCTTAGCCAAGATGGTCTTATACCGAAGAATATAGTCTATGAGATGCTCATTTGGTCATTATTTATGTTGAGCAATTTGAGCATATAAAACCTTATCACCAATTTTAATGCTAAAGTGTGCTAAGAACATGTCAACTAAAGGATTTAATGTATGAACTGACTAATTCAGTAGACTATAGAACCATTGTATATCATAATCTTTTAGGCTCCTTGAAAATAGCTTGGTAAGTAGCTAGTCATTGGGTACATAGTCCAATCATGTTGCATGAAAAAGTCTCAAGCATGTCTCTAGATCACCCTTGCCATCATAAAGATTAAGATTGGGTTGAAAAAAACCTTATGTCAAGGGTGTAGAATCAATGTGACATACCAATGGTTTATGCAAAAGATCAAAAGAATCCAAAACCTGCATAGGTATAGTGGTACCTTGCTCAAGATGTGTCACCTTGTATTGAAGAGATCTTATCTCTTACACAAGGGCTGACACATTAGGAGAGAGGGATGTACTAGTTATAAGTAGTGGCATAGAGGTAGATTAGGATACTATAGGGGGTTATTGAGACATAGTTGTTTTTGTAGTGTCATTTTCAACTAGTTTCTCATTGGGGATGGAAAACTCAACTTGTTTAGCCTTTTTTATTTCCATGATAGATTGAAAAATTAGTGTATGATCTTTAGGTTGTTCCTTAAGTTTATCTCTAAAGTTTTGGAGGATCAAATATTTGTTGAGTGCAACTTCATTATCAACAATGGGGGAAGTGGATTAGTAGTCCAATGTGGTGGAGCATGAGAATTGGTATGTACATCATCATTTTTATTTTAATACTACTCTTTGTCAAAATTATCATCATTAAAATTGGTGAAATATGGATGTGTAGAATCTATTACTAGAACTTGAGTTGGTTGTTTATCCATGGTATATGGCTGAATTTCAATAATCTAGGTGAATTTAGGAGGATTGACACTAAGTCTTGCATTTCATCTCGAAGGAAGAGATGCAAGGAACTTAGGTGGTATAAGGAAAACAACTTGGATAATAGTAGAAAAGATTAAGCTGATATAATCTAAACAAGGAACTGGAATATCCATAAAAAGGATACAAATCTCCAAAACATGTAAGGTGATACCTCAAGAAACAAAATAGGAGATAGTACACGTAACTAGGGATTTTTTCAAAAATATTTGTGTGAAATACTATGAATTTTTATATTTTAGATTGAATTTTTGAGCTAAGTATATAATATAAAATTTAGAAAATGGTTGGAAAATTAGTGCAAAATAATTTGGAGTTAGTTGATGCAACTAAGGTGTTTAAATGATTTATTTTTACAATTAGTATGATAATTTTATATTAATTTATAGAATTTTTTTAGATTTTTTCTTGAAAATTTTAAGAAAAAATCAAAAAATATTTCTAAAATTAGCAATATATTTTAACTAGTGTTTGGAATGTCTTTGTATGCAAAAAGGACCTAATATGTGCAAACTAGGGTTTTAATAAAATATATGATAATTTTGTGATTAATTTGTAGATTTTTTAATTTTAAATATAGGACAAATTAGGAAAATATGGAAAAAAATATATAAATAATTTACCCTAGGGTTTTTATGCAAAAATTTGAAGAAAATTAGGGTTACCAAATGTTTTATTATTTTTCAAAATAATGGAGTTTTATTCCTAATTAAATAAATAGGTCTGAGTAGGTTAAATCAATAAATAATGTGTAATAAATAGGCTATTTATTTTTTTAAATAGATTATATTTTTACCATTTCTAAAAATAGTAATAATAGAGAGAAAATCAAACTTAATTAGAAACTAACTGAGATGGGCGTTGTAGGGTCTAAATTTTTTATGCAAGCTTAGGAGACTATCAAAAATAATATCATGGAGATTATTTCTAGATTGGATAAGAGTGTCAAAAGTGGGACACCATACTATTTGGTGATATAGTCTTTTGTCGACACTGTTGTCTAGGTGATTTGAGTTTTCTAGGTTCTGCTCGATAGGTCTATGTTACCCTGTTAGTGAAATATCAAAGCCCATTATGAAGCTAATTGTGCATCTATTTTAATATTCAAAGCTCTAGGATCTCTTTTTGATTGAATTTTAATGACAACTTGGAAAAGATAGAAAAGAGGTTAGTGTGTAAAGGATACGCTGGATGCACTTTACACCATGTGTGTGGGCATGATACCTACATACCAATAATATGAGGGATCAAGCTAATGTATTTCTCCCATTGAATTGCTTAGTACAATTGTGTATGAAAATGCAACTAGATGTGAAATTGGGTGTACGTGGAATGACTAGGGACTAGTGTAAGGGTTTGAATAAGCTTGGAATAATATTGGAAGGCTGTATGTAGAAAATAAGGAAAAGGGCTTAAATGTACTTGTTTGTATTTTTTATTCTCTCTTGTAAATGAGTGTCAGCCCTTCTAAATGAACTTAAATGGCCTTTTATAGGGTATTTAATGATCATGGGTTAAATGAATTTGCATTAGGTTGACATGAATTAGGATAAGGATTTGAGAGAATATGATCATTTGAGCCAACTTTGCACTTGGACAACAACACTAGAAACATGACACCCTAGGTTTTGGGTCTCTTATCCAAGTTAGGCATTGTTGTCTAGAGGTAATGAGACCTAAGGGGATAGATCTGGGTCTAAAAGAGCTACCTAGGTCTATAAGGGTTAAGTTTGGAGGGTTGTGGATGATTGTGAATCAGTGAAAGAAAAGCCTAATAGGGTTGTGCAAACAAGTATGAGGACCTATGGATTGGGTGTCTTTAGCCATATTTAAATAACCAAATTTCACATTTTATATGAATACACATATCATTATAATGAGATAAGTATCTTTTAATACATAGAAATGTCAAAACTTCATAAACATCATTCATTATTAATTTTAGATCAATTCCTTTTTTTAACCTTTTAGACACTATCGACTATAGAAGGACACTGTAGTCAATAATAGTGTCCAAATACTTATCTAGTGTCCAGTAGCCAAAATTCATCCAAATTATGAAATGATCAAAATTTGTGGGTTGGCCTAGTGGTATTATTAAACCTTACCATGAGGCATTTTCAAAAAGTTTGGTATAAATGCAAGTCTAAGCCTTCTCATTATTCATCTAGTAAATACTAAGAAAACACCTCATAAAATTAAAAAATCAACTACACACGCAATATACTTTTCCCTATTCATCCCTATTTTCATATAAATTATATGATCAATCATATGATAGTTATAAATCCTTCAAAGATCAACCCATGAGATATATTTTTCAAATTACAAGTTAGATCACTGTATACCTCTTCATATAGTATACTACACCCTTGTGTACACATTTTCCCACATATAAAGGAGAACTACATAAGTCTGAGGCCCTCCTTAGAGTATTAGATATGTAGGCAACACCCATTGATAGAGGGGTATTTAGGGAAGCTTGAAACCATGATCCCACTAACCTATTTTTCAACAAACTCATTCTAATGGTGAAGAAGGGAGAACAACTAGTGTTTGATCAATCAGGGAAGAGCAACAACCTATATCCTAGATATGAATACATTAATTTAAAAGTAACAAAAGAATATGGAACAATCAATTTGGTCACATCTAGATCCAATCATTATTTAGTACTAGACACATTTGTCATAGTTATACACTAGCATTGATGGTAGTGTCTACATCCTTAGAAGTATAATTTTCAAAGTTTCATGAATGATCCAGAACATTGATTCTACATACTTTACACTTTTTCTAGTCTAGATCTATTTGAGCACAATGAACTAGATAAATTCCATTGTTTATTATGTACTGTAATCTATTTCAATAGTTATACTTTACTATTTTTAGCAATCTCAATTCTATATATTTAAAATATTATTTATTTGAGTTTTATATTAATTGGCCTATTATATATTAGTTTAAAATCCTTTTATTAGAACTATTTCTATATTTATTAGCCCTAGATCCCATACATAAATAAATTTAGGGTTAAATATTTTGTAAACCTGATCTTTGGTCACAAAACCCTAGTTTGACATAGAGTTTCCTTATTTACTATTTTTCTCATTTCTAATTTGAAAATGTTCAAATTTTAAAAATCAAAATTTATTTTTCCTAAAATCATTATTATTAATGATAAAAAAAAGACCATTTACACATCCTAACCTTAAGGAGGGTGATAGTTACCATCCTTTTAATTAGGTTTATGATATCACTACTTCAATGGGTAAGGTGTCCTATTCTATGATTTATAATGAAGGTGATCAATATGTCCTTCATCAAACCCCTCTTTCATCTCTTCTAGATGGTATGTGTATGTATATTTAAACTAAAGTATGTAAAGTTTGTGCTTGTGAATCCCTAAAAGATCAAATCACCACTATGAATAAGTTAATAAAAGAGTTACAAAATTACATTACCTACATGAAAAATCCAAAATATTCTAGTGTTAATCATGTGTTTGAAAATTCATCTTGAAATGTTGTGCCCAACAAGGTTCTATTTCAAAATAAGAAGTTAAATGAGACTTTGTCTACAACTAGTGATTCAAAAAGTAAACAAAAGCTTAATAAGAGTCAAGTGAAATCCTACGATAAATGTTTTGAAATAAAATGATTCAACTACCTCCTCTACATCCTATAAGGAGATCAAAAACCTACTGTGCATATCATGGAATGCATGAGAATCATACAAATTATTATTTTGTTTTAAAAAACAAAAAACAAAATATAAATGATAGTATTAATCATATCATTGATACATCAATCAAGTAACCCACTCACATTATGAGTACCTCTCCTAAAGCACAAGTGCCAAAATAATAAATATGGGTACCAAATGACAATACAAAATAAAAATAATTGTAAATTTAAAACTTAGAGAAAGAACAGATTCAAAAGGGAGTGTTACAAAAAGAGGAAAAACATAAGTTAAAAAATCAAACTCTAGATAAGAAAATAATCATTCTAAAAAGAGGGTTTATAACAAAATAATTTTCAAAGTAAGACATGCCTACAAAATCAAATGATACAAATATGGTTTCTAAAGACCCAAGCATCACATACATTCCATGTCTTGAGGAACAAAAATTCAAGTAAAAAACTACATATTTTCCTAGTGTTCAAACAAAGATACATGACTCTTCTATAGTCCATAATGAGATGTAACATTTTGATAATGATGAACATACTCAAAAAGAGAAACCTTTCAAGATTTAAATTCTAATATATTATGGAATGTGTTTTTCATACACAAATGCTCACAATGTTATATCATAAGTTCAAGTAAAAACTAAGAAGCTTATTATCTCCTATAATAATGATTATAACAATGATCATGATCCTAATAATACAAAAGATTAGTATGATCCTGATGATATTGATTATGTAGCATATGAATATGACATACATGAGATGAAGCCTTCATAGATACAGCCCATTCATGAGTACATTGGTTTCTAGTAACACTTTTCCTTATACATGTATTCTTTGCTTATCATTTCAAATATTCCAAAAATTCAAAAAAATCAAATTTTCAAGAAAATATAAAAAAATGTTCAATAATTTAAAAATACCAAAAATATTTAACATGCCCATATTTTAATAACTCATTTGAATCTATATTATTTATTTATGTTAGTATATATCATAACATTTCATCCCTATATACACATATGTTTCACGTTGAGTTTTATACAAACTTACCAAAACACATGATCTATGGACTTCCATATGTTAAACCTTTTCTCTACTAATGTCATATAGTACATTAGGTGAATCTATTTTTTTAATCCTAATTGATACATGTTACATATCCTTTAAGGTCATTTATACATTATCATGTTTGACCTTATATGTTAACACTTACTCATGTATATATCAATGCTCTTATCTTTCATAATGTACTTGATATGCTATACTACCTAGCATTTTTTGCTAACACATATATGTAGGGACTAGTATAATATTCTTATGTTGTTTTCTTGTACTTCATTTATCCAAATCTTCACTTCTTTGAGTGTGTTACATGGATTTATATTGGCTTGCATATAGAAAATTTGAATATGTTCTTTTTGTTGGTATTTATGCCATTATATGTTGATTGTACATTTGAATATGTCATTCTATATGATTTGAACATTTAAACATGTCATTCATTTTGATTGTGTGGCATTTGAACATGCCCCTTGTATTAGGTCTCATTAGACCATTATTTTGAATTACATTAAGTGCTCTAGTGTGTACTTGATTGCTTATTGATCTTACAGTATTACCATCTACACATTTCCATGATCTATATCATATATCTTAGGACTTGATGTGATCACATATTATGAGCTTAATTGATATATCTACTTTGACATGTTATCCCTTATGCTACATGATCCATACATAGATTATATAGCTACCTTATCCTTTCAAGGTAAAGTACCTACAAGTTTATAATTCCCTCACCTTGAAATTGGAATCATTATAATGGATGAATGTCATAAAATCATGGCTTCCACACTTATAAATTTTCATAGTTTTTTAGATTTTAGTGGAGGCATGCCATAATAACATGACCTGACCTCCACAATTATACATTCTCAAAATTTCCATATTGCAGTGGTGACATGTCATAAAAACATTACCTTTGCACTTATACACTTACTTAGTATCTATAAAATTTAGTGGGTCATGTCACAAAGACATGAAATCCACACTTTCACAAAATTTAGTTTAGTGCCATATTCAAATATACACTTGGGTTAGAATCCTATACAATGCACTAATTTTACATATATTTAAAACATTTTTTTTCAAATCTATGATACATATACTACAACTTAGACATATTATAGGTGCATATGGCATGCTATTGTACCTAAAATTTCAAAACATTAAGTTATATTACTCACCAAGACACATTAATTACACCAGGATGTACTATTATCGAGACTTTTTATTGCAATAGCTAGTTTAATTTATGGGTTGAGTTGATTTAATTATTTAACCTCACCATATATATATATATTATAATGATTAAATAATTCAATCTCACTGGATTTATAGGATGAGTTGATTAAATCACTCACCCTCACCATGTTATGTATATTCACATTTGAGTTGTAAGATTGAGATATAATGATCTCAATGGCCATGTCAAAACTCATCCTTACACCATATTTGGTCATAATACCTTCCAATATCCCTCTTCAAATCTCCAAGGTTTAGGTTTGAACTTATCGAGATCTAATGCTTCATAAGGAAGCATCTTTACCAAGACAAAGTATCAAAAGATAGCATAGTGTCATCAACATACAAGTGTACTCATTCCTTGCTCTCTTTATTTTTAAGAATTTGAATTATTTAAAATTTTAGATTATATGCATTTATTCATACTTTAACATACTCTTTTTTATAGGTCATACACCAATAAATCACTCAAAATGGGCTCAATAAAAGGTAGGTTATTTTTGATGTATTTCTTTCCTTTAACCTATTAATTTCTCCAAGGATGTATTTATTTATTTTAGCTTATTAATTTACTCCTTATGTACTACTATATTAAAAGGGGGGAAATTTATAGACTAGAATTGATTATTTATAGCATCTCAATCTTGTATATTTGACAAATATCAGTCAGGGCTCTACCCTTCAATTATATACCTCTTTATTGTTGAAGGGCTCATATTAGCCATCTCATTGTACCTAATACTTATGTCTTAGTTTGATCCATATCATTATAATAATCTAGGTCTCCTATATTACATATAAAACTCAAAACTTGTTAAACATCATTTACTATCAAGTTCATATCCATAACTATTTTCTAATCTTCTAGATATTATCGACCACAAAGGAACACTATCACCAAAGATAGTGTCCATATCCTTATTTAGTATCCAGTAGTCAAAATTCATCCAATTAAAATATAATTGAATCTCATGGGTCATCCTAACCTTCTTATTAAAACCTACTGTGAGATGTTTTCAAAAGGTGTGGTATAAATACAAGTCTAAGCCTTGTTATTATTCATCTAGAAAAACCAAGAAAACACATACCAAAACTAAATTATTCAACTATACAATAAATCTACCATGACTTATTAATTAATATTTTCATATCAATCATATGAGTAGTCATATAACAAGTATAAAACATTCAAAGAGAAACCCATGAGTGATATTTGTCAAATTACATTCTAGATCACTGCATGCATCTTCATATAATATATTCCACCCTTGTACACACACTTCCCACACATAAGGAAGAACTACATAAGTTTTAGGCCCTCTTTGGAATATTGGATATTTAAGAATTTCCCATTGATAGAGGTTTTTTTTTGGAAGATCAACACTATGAGCACAATAACCCATTTTTTAGAAAACTAATTCCAAGGGTGAAGAAGGGTAAAGAGCTTAGTTTTGATTAATCAATGAATCATAAGAAAATTTATCCTAGATATAATTAAATCAATATAAATATGAAATACAATCCAAAATAATTAATTTGGTCACATCATATCCACTCATTATTTTGTACTGGACACCTATGTCACAATTAGACACTAGCATTGATGGCAATGTTTAGATCTAACGAGAGTGTTTGTGGCCACAGGAGTATAATTTATAGAATTTGATGACTAATCCTAAAAACTAATCTTACATAATCGAAACTTATTTCCAATATATATCTATCTTTGTAAAGTAAACTATCTAGGTAAAATTATTTTTTATCTATTACAATATCTTTCAATAGTTATACTTTACTATTTTCAACAATCTCAGTTGTATAAATTCATAATATTATTTACCTAAGATTTATACTAACTGGATTACTATAGATTAGTTTATCTCCCTTGTGTTATAAATATTTATATATTTATGAACCCAATATCCCCCATATATCTAAATTTAGAGTTAAGAAAACCCACTTTAACGCAGTCATGTCAAGAACATCCTTAAAAATATTGAGAAGTAGTCTGATGCTTAGAACCTTACTAATTGCATGGTTCAAATGGAGAGTAGAAATAGAGAAGGAAAAAACTAATTAGGATATTTTACATTTTATCCAAATAAGTAAGTATTCTATTATAAATTATAAATTGAGAACACCAAAGTCCTCTAGGAAGCTCTTTTGAGAAAAAAGGAAAGTATTGATTTAAGATCTGGTAAAAGAACTAAAATCCATGACAAGGTAGGCAAGCCAGATGTTGATAATTTTTGAGTTGTGACACTAGAAAACTCATTAAAAACATTTAATATAGTTTAAATTTAATTATAAATACTATGTAAAACTAATTTTTTAATTATGATTGTGGCGTTCTTTTTGTTTTGAAACAATGTTACTCTTTTTGGCTATAAGTTTGTTATTTGTTGATAGCCTTTTGTTTGTTTTAGTTATTTTGGATATATTTTATCCCTTTGTTCCTTGTTTGGTTATATTTATCTATATTTTAATGTTTTTTTATAATAGGTAAGGGCCCCTCTCAAAACCATCTTATTACCAATATCAAAAATAATATGATTCTGGAGCTTTTGTAATAGGAGGAACTTGATCATTACATTGAGACTATGTTGGTGGAGTAGTTTAATTGTGAGATATTACATTATTTTTACTTATGGTTATTATATAAGTTAGTTTCATGTTTTATTTTTAAGTTTTATTGGGTTTTTGATATTTAATATTTTACTTATGGTGGTAGTTAACCTTTGTTTCATTATCATAGTGAGAGTTGGTATAATATTAATCATAATTTACTTTAATGACACCTATAAATTTATTCATGGGTGTGTGTAGATTATATTTATGGATTATATAGCATCTTATTTTTATACACTTGGAAAACTAATACCTTAGATGTTCCTCTTAGTTTTGGACCCTTTCCCACTTTCACAAGTCTTGCATCTGCTCTATCTTATGCCCCTTGGCCTATCTCTTAGTTTGATCAATATTATGTTGATTACCTAAGCCTTTTTTCTTGATAAAAATTATTAAAATGTATTTATCTTCCACCTCTATAATTTTTTAATATTTACCTAATTTACTTCTCCCTAGACACTAATGTCTGAGATAGACACTAACATTGATGTTAGTGTTCTGACCCAATACAAGTGCCTTAAAACCATCTATTTTTCAAATGAAACATATCCTAATGGTCATCATAAGTGATTTAATGTGATTTAATTATCTAAATGGATTTATATAAATATAATATCAATCCTCATGCATTCTTCACCTTGTAACACAAGAATCATACCTAGTATTCTTACCAAAGAGTATTCAAAGAAAATTCAATTGAACTAAGCTTCCCTATTTACATACTAGTCATTGGTAAACCATATATAGCTTAGAATTACTAAAGGATCATCCCAAGATCCCAATTTTCTAATTTATAAGTTAGTTCATTTTTGTACTTCCTTTTTACATATCACATGATTCACACACAAGCCAACACATAAGGGAGAACTACATCAATTTGAGGTCCTCTTTAGAGTATTGGATATGTAGGAAATGATACCTAACATAAGGGTATTTGGGTTCATCTTGACAAAAAATGGCCACTACCACATTTCCCCCAAGGTCACCATGAATATGAAGAACTAGGGTTTTGAAAATTCATGAAGAGCAACAATCTATGACCCAGATTTGAATGCACTAGAGCAAAGGCAAAGTTAAACCCAAAAGCATCTAGGTGGTCTTATCCTTTTCTAGTAATTATTATGTATAGGACACTTGTATCAATCTTATATATTATCATTTATTTAGCCATATTAGGTTAACTCTAGTGTCAAGATTTCCAAAAGCATCAGATCTAGAAACTGATGACTATTCTAGAATCATATTCTAGCATGCTTTCTACTTGTCCTAGATCTAACACTATGTTAGCATAAAAACCAAGTAAGTATATGAATTGTTTTTAATTTCCTTCGTAGCTTAGTTATACTTTCTATATTTATCCTATTATCATCATAATAAATTTAGTGTATGTATATATCTAAGTTTAGCATTTAATTGGCCTTCTGTAGATCTGATTATCACCCTTGTGTATTGTTATTTCTATAATACTAGCCGTTTATAGTCTAAGGTTAGGATTCATAAATCTGATTTATATTTAAATAGTGTGATGGTAGGATTTTAAGTTTATTGATGTTTATTTTAACATTTTGAAGATTTATGTTGTCATTTAGATTGATTTTATTGGTTTGATTGGTCTTTAGAATCTTTGATATGTTATTTATAGCACTATTTAATGATTGATTCAAGGTTGAATTTTTAACCTAACATAAGGTCATAAAAAATGTTTTTGAGGTCATGATATTTTTCATGAGAATAAAATATATTAGCATGCCACCAAAAACTTATCATGATTTTACCTTAGTTTGATATGATTAGAAGGATCAAAACTCATAGTATGAGATGATGACATCATTTTATTGAGTGCATGGAGACTAAGGGGATGGTAGTTGGGTTTAAATTATTTGAATAAGATGTCACAAAAACTTAAAACACTAGTGAGGTTTACATTGTGATGATTTAGAGTTGATATTTTTGGTGGGTTGGGCTAATGATGTTATGCAAACAAGATATCACATTAAATGTTCTTAAAAAATAAAATTATTAGAATCACTTTTTGACACAAACTAGTTATCCATTCAAAGTCTCTCTTTTATTTCATGCTTCTTGGAGAAAAATCCAACACCCATTTTTCCTTTTTTACCCTAAACGGACATACCAAAATCAAATACAAAAACTACTTTAATGACCATTATGATTAGTCCAGGGTACCCTCCTCCACATCTACCTCTACACCCCTAGTTATTATCGATATTTGCATCATAAATGGTTTTACATAACTCTTAAAATCTCAAAATATAAAAGTGTGAAGGGAATCTAGATGTAAATTAAACTAATAAATAAACTAACAAACTAAAATCTAATCTAAACTAACTCAACCAAGGATAGAGATACAAACTAAATACATAATAACACAAATTTATACATTAGTATAGTGAGCTTCTTCCATTGAAATTTGAATTGATTTACTCTCTAAGATGTGGTTGCGTACTCTTATCAAATGCAAGGTAAAATGGGAAATGTTTTTTTATGAAAATACTCGATGGATGGATTTTATTAACTTGAGATTCACTCAAGAATTTGATATCACTTCATTAGCATAAGTCAAGATGAATGAAAGAAATCATTTGCATGTCTATTTATAGGTTTATGGGAGATCGATCATATGGTGGAGGATTATTTTAATATTTTCAATTATTTAAATAATTGATGGTGGAGAATTAGTCCTCATCCATGAGGATGATGACTAATTACATAGGCTAAGAGAAAAGGGGATTTGGTTGAGTGAGTAATCAAGAAATGGTCAAATTGGTTGAAAATTTAAGAGTTAAATCACAAGGTGTTTGAGGAAGTTAATGGATTTGTTGTATGAGTCAACATGTGATGGAGATAATCATGGAGGATGTATGGGTGAGGTGGTAAATCTAGATTTATTAATTAAATTTGGATGAAAAGGTATGCCTAATTGATTAATTACTAATTATTAAAATTTTGGAGAGAAATGAATGTAATTTGAATTTAAATTTGGGAAAGAAGATGAATTAGCATGTAAAAGTTAATTTTGACACTAAATTGTGAAATTCAGGTGTCTACATTTGCCCTTCTTTGAATCGTGTTGCAAAGCAATACCATTTCAAAAAATAGTAGACAATGTAGAGTGTTGATGATTGAGAATAAAAAATTCCCCAGATGAATGAAAAATATCGAGATGATTCCCCCTCGAGTGTTCATGTAAGAAAGTGGGTGAACATTTGAAATGATGAAGATGAAAATGATGAGGAAGTGATTATAAGAAAAGGTTTGAAATAGATCAAAGTACTAATAACCAATACCATAATTTAAAGGTTTAAATTTATGTAAATGATTTGACCTTAATGATAATTTATAGAGAATAGATTGGGAAAAAGAATATGTCCTATTTATAAACTACATATTTGTATTATGCTCAGACTTAGGGGTATCACAAGCAGATGTGGGAATAATATATCTTGATGATGGTAAGATACGGGTCTGAAAATAAGAAATATATATTTTCCAATATGAGATATATATTTAAAAAATTGATAGTTACAAGTAGGTGATAAAGATTTATGATATATCAATTAATTATGGCCTAAAATTTGAAATTGATGCATTTAGAGGGGAAAAATATTTGAATGGGGGGGCTAGACTCTGAATAGAGGGAAAATGAATTGGAAATTCATTTATGAAAATTTGATTTTTAGAGTGATTTATTAGTAGATTGTGATTGAGTGATTTTATATGTGGGTTCATGGATAAAATAAACCATATCCCTAATCACTAGCACCACAATGAGCATGTGAGGTGATACCATAGATGGGAGAGGAGTGGGCCTCTGATGAGTACAACTTTAAACTTTGGTTTTTTCATTTCTAGTCATTTATTATAATTTAAATTTGAGTTGAATGATTTTTAAAATGACCCATTAGTGATTTTGTTATCAAAATTTGTGAAATTGTAAGGATAACTACAAAATCATTATTCTATATAGAGAAATTGTAACACCTAGTAGTGAAATTATTTGAGAGAAATAGGCTATAGGATTTTTGAAATCATACTTAGTAGTTTTAAAATCACTAAAAATCATTAAAATGATTAACAAAATCACTAAGTTAAAGAATGAGGCTAGAAATTTAAGAAATAGACATGTATTTTGCATAGATGGATAAATGAAAATGAAATTAATGAGTGTTTGATGTGTTTTAAATAAATTTGTGTTGATTTGTAGAATCAACATTATCCTATTATGCATGTGGTTTGTAGGAGGAATTACAAGTGTTAGTGACACAAGAGTAGAGGGATAGAGTATTGTCATGGATTTTGAGGTTCACCAAGTATGAGTTTGAGGTGATGGAGGTAATAATACTATCCTATGTATCCTAGATGTTAGAGATCTAAGTTAATAAGGAATTATTTACTGCATTGATTGAGAAATGACATAGTGATAAGAGCAAGTTTCACCTACCATAGGTGAGATTAATATGACATTTAAGGATGTATGGTAGATCTTAAAGATCCTGATATGGGGGAAATAGGTGTACTAGGGACAAGGACCTGAGGTGGCTACACTCTATAAGATATTTGGTGAGGATTTGATTTTTTTTTTGAGAGGTGGTGTAGATATTGATACATGCATGGACTAAGGGATAGACTCATTAATGGTTGTTTTCATGGCTATTGTTAGTGGTATTATGTTACCTAACAAGATCGGTAGATTGTGTCCTATTAGTTTATTAGATGTTACTGGTTACATGATTGATATGGGGGAGAAATTTACATGGGTTTTTAATGTATTGGCTTGTTTGTACATAAATTTTCATCATGTAGTTGATTTAGATAGGAAGGAGATAGGTCCCATGACTCTACTACATGTATGGTGTTTAGAGCACATTGCAATGGAGTGGACCATTAGACATATGAATGATATAAAAAAGGAGGAGTTGATTTCATATGGGTGGAATGTGATTATATGGACTAGAGACCACACTTATGATGTTTGGAGTTTTACAAGTGAGCACTAGATGAGATTGGGGAAGACTAGATTACATGGTGGCCATAAAATGCACTTAATATGGATTATATGATGATGTAGCATTATATTATGTGTGTAAATGATTAAATTATTATGAGATACCAATCAGATAGATTTTATTATAGTTTGGATTGAGGAAACACATTCTAATAGGGCCATATATGTTTGCACGATCAGTCAAGATGAGATCACAATGGGGACATGCCATTGATCCTGGGATTGTAAAGCACAACTAGATGCATGTGTATATAGTGATTTGTGTTGAAAAGAGGGATGTTATTGATGTAGTTATAATAGATGGATATGTAGAGTGGTGTGTTAAACATAATCCTATGATACTTATAGTTTGATATCTACCTCTTCATACATGGATACAAAGATTGGTTACTAGATCGGGTAAATACCCATGAGGTATAGGTCTTAGGGGTGAGTATCAAGATAACTATTATAGGTTAGAGGGGAGGGAGACATGGATGAGGGGATGGTCGGAGGGGAGGGAGACAAGGATGAAGGTATGGTCAAAGGGGAGGGAGGATGAATGAGACATGATTAAAGGATGTGAAGGTGAGAGAGTAGGAACAGGTGGGTATGGGTGAGGACACAAAGATGAGATATACTGAAGAGAAGCCTATGGGATGAGGATAGCCTCATTTAATTTTTATTATTATTATTATTAGTCATACAAAGATGAGGCTTGTGATAAAGAATCATGTAGAGGGTAGATTTGGAGTAGCGGGATCAGGGACTTGTATATCTATTAAGGATTAAAAGCTAATAGATAAGCTACATGAGGAGATCAAGGATTAGTCTATAGTGATTATTGGTTTACAAGGATAAGTTAACAGACTTTAGGGGGATGTAGATGGTAGGGATGCTCAGTTAGGATTGAGAGCAATAAATATCATAAGTTTGTAGGGTGAGGTAGATAGACTTTGAGCTGAGGTGAAGAGATTAGAGGGTGAGGGATTTTATTTATCAATTGGATTATTGAAACAGGATGTTGATACAAAGACATTATATGCAAAAGATTGATACAAAGGTATCAGAGAGAGACACAACATAGGTTAAGTTATAAGAGGCTAGGGTACTATTAACAAGGTAAGGATAGGTGGAGACCTTGGATATGGTCATGTAGGATATGGAGTAGGATAGTTATTACATGATTTTATATGAGGAGGACATTCCAATATCATAGATAGTACCTTTGTACAAAGAGTACTCAACTAAGAGGTATTTATCAAGAAGGTCAATATAGCTTGTAGAGTTAGAGAGATATGTCAAAGACACATCATAGAAATTCATGGGTCCTATAAAGATTACACCATAGTGGCATGATCTTAGTTTGATGATAGATAACCCATATGAGGGTCAAGGAGAGACTTGATATGGATGTCTATGATGTATCGATGTATATGTATATTTGATATGTATCATTTTATGGACACATTTTTATATAGCTATGCATGATGTATTTTAGATGTGAGACTTATTTTATGGTTATTGGATGGACATTGTGGACTATTATTATTAATTATTTTATGCATGGATTATGGTTTATATGGATAGGTATGGTATGGATGGTAATTGTTTTCCTACTTTTTTAATTTATAATAGCACATGTTAATCATTTTAAGCTTTGATTATGTCAGAAAAATGAAATGGATAAATGCATGGATGATTAGATGGAATCCTTGTGTTTATTTTTTCCTTGAATTGGATTTCTAAAATGAATAACTGATTGAGATTTTAGCAACCTAATTTTGATTTAGCATAAAATAATGATCACCAATGATATAAAATAACCATGATGAATATTTTTGTCTTATGCATAAGGACCTAAAATATTAATTTGTGTAAAACAAAGTGCATCATGATATGAAAAAAACATAACCAAACTATAATTTAATACACAAAATAATTCTGACATACAAACAATTAAAAATAGGACAATGTTGTAAGTTGTGTAGTACAAAGTGCATCATGATATGTGAAATCATAATAACATTATATTGGAATACACAAAACAAATTTGATAAAAAATAAATGAAAATAAACAATTGAAATCAAAACAAATGCAAACTAAAAGAAAAAGTTCACACAAAAAAGGAAAAGATAAGATTAAAAAATGATGATATTAAAAAGACACATGAAAATCCAATCAAGATTGAGAAAATTAACCAAAAATGACAAAACAACAAGATTTAAGAAAACTAACCAAAAATGACAATGTAAAAGATAACATATAAAAAATAAAGCACTCAACATCTAAAATGAAGCAAAATATTTGACTTAACATCCTACACTAGGGTTGATACTTTTGGTAGCCAATGTCCATGACCATATGGAATGATCAATGAGGAAGTTCTAAAAAGATTATGTGTATTCAGACATAAAATGTGAAAAAGTGAAATCACATTTTGGATGAGTGGATATGATGAAGGTGGTGGCCAAATTAACTCTAGAGACCTTGTGTCTCTAAGCATTACCTACATAATCTACCTTGGTCAAATATTGTGTGGAGATATTAGGCTAGATGTAGTTCTCACAATGCAAGAAGTGATGATAAAAGGAGTTGAGTGATGAAGTGATAAGTATGCAATGAATAAAATAACAATTTTCCCTCCAAGAAGTGTGAGTGAATGGTGTTGATTTATATGAAAGATAGTGAGGTTGGTAGATGTGGATGGTTGAAATGTTTTGTGATGTTGGAATACTAGGTTGAAAGTGTGTGGAAATGAATGTGATAAATATGGAGATATATAATATGTTGCTCTAACATGATTAAGGACACAATTATGTAAACACAAGGATCAAATCCTAAAGTAAGATGCTATGAAATGGATGATGAGACAAGTGACAATGTAGGAATATACAAGTAACAACTACAATGGGATGCACCCAAGTAACTAATGTGAATATAGACAATGGATTAATCATAGTGATAGAAACCTAGTTTTCACCATGGTACTTTCCCAAAGTGCCAATAGATATAAATATTAACATTTAGAATAATTTAGGCATAGTATATATTAAGGTGCATAATGTTCATAGGTTCATTAAGCTCCTCTCCATCTTCTGTGGCTAGCCTATAAGATCTCGATCCATATTTGAAAATAATGATATACAATCCCAAATAATTGGGTTTAAAATTTACTTTCTTCTCCCTTTCACCATTAGTATTCCATTGGTTTTACTTTAAAACAACATCTATGATTTTAAACTACCTAGATTTTATCTATTTATTATAACCACAATGGAGGTGATTTTGGTATACTTGCAAATGGTTAAAGGTACTAAATCATTTCTCATATAGAATATTGAGTTCACTTAGGCATGAAGTGCAGTAAGATTATTCATCAATAATATGTTGTATGGATATGTGCAAAGATGGAATGCCAGCTTCTATAGGTAGAATAGAATAATTGTCATAGATAAGTGAATAAGGGGTTTCCACCATGGGTTTATGAATGCTAGTGTGGTATGCCCACAGGGTGGAATAAAGTTGTGTATGCTAGTCATGACTAACTTCATTGAAAACTCATTTAAGGATTCATAGAATGCTTTTATTTTTTTCCTCTACTTTGTTGTTTCCTTGCATGTAATATGGAGTGGACAATTTATGCTTCACATGGTAGGTTTTGAAAAAGAGTTTGACTTATTTATTCTTGAATGATGTTTTGTTATCAAAGATAATAGTGGAAGGGATACGAAAGCAGTAAAAAATTTGGTTTATAATTAACTTAGAAATATATTTTTGAGTGAGATGTGTAACTATAATTACTTCAACCCACTTGGTAAAATATTGGGTGGTGGTGATAATGTGTTTTTGGCCATTGGATGAATTAAGATTCTTGTAGAGAATGGCCAAGGTGTGGTAATAAGATATAAATATTGTGAAGGGTTGTGTATGAGGTCACCATGATTTTGACAAGGTATGAATTTTTTAACATAAGCACATGAATTATATTCCATTGTAGGCCAATAATAACCTACATGTAAAATAATTTTAGCTAGGACTATGCCACTAGAGTGTGCACCATATATTCCTTCATGAACTTCTATAATACCTGAGGTAGATTATATAAAATTTAAACATTGTAAAATTATTACACCATAACCTCTTTGATAAAAAAGTGTTTTCAAGGATTGTGTAATGATATGTGTGTTGGATGAATGATTTGTGTTGGTTATGGGATAATTTGAGTGGAAGTGTGTCATCATGTAGATATACAAGAATATCAGAATACCAAGGAGAAGTGGGACCAACCACCTCATAGACCATTTTAGAATTAGGCATGGCATATGCTAGTATACTCTACAAATAATTTTTTTTGTTTTATGTTAAGATCAAACAATGAACCAATGGTTTCCATAACATCTATTACTATATTATTGATACATGGTACTTGTTCAAGTTAGATAAATGTAAAACATATATTTATACTATCAACCATCTACTTGTATGGTATTAAATTATCATCACAATCTTAGAATTCATTAATTACTTGATTAATGATTAATTTGAAATCACTCAAGATAAGAAGATGTTGGATACCCCATTGTATGGAAAGTTTGAGACTAGCTATAAGAGATTCATACTCTATAATATTGTTGGTACAAGGACACTCAATAGTGAATGCTTTTAGAATACAATCACCATCTACTTTCAATAGTATAATATTGTTCCTTAAACCATGGTTTTTGAAGGAACCATCAAAAAACATTTTCTAAATGAGAGTTTCATCAATAGAAATTATTGCTTCATTTTGAAGTTCATATCAAGAGGTGTTGTATCTTCAAGAGGTGCCTTTCATAGTGAATCTAATAATACTTGCCACTTAATTTCCTTTTTATTTACATACTCAATATCAAAATCACTTAGAAACATAACCCACTTAGCCATCCTAACTATTAAAGCTATTTTGGATAAAAGATACTTGAGAGGTCAATTTTTGTAATGATTTTGGTTTGATTATTGAGCATATAATGACAAAGTTTTTGTGAAGAAAAAACAACTACAAGATATGCCTTTTCCATTGGATAATAATTAAGCTCCTAATATACCAATATTCTATTGAGATAATACACTACCCTTTCTGAACCACTATCATCATATTTTGCCAACAATGCCCATGATGCATACTAAGTAGTTGATATGTATAAAAGGAAAGACCTATCTATAATAGGAGGTATTAAAACTGGTGTATTAGAAATATATTATTTAATATGTTCAAATGTTTTAACATAATTCTCATTCTAAGTGAAAGGAGTGTCTTTTTTTAATATAAATATAAATGGATGATAAACATATGTAAGTTGGGATATGAATTGTCAAATTTATTAGATTTTCCCTTGTTGACATAAAAAAAAAATTGAGGTTTTTGTGTGGTGGAATATCCATGATAGATGATACTTTAGAAGGATCAACTTCTATTCCATGATGTGAAACAATGAAACCTAATAAATTTCCTGATGTCACCCCAATCACACATTTCTTTGGGTTTAAGTGAAGCTTATATTCTCTCATTATTTTAAATATGTGATGAATTAATTTTAGATGCTCTTGTCTAGATTTTTATTTGATAAGTATGTCATCTAGATAATCCTACATGATGTCATGAAGGATATTTTTGAAAAATGGCAGTCATTGCTCTTTGGTATAAGGATATAGTGTTATTTAGATTGAAAGGAATCACTTTATATCAAAATTTACCCCATGGTGTTGTAAGTGTTATTTTATGCTACTCTTATAGAGATATTCTAATTTGGTTGTAACCTAAAAATTATTCTATTAAAGATAATATTTCATGACCTATGGTAGAGTCCCAAATCATGTTGATTTTTGGCAATGGGAAGTCATCCTTGGGGCATGCTTTGTTGATATCACATAATTTTGTATAAACCATGATTCCTTCTAGAATATTTGACATTGGTATAATGTTTGATATCTAATTTGAATAGTTTATGGGGTGAATGAAACCAACTTATAATTACTTATTCAACTATTCTTTACTAGTAGTGCTACCTTATAATGCATTTTTCAAATTTTTTATTTGATGGGTTTTACATCTATATATACTACAATATGATGCATTAATAATGATGGATCAAGACTTGAAATATCTAAATAACACCATGTAAATACATTGGATAATTCTTGAAGCAAAATAATGAGTGTTTTTCTTTATTATTAAGTTAGGGAAGTAATAAGATTGTCTATTTGGGGATCTTCTATTCTGATGTTGATAAGAATAATATATTAAACTAGGAGAGTTGATTACTATTCATAGTTTGGGGATAGTGAAGGAATATTGAATTCCTCATATAGGTCTTCTTGATTTAATGTTGATGTTGAATAGATTTATTTATGTGATTATTATTACCCAAAATACATAGAATCATCTAAATGAATAGAAAATCCATTCTTATGATCCCCTACCGAAATGCAGTCCTATGTACTAAGGAATTCTAAAGTTGCCTCATCATTTTGAAAATGATCATAAAAGTTGTTGCATGTTGGTCCCATTGGATTAAAGATGAATATGTGAGATCAAGTGTCAAAATGACATTTTCATGGAAGAGGTTGGTTAAAGATACATCTTCAAAGTGACTAAGAATGGAATAAGTTTCACTATCCAAAGAATCAGCCTCTAACTCACTAGAAGATTCACTTTGGAAAAGTGTGGTATTTACATTGATTTGACTAAATCATATTCCATGAGTGGATTCATTAAGTTTTAATATCATTGGTTCAATTGACACTTGTTCATGAAGACCAAGTCCCTTGCCTTTGTAGTTCATTATTTTGTACATAATGGATTTGGTGATATAGTATCTATTATTAGTGAAGAAAATAGAAAATTCATTAGAGTAAATTCAATAAGGATTTGAATCTTTGATGTGTTCATCATAAAGAAGACCACCTTCTAAAAAAATTATTTTATCAATTTTTCTAACCACTTGAATATCTCTTCGATGATGAGGCCTTTCATAATTATGTGGGGTCATATTAATTGTTCTTGAATTATTAAAATCATGGATTATGTATTCATCCATGCCTTTATCAATGATTTTAATATGGGATGAAAGGTATGGAGTTTATTTAGATGTGGGTTGTTGATTTGAGGCTTGACTAGTGGATGGTGTTTCTATGGAAGAGGAGGTAGTTGGTATGTTTATCCAACCACCAAGAGGAGGTGTTTGAAATGATGTATCAGGATGGAAATATTTTTCAAGCATGGATGATTCCTTAATGGGAGTAAAGTTTTCTTTAGTAATGGGGAGAGATTTGTATTTTTGATATCAACCTTCTAATAGATTACAATATTGGAAGGGTTGAGGATCACCTTGAATGGTTACTTCCATACCATCATAGGATAATTTCAAACATTGGTGCAAAGTAGAGTGTATGGAGTTCATTTAATGTATCTATAGACATCCAAGAAGTAGGCTATAAGGTAAATCAAGATTAAGCACATGGACTAATGTTTCTTTTATGACAAACCCTGCCATCAAATGAAGATAAATGGTACCCATTGATTATCACTCATTATTATCATATGAATTTATTATGATGATGTTGGATTCTAATTTTTTAATTGAATATCTTAAATGTTTTATTAACCTTAATGTACATAAATTCAATACCAAACCATTGTCTATAAACACCCTCTTTATCTTGCATCTAGAGATAATAGCTTCTATATACAATGGAAGATTATGAATAGATATCAAAGGGGAGATATTGTAATAGTCAAACCTAACATTATTTTTAGTAGAAAAATTACCAACTAACGCTTGAAATATTGAGGGGTTGATGTCAAACATAACACTAGAATATTTAAGGAATATGTACCAAATGTATTTATGTATAGGTGATATCTTGAGAATTCTAAGATGGAAATATTGGCAGGTGTTTTCTCAACATGATCTATAATGTTGTACTTTTATGCAATATTAGATGATGATGCACTAAGAATAGTAATTTTCACACATCTTATGATAACAATGCAATATTGGGATTATAAAGTAATGGCATTAACATGATTATGTGCATAATAGACACAATTGACTATAGAGTTGAAAGGGTGATTGTCTCGGTTTACATTACTTTTTTGGGTTACTTCTTGCTTTTGTTTACCAATTCCTTGTTAATGTTTGGGGAATGTGTCTTTATATACATATTTTTTTATTGTTGGATGTTGTGGATGTTTTTTTTTATGGCTATGTCTCTTGATGTAGAGGGATTCATATATTAGTCTTAATTACATGAAAACAAAAACTCAACAAACTCATTTACCTCTACTTTGTATCCACCTAGCTCTATTCTATCTGACTAGGTATCTTTACTCCCTAATATTGTTCTTGAATATCTAACCTATTTTGCCTTGTGAATTTGGAATTTGACTCAAGAGAGGATGGTTACTATTGTGTTATTTTTAAAATGAAAACAAAATGAAATAAACACACTAGCATAACATATCTAGACTTAGTTACTAGGGAGAGCTTAGTTAAAAAAATAAAATGGAAACACAACTAAAACATGAAAGAAGCATTATTTCACCTTCTTTGGATGCTCTAAAATGCTTGTTGTATTGACTTTATTAGCTTTGTGCTCATGAATTTTGCATCAATGGAAGCTTGACTACCTCCATCTCTCCTTGACACCTTGTGTGGCTTTTGCTTGGCTCAATATTTGGGCATTATAACACTAATTTGCATGAAGTTTTGGAATCAATTTAGCATTATAACTTTGGCATGTGAGATCTTAGAATTATGGCTTTGAGGGTTGTTATTTATAGACTTTTAGAATGGTTTGAGGATCAACCATGACTTTCCATCTCAAGATTTAGATGTGTGGCTATGGATAAATCCAACTATTAAATTTATTCTAAAAATATCCCCATTAATATTTGGGATAGAGGGGCATTGAATAGGCATGGAAGGGTTTTGACGAGGCATGAGAGGTATGAATTCTGATATTTGTGGCATTTATGGCCTAGGGATGTCTTCCTAAGAAAAGAGGTCACCTGATGATGTATAAATTCAATAATCATTTCCAAAATTAAATTATTGAATAAGTGTCCATGAAATTATTAATTAATCCCTAATTTGGTTTAATTAGATCTTAAGCATGATTAAGCATTTTGTGTACAAATTACTCAAATTAATTAGAATGCCTTATTATTGGCCTAAAATTTGACTAGACTGGAATTAGGATGTGATGTCAGATGCATTGGATCCATTAGCCCATTTAGGATGATGCCATAACCAAATAACAAAGCCACATGTCTCATGTAAGAGTTTTGATAGAAAAGAGCAATCGAAGGCACCCAAGTGAAAAATTAGCATTTTGACTCAAAATGATCTGATCAAAGTTAGTTAGACCATAAAATGTATTACCCCATTTAATGACACTCTAACATAAATTAGCACTTGAATATATCAATTTCAAATATTTTAATATGCTTTAGTGTTTTTAAACCAAATTGTGCATTTTGGTGGAAATTACTCAAATTCTTGGTTGGAGGTTATCGATGGCCAGATTTAGGTGTCTACAGTCTACCCCTATTTGGGAAAGCATTGTAAGCTATAAGCATAGTAACATCTTTTCAAATAATGAAAAGGTCTTGTATACCTACAACTGTAATGATGATAAACTAACTGTATGGATTATGTGAACTAAGAATTTGAATCAAGAGAGGATGGTTAGTATTGTGTTAATTTCAAAATGAAAACACAATGAAATAAACACACTAGCATGACATCTATAGGCCTAGTTAATAGAGAGAGCTTAGTTAACAAAACAAAATGGAAACACAACTAAAAATGAAATAAACCTTCTTTTACCTTCCTTGGATGCTCCAAAATGCTTATTTTAGTGGCTTGCTCAGCTTTATGCTCATGAATTTTGCATCAATAGAAGCTTGACAACCTCCATCTCTCCTTAGCACCTTATGTGGATTTTTCTTGGCTTGGCTTGGCTCAAAATTTGGATGTTATAACATTAATTTGCATGAAGATTTGGAATAAATTTAGTATTATAACTTTGGCATGTGAGAGCTTAGAATTATGGCTTTGAGGCTTGCTATTTATACTCTTTTGGAATGGTTTGAGGATCAACGATGACCATCCATATCAAAATTGAGATGTGTGGCCACAAATAAATCTAAATATTAAATTCATTATAGAAATATCCCCATTAATATGCTAGATAGAGGAGCATTGAATAGGCATGGAAGGGCTTTGATGAGGCATGGGAGGCATGAATCATGATATTTGTGGCATTTATGGCCTAAGGATGTCTTCCCAAGAAATGAGGTCACTTGATGATGTAGATATTCAATATTCATTTCCAAAAATAAATTATTCAACAAGTTTCCATGGAATTTTTAATTAGGCCCTAATTTATTTTAATTAACTCTTAGGCATGATTACGTATTTTGTGCATGAATTACTCAAATTGATCATAATGCCTTGTTATTGGCCCAAAATTTATTTGGATTAGAATTAGGATGCAATGTCAAATGTGTTGGATCTATTATCTCATTTAAGATGATGTCAATACCAAATAAAAAAGGCACAAGTCTTGTGTAAGAGTTTTGATAGAAAAGAGCAATCCAGGGTACCCATGTGCAAAATTAGCATTTTGACTCAAAATAATTTGATCAAAGTTAGCTAGGCCATAAAATATATTTCCCCATTTAATGATAGTCTAGCCAAAATCATCACTTGAATATATTAATTTCAAATCTTTCAATGGTTTAGTGTTTTTAAGCCAAATTGTGCATTTTGGTGAAAATTGGTCAAAAGCTTGGTTGGAGGTTATCAATGGCCAGATTTAGGTGTCTATAGCTTGCCCTTATTTGGGAAGGAATTGTAAACTAAAGGCATAGTAATGTCTTCTCAAATAATGAAAAGGTCTTCTATGCCTACAACTTCAATGATGATGAACTAACTATATGATGCGCCCTCGAGGGAATGGTTGGCATAAGGAAAGGTCAGCAAGTGGTCCCTTGAAAGAAAGAATGGAGATGAGGGGACCAAAGAAAAGGAAAATGATAGGAGGAGAATATAATGATATTTAAAAAGTAGTCAACATCATTGAGAATGCAAGTGGGACAGTGTACAATGGTTTGCCCAAAGATGATTATAAGCATTGTACCTTGATAGTGGCAAGTGGCATGAAAACATAATGATTTTCCCAAAGGCGGTTATAATCATTGAGCTTCCATAGTTAGAATAGAAAAATAAGATAACAACATACCCCTGTATGGGTAGAAAAAGTAAATTAAATTTGGTGAGAACACAATGATTTTCCTAAAGGTAGTTATAATCATTGAGAAATGTAGGTGGGATGGTGTACAATGATTTGCCTATAGGTGGTTATAATAATTTGACCTCGATTATGGAAAAAAATATTGATTGGATAATGATGATGGTAACTTAACATAGAGGGAAATGATGAATTTGGAACAACCTGGTAATAGGGAGATGCTTGTTTGAACTAACAAAGGTTAAAATTCTTTTGTTGCTTAATTACTCTATTTGGGATTTGATTGGGATTGAATCAGGATGCTAGTGCCAAAGAAATGTCAATGCTACCATTGTTGAATAGACTTCTTGAAGCTGATTTTTGTTGTATCACTTGATGGTAGGCATCATGGTATAATATCATGAGGACTTGGCCAAAATATGCATAAGGACTGACTCCTGAGATCCAATACTCAATATAAAACAATGTACCAATGATAAAAACCATGATGAAAATGTAGACATATGAATATGAATGGATTCAAGTGTAAGTGTGGGAAATGAATCACTCAATTAATGCACATAAATTGTATCAAGGCAACAGTACTAAAAGCAAACAAATAGGCACACAAAGAAACAAATAATTGAAAACATACAAACATTGCCCCTAGAAAATAGGTGACAACTTAACAAACTAACAAAATGGGGAATATAATAAAAATAATATGGTGGTTGAGCTATCTCCATATGGATTAGGCAAGTGGATGTTACCTACATAGTTCCATGGACATAATATCCAACAAAAACTTCAAGCCAACTGTAGTTTTTTCAAGAAATGGGAAGAAAATGATAATTGATGAAAATAACATAATGGATGAAATAGAAGAATAGGAATGGTCTTGAAAAATGGCAAGTGCATGGGAGAAAAGGCCAAAAAATATGGGGAAACTAAGTGACAAGTGATTTGCTTATGACTTAGTAAGGGTTCCCAGAATCCTTAAGGCAAAGAAGTGGTCAATGCTTTTAGTCTTTTCTATATGGTTTTACAAATGTTTTTGGAATGTTTGAAGTATCTTAACTAAATCAAGAATGATGAGACACTAGAATGATTCAAGTTCATAAAATAGTGAGAGCATGGCTTAGGTTGCTCATAAAATAGTGAGATCATAGCTTAAGTTGCTTACAAAATAATGATAGCATGACTAGAAAGGTTGATTGAGATAACCTCAATAAGTATTGAGCACTACTTATATAGTCTCAGAATAGGACCTCAAATCACTGTAGTTTTTCCCTAGAGCAGAGGAATGTGACTAGTGTAGCAATAAAAACAAAATAGGCACAGTTGGTATAAAGGCATGGTACGACATAGGAAATGGTAAGTTGGTATGTCAAGGCTCAATAAATAAAGATTTCCCTTAGTTTTACCATAGGTGGTTATAACTAGGACATAATGGCATAGATCAATGGTACTAATTTTCCCATAGGTGGTTATAATTAGTATCAAGACTAGTGATAAGAAAGGAACAATGAACAAAGGATGCAATTGCTAAAATTTATGTCATATTGCTCTAAAATTCTATTTTTGTCTGAAATGTTTGAAAAAATTATTGGAACTAATCAGATTTATTGGTGTCAAAAATGTGTAAATAATGGCAAAACCAAGGTCAAATAGGGTAGGTAAATAGGATTCAAAACATGTTGGGTTGATAGAATGGGATGGTAAATGGATAAGTAATAGGCTAAGAGGAATGATAAGAATCGCATTTGTATAAAGAATAATAGTGATAAAATGGTATAACTAAAATGATCCTTATAGACAATACACCATAGCACTCAAGCATATTACCACTTGAGGTGAATAATATTCATCAGCTTAGGAAGTTCATCTCCATCTGGTGTGGTGAGCCTGTATGCTCTTGATCCATAATATATAGTAATGATGAAAGGCCCTATCCAGTTTGGCTTGAATTTACCCTTATGCTTCTTCTTGACCATGGTATTCTTTTGGTTTTTTTTAAGAATAAGATCACCAGGTTCAAATGTTCTATACTTGATGCATGATTGTAGTGGCCTTTGAGTTGATTCTGATATTCTTGAAGACTATTGAGTGTAGTTGTGTGCCTTTCATTAAGTAGGTCTAGCTCTTGTAGGTGAGCTACTTGGTAATCATGATCATCTAGGGTATGCTTGAAAGATATGCACAGTAAAGTTAATTCAACCTCAATATAAAAAATGGATTTTGTACCATAAAAAAGTGAGTATGGAATGGCTCATGTGTGGGTATAGTGATTAGTATGGTATGCCCAAAGGGCATAAAATATTTGAAGGTGTCAATTGTGATCAACATCATTGACAATATTTTTGAGAATGTTCATAATTATTTTATTAGATGCCTCAACTTGACCATTACCTTGAGTGTAATATGTCATAGAAAAATGTTGTGTGATGTTGTATTCGGCACATAGCTTATTGACATCTTTGTTTTTGAAGGATCCTCCATTATCAGATATAATATTAGAGGGGATACTATAGTGGCATATGAGATGGTTGAAGATGAATTTGGAATATACTTTCCAATCACATAAGTGAGGGGTATAGATTCAAACCACTTAGTGAAATATTTGATGGTGGTAATGATATGTTTATGGTCATCTAAAGATGCAAGATTAATTTTCTCAATGAGGTTGAGTCCCCATGTAGCAAATGGCCATAGTGTCAACATTATTTTTAGATTTTTTATTGGGGCATGTATCAAATTAGCATGTCATTGACATTTTTCATACTTATTTACATATGTAATTATATTTGTATCTATCATGGGCCAGTAAAAACTAGTACATAAGATCTTTTTGGATAAGATTACCCCAATAGAGTGGGATCCACATACTCCATGTACTTCTTATAATGTTAGTGTAGATTCTACGAAATTTAAACAATGAAGCAGAGTTCCATCAAAACTATGGTGGTAGAGGGTTAATCCAAGTAGAGTATAATGAGTGGAGTGATGGATGAAGGCTTTGGTTTGTTTTTAGGAGAGTTCAAATGGTAAAACATGGTCATGAAGATAGTTTTAAAGGTCTAAATAACAAATAGAATTAGGACCAACAATATCACAAATCATTACAATGGTTAAAGGTTCATGAGCTGGTGTGAACAAATTATTGATGAGGAACTGATAATCTCTAGCTTTGTCTATTTGTTGAATCAGAGAGCTGATAGTAGCCATGGTATCTACAAATTTGTTACTAGCCCTTGGTATATGCTCAAACTAAATGCTACAATTTATTATTTGAGTGTCAACCATAACTTTATAAGGAATCAACTTGTCATTTTTGGTCTAAAAAAGGTCTGTGACCTGATTGATGATTAACTAAGAATCACCATAAACCTTTAAATGAGATATGTTCCACTATACTTCCTATCAAATCCTTGTAATAAGTGCTTCATATTTAGCCATGTTGTTGGTATAAGAAAAACTAATTCAAAATGATTTAGGTATTAGATCCCCCTATGGTGTAATAAATAAGAGGCCTATCCCTGATCCATGTGTAGTAAATGATCCATCAAAATATAGATTATATGCTTCTCTTTAAGAGGTATGTCAATGATGGTCAATATGGATTCATCAAGAAATTGGAATGTGAGCAGTGTTATGTCTACAAGAGGTGCTTCAACAAGATGATCTGCAAGGACTTGTCCCTTGATTATCTTCTAATTGTCATACTCAATGTCAAACTCAGTAAGAAACATGATCCATTTGGCCACTCTACCTTGTAAATATAATTTAGGTAGTAGATACCTGAGTGTATATACTTTTGAAAGGACCATGGTCTTATTGTTCAACATGTAGTGTCATAATTTTTTAGCTGTGAATACCATAGATAGATAGGCTTTTTCAATAGGTGTATAATTGTGTTCATACATGACCAATGCACATCTTAAGTAATATACCACATGATCTTTTCTATTTTCATCATGTTGAGCTAAAATTACCCCCAAGTTACTATCTGTAGTTGATAGGTATAACAAAAATGGTTTCCTAGCATAGGGGGTAACAAAATGGGCAGATTTGCTAGGTAATCTTTTAGATATTGAAAAGTTGTTTGATAGTGATTATCCTAGTGTAATTAAACTCCATTATTTATAAGATATGTAAATGGATGAAACTTGTTTGCTAACTGAGATATGAAGCATTGGATTGACTAGACCTTGCCTTAAAAACTATGGAGCTACTTCAAATTGGTTGGTGGTAGTATCTTTGTTATAGCTTAAAATTTTGTTGGATCAAATTCAATTCCCCTATGAGACACAATGAAACTAAGTAATTTACCTGATGTTACTCCAAACACACATTTATTTGGATTCAATCAAACTTTGTACTCATGCAGTCTTTCAAATATTCTATGTAGTACTATTGGATAGTCAACCTTAGTTTTTGATTTGCCTAGTATGTCATCGACATAGTCTTCAATAATATCATGCATCATATCATGGAATATGAATATCATGACTCTTTTATATGTGGCACCAACATTCTTAAGACCAAACAACATTACCTGATAATAGAATGTTCCCCATAAAGTGGTGAACATTGTTTTGTGTTGGTCTTCTGGTGCTATTCTGATCTGGTTGTATCCTAAAAAACCATCTATGAGAGAATGCATTTCATAACCCATTGTGGAGTTGATAGTCATGTCAATATTAAGAAATGAAAATCCATCCTTAGGGAAATATTTGTTTATGTCTCAAAAATTAGTATAGATTATGATTCTTTCAAGCTATTTTCTAATAGGTACAACATTAGATATCCATTATGAGTAATTGATGGATCAAATACATCCTACTTTTAAGAGTTTTTCCAAATCTTTATTTACTAATACAATAATGTGAGGATGCATCTTGCATAAATTTGATTAACTAGTTTGGCATTAGGATTTACCATAAGATGATGTAAAACCAAGGTGGGGTCTAAACCTAGCATGTCAAAATAAGTCCATGTAAAGATATCTACAAATTCTCTCAATAGAGATATAAAGACTTCACATTCCTCTTAAGTGAGGGAACACCCTAATCTGATCCATTTTTAGTTAGATGAAGTCCTGATGTTTACCTCTATTATATCTTTAACTAGAAGGGTCATCTATCTTCTAGGATAGTAGACAAAGACTTGAATTATTGGGCTATATCAAAGTCCTCTGGTAGAACTGGTTCCTCAACTTCACCTAGGCATGAGGAATCAGAATCCTCTAATGGGATATTTGGCCATGTGACAAAAATAGCTGGAAATTATTGAATAATTTGATCAAACACTTATTGTTACTCAAAACTAAACTCAAATCCATAGGCAAGTTCATCATTGGTGGTCTCCTAGTCTAAATTCAAAGAAGAATGAACAACCCTATCTAATGGCATTTGAAATAGGTTTTCACCACTAGAATGGCCTTTATCTTTACTTTTTCCCTAGTCAAAAAGTGCCTCAAAGAGGTTTTCACTTTGATACCTCAATATATTTTTATTTTGGCTAAGGGTGCTCACCTGCTCTCCAAAATAGGCTTCAGGATCTAATGTGATTAAGAATCTTGATTTATGATCTCCCAATAGAACATTGTCTCTAAGGCATATAAAATCACATAATGCCTCATCATTATAAAAATCATCAATTGGTAAAATAGATTCTTGTTGGTCCCAATCTATCAGTTGGGGATAGTATAATGGCAATGGGATATTACACATTATTGGGCTAAGGGTACATATGTAATTATTATCAAATAGGTTAGTCTTAGCTAGGTCATCAAATATAAGGCTATGATTAGACTTTGATTCATTGTCAACATCATCATCACTAGTCATTAGTGATGGAACTTGAATAAGATATGTGGGGTCACCCTCAGAGGATTTAAATCTAAGTTCATAGGGTCTTTTGTACTTAGTCACAAAAATTGGTTCAATGGTTACTTGTTGATTCGGTTTAAGGTCTCTTCTTTCATAATCTTGATGTTCCATGATCCTATTGGGAACTAGATATTTTGTGATCTTTTAATAATCAGCCAATTTTTCAATATATAACCATGATTCATCTCCTTCAAGAAGGTCTTATTCTTGGCCAGATGCTAGTATGAACATGACTGGTCCTCAATTATGAAGTTTATCTTTACCTTTTCATTACCAATGCATATGTGGGGTAACTTTAGGTCTTCCAAAGGTCTTGGGATCCTAAGGAATATTGGTAATATGAAAGGTATCATTGGTCACAGACTCCCCTAGGTCATTATCTAAAATGGTGAAATGATTAGAAGCTTTAAGAGGTGATATATGGGAAAGGAAATCTAGGGTATTAGGATCTATGCAATTGTCCTCTAGGGAATCAATAAGCATGGCCTTTCCTTTATCCTATTTGGAAATTGGATTCATGTCATATTGGTAATTATAGCTTTGAAACTTAGCCTTGAGATGTTTGTAATGTTCATATAGGTGTAAATTTCCTAGAATATTCACATCCATCCCTAAGTGGGAGAACTTGATATATTGGTACAGCATTGATGGGACTACATGAATATCATGTAACCAAGGCCTACCTAAAAGCATATTATATGAAAACTCAATATCAAGCACATGGAAAAGTGTATCATGATTCAAAGGCCCAATGATAACTAACAGGTTGATGGTGCCTTCTGATTCTCTCTCCTAGTTATCATAGTCTTTGATAGTTATTGTTTATGGTTAGAGATTTTCCATTATGTATCTAAGAATCTTGATGAGCTTTAGAGACACTATGTTGAGGCTTGATCCATTGTCTATAAAGATATTTTTCACTTGATGCCAATTTATATAAAATTTTATGTATAATGGATTATTATGGAGCGGGCTAAGGGAAGATATATCAGTTTAGTTGAATGTGACTTGTTGGGCTAGAGCTAGGTGTCTAATAAAAGCTTGAAATTTATCAAGAGATATGCCACTAGAAATAATGGATTGGGTTAAGAACTCATTCAAAATGTTCTTGTGGATTATTGATGTTTAAAACAAATATAAAATGGAGATCTAGGCTGGTGTCTTTTGTAATTATTCCACAGTATCAAACTTCTTTTCTAGGTTAGTGGTAGATGGCTTATTTTGAGATTGAATGGTTGGTTGGATAATGGGCAAAGTGGTAGATGGTTGTCAGCCTAGAATGGTAATATTTAACCTCTAATTTATGATTACATAATCAAGATTAGATATAGGACCATGATTACTAATAAATGGTGGTAAGGATGTGGGACTAAGATAGGACAAGTATCAGTTACCGATGCACTTGTATGTGGTCACAGGGCAAAGATGAGTTATTGGTACAAGGTCCAAAAGTGGAAATCCTAGTTTGTTTGTTTGCCTGCATGTGGTCCCAAGTCAAAGAAATATTATCCATGTAATTTTGTTGAGTAACATTGTTTAGCAATGGTCTAGATTAATTAGTGCTTTGTCTAGGATTAATGGAGATGGTGTTAATGCTACCCCCTATAGTATGAATTACAACCTTGTTGTAGTCATGTGCAACTAAATGCTAGGTTTTTTAGTTGTTACCATTTTGACCTTGGTTTTATCCATTATTTTTACATTGTTGGTTCTACTAATTCTATTGGTTCTATTGGTTCAATGCCTTGGATTTTGGTACTATTGATTTTGTCATTCAACTAGTCATGGTTGTTATTGATTATGATGTGGAAAAGGGTTTTGATAGATGTCAAGAGTCTTATTACAGGTGGAAGAAAAATTATCAAATGTGATCTCCATATTCTCTAACATATTTTTAATCAAATGCTTGATTTGCCCTTATAATATGAATTACAACCTTGTTGTAGTCATGTGCAACTGCATGATAAGTTTGTTAGTTGTTACCATTTTGACCTTGGTTTTATCCATTATTTTGACATTGTTGGTTATACTAATTATATTGGTTCTATTGGTTTAATGCCTTGGATTTTGGTACTATTGATTGTGTTATTGCACTAGTCGTGGTTGTTATTGATTATGCTATGGAAAAGGGTTTTGATAGATGTCAAGAGTCTGATTAGAGGTGGAAGAAAAATTATCAAATGTGATCTCCCTATTCTCTAACATATTTTTAATCAAATGCTTGATTTACACACATATCCATAAATTTTACCCATTAATATGATGATACTCACAAAATTGATTTTCATGGTACCAATTAGGATAAGGATTGCATTGTGGGTAATTCTTTGGTATAGGCTAACTAATTAGATTAGTGGTGACAAGTTTGCAAAATATAGACTCAATAGGCTCTCCAAGGTCACTAAAGATGTGATGAGTAGGCACAATTCTTCTGAAAGGAGGGGTTTTTAATGGCAAAGGTTATGGCATTTATTACATGAGTCTTGGTTGTTGTGTTTGCAATGTTGGCTGGAGAGGTTGTTGGGTAGGAATAAGCTAAAAAGGTGGTGTAGATGATGTTTACACTATTTATACATGACATGACTTGGTTACTCTATTGCCCACAACATTGTTATTGCAGTTGAATTGCTTTGGTCTATCTTGGTAATTGGCCTATGCTAGTTGTGATGCTTGTGCTTGGATTTGATGTTGGTTTTGGAAAGTTCTCTAAATGGTACCTTGATTATAATTAGTTTAAGTAAGCTTAATGATCCCTTTATTAATAAGGGCTTACTCAATCAATAAGCCTTTATTGATGATCTCCTTGAAAGTATGCACACATTATAGTTCCAGATGATAACTTATCTCACTATGTAATTTTTTAGTAAACACAGTGGCTAATTATTTATCTAGTAAACTATGGGTGAATCAACTTGGAAGGAATCTCTGTCACTATAGATAACTCATAAAACTCTCCCTAGATTTTTTTTCACTTGTGTCAAATCAACCAATTAAATCTCATGCTCGAGATTATAGGAAAAGTGCTACACAAACTTTTCTAAAATGTCATCAAAATCAGTTACTGAATTCTTAGGTAACTTTAAGAACCACTCTAAGGCTTGTCCATCCAAGCTCCTTGGAAACAACAATAAAAGGTAAATATCATTATATGTCACTGGTTGATATGTGACAAAGAACTCAGTTAAATGGGCCTTAGGGTCACCTTTCCCTTTGTATTTGTCAAATTTTGGTGGCTCATATCCTAGAGGAAATGTTATCTATTAGTACTCCATATTGAATGGATAAGAACACATGTCATCCAACTTAAACTCTTTAGTTTCTTTCCTAGTTTGGATGGCAGCAATTACATCCTTCATCTATTGTAGTTCTTGGGCTAGAAAAATAGAGGGAACATTGGTTTGAGGGAGAACATTAACCTAGGTATATGGTTGAGAGGTCATAAGTGGGACACTTTGATCAGGGTATAATGGAGATATTTATTGGGGTACATTGGTTTGGTTGGGAAACAAACTCAAAATATGCATATGTGGATTAGGCCTCATTTATTGTAATTATGCATGTTACAGGGTAATATTCTAGTTAGGGTTGGTTATGAAGGCTTGTTGAGGATTTTATGGTTGGGATGGAGGGATATAATCATATTTTGCCTGCTATGGTTGAAAAGGGACATGTTGTCGACAAATCAAACCTTGCTATTGAGTAGGAACTTATGAACCAAGACCTTGTCTCTGAACTTATGGCACATTTTGAACAAAAGGTAATTATTTTTGGGTAAGTACTTTATAAACATTAAAACCTCCTTATTATATGAATCATTATTGGGAAGTGAACACATGTTGAAGATTTGACATCTATCATTGACCAATATTTATACATTGTTGGTTAGATGTCAGTTGGTTTTGAATTGGCATATTAGCCTGTGACTAAAGAGGTATATTTGCTACTACCTAATGAGGTGGAACATTAATTGCTCCCTATTGAGGTGGAAATACAGTTGGCGTATGTTGCATTGGTACACTAGATTGTGCATGTTTTTATGGAATACTACTTATCACATATTGAGGAGAAGTAGGATTCATCACAATTTGTTATTGAGGCACGACATTGGTTGAGGGTTGGTTACCTAATCTTGTTGGTTGCATGCTTGAAGAAGCAGCTAGTTGAGGATTGGAAGTAACTGGTTGAGATTGAAATGTAAAAACTCCTACTCCTTGACTTTGAGAACCACTTACAATGTTAACTAAAAACACATTTTATTGTCTAGATATTTATGTATTAACACCACTTTGGTTGGGGTGGGATGTTTCTTACACATTATCCACCATGTTTTGTTCATTATTATATGTAAAAGTAGAATATACTTCTTCAATTATTGACATATGTAACAAGTTGCCTACAAAATTATTTTTCATGAATGGGTCTACACCCTAATTATCTTGACCAATCAACTCTATTAATACTCTAGTGGAATTGAATAAATCTATGAGAGGCCTATTTGACATGGTCATCTGGTTAAAATTACATGCTAGGTTGAAGTAGGTTTGGTATGCTATCTACATTTGTATAAAGCAATCTTCTATGGGGTCCTTGCCTTTGACAAGCATACTAGGGTCATGATATGTTGTTTAGACTAGAATTAAAATATTTCTGGAAGAAGATTGTTGACTGTAAATAATGTTGTGGGGTATTCTTACTAGGTTTGGTAAATTCTCATGAGGGAATTCTACCAAAATCTTGGCCCTTGCCTCTATGGCTCTAGCCAAAATATCATCCTTGTTATCTAATAAATGACACTAAAAAAAATGGATCATACATGGATGGTGCATTAATCGAGTATGGTTGTTGAGAACAAGGCTCCTCAACTATAGGTGTTGTATCTAGGTATTATGTGGTTTGTTCTTGATCTTGTTTTGAATATGGTGGCATATTAACCAAATAGTGGGGGTCTTACACCATTTCCTTTTGTACAACCACATTACTAATCCATAGATTATACATGAGTCCACTACGAGTGTAGGAATACATGTTGGGATCCATAGTGAATTCTTTGCTACAAGAGTTCTACAAACTCTAAAAAGACAACATCTAAAAGATGATGTTCAAACTTGGTCTATATTTGTCAAAAGGATGGAAAGGTTTATGCAATGATTTGTGATAAAACAATATAATGTTAAGTATCTAATGTTACATGTCTTATACAAAATAGATTAAGTAAATGGACCAAAAATCAAAATTCTAAACTCTAATTTTGAAGTGTTCCAAATCACTAGGTCTTTTGGCCAAATGTGGTGTCAAAATCTAGGCTCAAACAAGGCATGTTTTATGACTCTTGGCCAAACAACATCAAAAGCTAGACTTTAAAATAGATGAAATTTTAATCTTATGGATTTGAAATACTTCTAACAAAAACTAGGCATTTGAATCTTGGACATGAACTCGATCAAATAGGTATAAGGTGTGAAACAAAAGGCATTTTAGAGATAGTTTCTTTCCTCACAAATAATTGTATAAAACTTGGTTCTTTTGACAAATAGGTTAGAAAAATGTGAACAACATAAATGTGATAGAAAAAAATTCACAATGGTATACTTGGATTGGTTTGAAAAATATGCACAAACTTGATCTTTATACAAGAGGGTCTATGAAATAATTCTTTAAATGCTTTGGTCAACATAACAATGCTGCACTACTCAAAAGATGTGATAAAATGTTTGCTTTAAAAACACTCTAAGGTAAATATGGTTTCTCATAAATTTGGCAATGTAACACTACCTTTCTTAACTCAAATGACATACATAGCTTCAAAGTTTTGACAATATCTCTAAGGAAAAAAAGTATGTATCTAAATGATCTAAGGGAAAAATGGGATAATAACATTTTTCTCATAGACTTAAAGTTCAAGAAGTTAGCACAAAATGACTTAAGTCTACCAAGTGGTGATAATGATCATGAGTCTAAAACATCCTTCAATTCAAATAGAAATTTGAACCTAAGTTAAAAAAAGTTTAACATGAAAATGGTGAACCCATTTAACACATCAACCCTTAAAACTTATAAAGGTTCAAATTTCAATGTGAATTATAAATGAAGGACTTAAAAGAAAATTGGTAAATGTCTAGACTCAATTAGGCAGCATAACTGCACCAAAGTGGATGATATGACTCCAAGTTTTGATGAACTTTTGAACAAGGAAAATTGATGATTCACATGGGTAACATAATGCATGTTTATTCAAAATAAAATGAGCTCCATGTGTTTATTTTGGTATCATTTGTTCACACCAAGATTTGACTCTAAACAAGACTTTAATCTAGGACAAAGCCCAACTAATTAATCATTCAAGATCCTAAACTAAAAAGGTTGCTTGGTATTGTTGGAATCCATCAATATACATCATTCAAGAGGCTTTTAGTGTTCATCCAAAAATTAAAATGTGCATTATATATTAGGTTTTTTATACCCCCTTCTCTCAAATGATAATACTATGACATAGACCTTGAGGCACACCTTGCACCAACAATACTTTCATGGCAAGTGGGGATTTGTCTAAGATCTACAAGTTTTGAATGTTTCTAAGGGAATCAATTATGCAATGACTTTCGTATCAAGATGAAAAATAAAATCACATAATTGGGTTTTTATGGCACTTAGCTTATTAAAAAAAGGTCTTGTCCTTTTTTCAACCACTACATCCATTGGTTGCTCAGTGTAGTGCAATGTCTAAAGTGTAGATACCTCCTATGTGTAACTCCAACACTATAAGGTGGTTTAACCACTAAAACATTTGATCCTAGTGGGAGTGGATACAGTTAGTGATGGGAGATGAAACCCTAAGTTCAATTTTCCCTATGAAACTTGTGGGAGGTAATGAAGTCCCCCTCGTAAGCCAAGTTTGTATAAAAATAAATGACTAATAGAAAGACTTTAGGGTCACTTTTAATGTCACCCAAACTATTGCGAGTTTTTAGGGAGTGCTTTATACAACATTATTTCTATGCCTTGGACTAGGCATCGTTGTAATAAGGATGGCATTTTTTATTCCAAGGGTTCCCTAAAGGGGATAAATGGAAGAGCATACACATGATGTCCCTCTCTTTTCCAATAAAAACTAGATCAAAAAACTATGGAAGACAAAATTTACAAGTGAATTTAATTTTAAAACCCAAATGAAAGATGAGGTAGTGTTTTTTTGACCCGTTGGTCTTAAGTTGTAACTTTGAAAACATTCACCTAAGCATCTAAATTTTTCATTAATCATCAAAAAAAGGTTCTTAATCCATTTTAATCCTTCAAAAGAGATATAAAAGGCATGATTTAACAAATTTCAAGCTGGCCTTGTAATAAAAAATTTAGTATGTCCTTTAGCCTTGAAGCTACTTTAATATTGGAATAAAAAACTTTGAAAAATAAAGTCTCAAGTTTACACAGTACAATCCCACTACTCCACAGAGCAATCCCATGAGTTACAGGGTAATTTCACAACTTGGTGAGTTGTAGTGTTTTAACTTAACCACTGATGGTTCAATCATAATACTATGATTCTATTTGGAAATCTCACTAGTTGCTAGACAACCCCACAACACCTCGAGTTGTGGTATTATAACTTAACCACTAATGGTTTAGTCACAATATCATGACTTTGATAGACAATACCATAAGTTGTAGGGAAATCTCATGACTACATGAGTATTGGTATTGTCACTTAACCTATAGTGGTTAGATAATACTATGACTCTATTAAATAACCCTATGAGTTCTAGAATAATCCCATGACTGTGTCCAAGTAAACTTGTGACTTACATAAAAACATGTTTTACTTAATTTTTTGACTCTTTTGAGCCTCCCACTCCAAGATTCTGCATAACAAAGGTTAATGAGTTGTTTTAAAGAGATTTGTGATTGATTTTGTGAGGATATAAGTCCCACTGGGTGTGCCATTATGTGAACTAAGAATTTGACTCAAGAGAGGATAGTTAGTATTGTGTTAGTTCCAAAAAGAAAAGAAAATAAAATAAACACACTAGCATAACATCTCTAGGCCTAGTTACTAGGGAGAGATTAGTTAACAAAATAAAATGGAAACACAAATAAAACATGAAAGAAACCTTCTTTCACCTTCCTTGGATGCTCCAAAATGTTTGTTGTAGTGGCTTGTTTGGCTTTGTGCTCATGAATTCTTCATTAATGGAAGTTTGACTGCCTTCATCTCTCCTTGGTACCTTATATGTATTTTGCTTGACTTGGATTGGTATAATATTTAGACATTATAACACTAATTTCCATGAAGCTTTGTAATCAATTCAACATTATAACTTTGGCATGTGAGAGCTTAGAATTATGGCTTTGAGGCTTGTTATTTATAGACTTTTAGAATGGTTTGAGGATCGACCATGACCATCCATATCAAGATTAAGATGTGTGTCCATGGATAAATCCAAATATTAAACTCATTTTGTAAATATCCCTATAAATATTTTGGATAGAGGGGCAATGAATAGGCATGGAAAGGCTTTGATGAGGCATGAGAGGCATGAACCTTGATATTTGTGGCATTTATGGCCTAGAAATGTCTTCCCAACAAATTAGGTCACCTGATGATGAAGGTATTCAATATTAATTTCCAAAAATAAATCATTTAACAAGTTTCCATGGCATTCTAAATTAGGTCCTAATTTGGTTTAATTATCTCTTAAGCATGATTAAGCATTTTGTGTACAAATTACTCAAATTGATCAAAATGCCTTATTATTGGTCCAAAATTTGATGGGATTGGAATTAGGATCTGATTTAAGATGTGTTGGATCGGTTATCCCATTTATGATGATGTCAACACCAAATAACAAAGGCATATATCTTATGCAATATTTTTGAATGAAAAGAACAATCCAGTGCACCCAAGTGCAAAATTAACATTTTGACTTGAATTGATCTGATCAAAGTTAGCTAGCCCATAAAATGTATTTCCCCATTTAATGACACTCTGGCCAAATTCAGCACTTGAATATATCAAATTCAAAGCTTTTAATGTGTTTTAGTGTTTTTAAGCCAAATTATGCATTTTAGTGGAAATTGGTCAAAAGCCTAGTTGGAGGTTATCGATGGCCAGATTTAGGTGTCTAAATATATTATTTAAAGTAATATACTTATGGATATATTTATCTTAACTTAGTTTCATGTATTCACTCCATCAAATATCACTCATACTTGGCTCTTTACTGAACTTCTCTCATAAGGATCTTCTTTCATTATGTTCATCCCTTGATGAATGTTCCTTAGCAATTGGTTCTAGATGTATTTCAAAAATATTTGCATCTATTAACACATTTATCACCATATTATAACTATTTATAGATCAAATCAAATAATTTATTTCATTCTTATCTTTTTCAAGCAATATTGACAATGTTCCCTGCTTCTTTTCTTGACACAGTTTCTTATTACTAGCCTTTTTTAGGCTTTCCTATATTGTACAAATCAGTACAAAATCAATTCAAGAAACAAAATATATTAGTTACCTTCTAAGCTATTATTCCCTTCTACAAATTTTAAGACTTTAAATCATTCTTTAGAGCCCTTTTTAAACCCTTTTTAGCTCTTGGGTTAGGCATATTAGGCCTGTTCTACTCTAGCATATACACAGTGGTCTCTAACCTATACATTAAGGGACATACTATTTCAAAAAAATTAAAATATATTATCAAACACCACCATTCAACTAATATCCAAAATTTGGCCTTTTCCAATGGTAGATTCAATTTATACAAGCATTTTTCTTACCAAACCCTAGAAAAAGGGTTCTAATTATCTGTATGCACCTGAGACAGTTCAAAAATGGATTTCATGCCTTGTATAAGGTTTAAAATGATTTTAATTGGAACTCAAGGTCTATAATATCATCCTAAATCACTTCCAATTGATAGTTTTTATCCATTTGCCTCTATTTAAGGTTTCTTGCTAGAAAGTTGTTTGACTGTGTTCTAATACAATACTTCTACAGGTCTATTACTTCAATCTATTAACAAATTACACAAGGATGAACTATGATCTCATAAACATGGAAAAACATATTACTAATAATTAATAGTACCCAAAATATCTTCCATATTATTCTCTCTTGCAGAAAATGTTTACTTAGTTGTCTTATCTCACACTTTGACAGAGAATACATGGTCTACAATATTCTTCAAAGGCAATCTTTTTAAACACAAGGATAAAGATTTTAAACCTATTAAATTATTTATCATTAAATCCTATAAATTTTTAAGTGTGATCCAAATAATTTCATAATATTTTGTTATTTGAAACAAATCCCATTCAATCCTTATAAAGCATAGAATATAATTTTCAAATAGGGTATTCCATTAACTAGGTAATTTGAAATTTGCACTGAACTTTTAGACAATAAATCTTGGTTTTTTATCATCCTTCACAATAGGTACTCAACCTTAAAAAATTACCATGTTTAAAACTTGCTCCAACATGATGTATAAAATCCTTCTCACATGTAAAACATCCATAATATGTCTAATCATAGTGCCCATACTTGAATAGGGTAAACAAACCTATTTTTGCAATTCTCACCCATAAATTAGAAATAATATTCATGGTATATAATTAAACTAAATAAGACACTAAAATACTCTTACCAACAATAATAAGGAAGTAATAACTTATTTTGATTAACAATCTCTTATTACAATTTGCCTACACATTCTTTGTTCTTGCTCATACTAAGAACATAGGTCTGCAACAACATTCTTTTCCAACAAGGAACTATATATTGATTTTATTATGGTTTATGACATTTTATATTTTGAATCCAAACCCCCATTATCTCATACATTGAATTCTACTTCACTATATAAAATCAACCATCTATATCAAAAAACTCTAACTAGCATAACTAATTCTTGTATGTTATAAAATTGTCTAACCTACAAGCCTAGTTAATATGATGACTCATTATGTGATTCATGTGAGTTTTATTACCCCATTATTTGTAATTAAATACCTAACAACAACTTGATACCCCTTGACACAAAGATATAGGTCTCTAAACTCAACATGCAAATTTGAAAATTCAAACATAAGATTTTGGCAGGAAAAGGTTTATTGAACCTAATTCAAATCCACCAAGGACCTAACAACCTAACTCCTATAGACCAAAATGACTAAAATAACTTATAAAATACTAAAAACATGACAATTTTATCTATATACATAATGTGGTAGTGATGCTCCTGCATCATCCCCTCAATTGATGAGGTCTCAGACATAGTATTTGAGGTGCATACACCTATTGGTAGAATGTCCTTTTATCCTATAGTACTCACATTATTCATATTAATTATACCAATAAGGTTTAGAAATTTTATCTTACAAAGGCTTGGTGTTAGGCCAAATTATCATATTATCCTGGCCCAACTTTCAAAAAATAGATTCGTAAGTCTCCCCCAATTGAGTGAACTTACATTTATGATTTTCTTTTCTAGGTTGACAATCGAGAATGGTAATTTTAATAATGGGTTGTGTATAAAATTGGTTTTTCATGGGTAGTGTGTAAATTTTTTGTTATCGATGTTGGTTTTGGATTTATTTCATGTTGGTCACACCATCACTGAAAACATTCTTGTTCTTGGCAAAGAACCTGGGTTTAAATATGTTAATAACACCTTTATTGATTAAAGTTATTTCAATTTTAATCCCTTTTTTAATAATTTCATCAAAAAAACTTGGGAAAAGGAGTTACAAATGGTGACCTAAATTTGAGTTAAGATTGTTCATAAATATAGTAACAATTTTAGTTGCAGGAAATGATCATTTAAAATGTCTTGCTAATGCCCTCCATATTTGTAAGAAGGAGGTGAATGTTTCACCATTGCATTGTTTAGTGTTGTGTAGGTCTATTGTGGTCAAGTCCTTTTATACATTGTATGAAAAGTGACAGAAACATTTCTTATAAAGGTCGTAAAAAGTAAAAATTGATCCTTTGGGAATGTGTGAAAACCATTAAAGAGATTTACCACTAAGACTTCATGGAAATAATTACAACATATACTCATTTCTATAAATAACGTCTGCACATACATGATGAAAGTCTTTAAGATTATCTAGATCACATTTTCTTTTGTATTTTTTGAATTTGGTAAGTTCAAAGTGTTTAGAAAAATTTATTATCATTGTAATTAAATCATATAGGTAAGAAATTTCTTTTCCTTTGAAAAAGTGTCATCTTAAAAACCTTGAACTCTATCTTTCATACTTCAAATTTATTCGATAAAGTATGAAGATAGTTTATTCATTTGGTTTGAAGAGGTAACTAGGTTAGAGGTTTGGTATATGAATAGGTTAGGGTTAGAATAAATTATCAAAAATTGGCTAGGGGGTGTGTAGTTAAATTTTTGGTTAGGTGGTGGGTTAAAAAAGTTAGCATGTTTTGGATGTGTAATGTTGTGTGGATTGGTTGGGTTAGTGGAAAGGTTAAAGTGTGTTGGGTTTGGATTAGTGTTCATTGGATCAATATTTATAGTGAAGTTAAAACTAGATTAGATTTATTTGGGTTGGTGTTAAAGTTAGTGTTGGTTTGGTTAGGGTTAATGTTAAAGTTTATTGGGTTTGAATTTGTGTTAAAGTTAAGGTTTGTTGGGTTTGGGTTTAAACCAATCATTAGATTAGATTGGTTACTAGTGTTAAATGGTTGGTTGGGATTTGGTTTGGTTTTGAACAGAATAGTTAGATGGAATAAAATAAACAAAGAATTGGAAAATTTGTTTTGTATATTTCCTAAACTAATGTTTTCATTTAGATTGATTGGCACACTTGAAGTGATACCCAAGTTTCAATTTGATACGGATTGGTTTATTGGTGGGATATAATGGATATTCAAGATTGGATTATGATTTGCATTAATGATTTTATTGATTGGTGAGTCATGAAGGCTCATATTTTGATTGATTGGTGAGATGGAATGACTATTCAAGTTCAGATTGGATTGATTGTAGATGGGTAAAATTGAATGAAAATTCAAGTTTGGATTGGTTGGATTTATGATGGATAAACTTGAATGCAAATTAAAGCTAAGTTTAAAAGTATTTATGATGGGTGAACCTAAAATAAAATTCAAGTTTGAATTGATTTGATTTAGGATGGGTGAACTTGAATGAACATCCAAGGTTAGATTAGGTAAATTAACATTGGACATGTTGTCGCCAAAAATGTTGGCTAATTTTTGGGAAAACATATGAACTATTTTTGTTCAAAAGGCCAAAATAGTCTCTTCCCTTCTAAAAAATTGTTCTATGCATTCAAATTCTCCATTTTTCAAGCTTTTCAGAAATCTACGGACTCTATAGGCTCAAATCTACAGACTCTACAGGTTCATTTCTACGAACTCTATAGGTTCATTTCTATGAACTCTGCAGGAAGAAATCTACAAACTCAATTTATATGAACTTCAAGGATTGAAAACTATGGACTTTGCCAACTTAGTTTTTATGGACTCCGTCAGATCTACGATTCATAACTATGGACTCTGCAGGTTGGTTTCTACGGACTCTATAGGAAAGACACAGGTTCAACACTTAGCCATTTTTTAAATTGGAAAATTCAAAGGGGTCTTCCAAGAGCCCGAAGGACAAGTGCCCTTGTGGAGGGTGCTTAGTTGCTAAAGTGGACCATTTCAAAAGCCCAAAGGCTGCTCGAAAGATCCTGAAGGGTAGGTACCCTCATGAGGGGCTCTCGCCAAAGAAAATGAACCGTCTTTCAAGACCTCAAAGGATAAGTTCCCTCCGAGAAAGATCAAACCTCTAAGAGCAGCAGAAGCCACTACGTGTCCCTTATAAAGTCAAGTAGAAGCTGCCAAGTGTCGTCTACTAGGACACAATTACTAGTAAGTTTATAAGCAGTAGAATGCACCATGTGTCCTGTTATAACTCAGCAGAAGTTGCCAAGTGTCAACATCCATAGCTTCTTCCTTTTTATTTTGTAAAGACTGTCGCAGGCCTCAAGTGAGTTTCTAAAGTCAAGTAGAGTGCGACAAGTGTCATCATCCATGAATCCAAATGAGTCCTAAATGTTTCTACAGTGTCTCTAGGAGTTTGGCGGAAGCTGCCATGTGTCATCTTCTGCAGGACTCTCAAAAGGTATCTAAAAAAATAGCATAAGTCACCCTGTGTCCTTTGTAAAGCCCAGCGGAAGCCGCCAAGTGTCCTTGCCTATTTCACAATGGAAGATGCCATGTGTCACTTGCTAAGATCAGTGGAAAGTAGCCTCAAACAAAGAAAGAGGTAGCGATGAATGATTCCAAAGGAAGGTTCAAAGGTTCAATCAATCAGTTCAAATGGTCGGTTCAAAGGAGTGCCCCAAAGCCCATAGGTTAAAGTACCCTTATAGAGGGCAGGTGATGAGAAAAATAGACCTTTCTCAAAGCCTGAAAGATGAACCATTAAACTGTTGAACTGTTGAACCTTGAACCAAAATGGTTCAATGGTTCAAAGGTTCAAAGGTTCAACATGGATGATTCAAAGGAGTGTCCCAAAGCTGAAAGAACAAGTGCCCTTATGGAGGGTGGTGAACTAAGGGTAGGTGCCCTTGCAGAGGACAGAGAACATTGGTTCAAAGATCAAAGGAAGCACTAAACAAAGGGAGGGTTCAATCAAATACCAAGAAAGCGATTGAACCAAGAAAGTAATTAAATTAGGGAAGCGATTGAACTATTAACATCCCCATAGATGTCAAATTTAAGATAATGAAATATCTATCAATTTTCAAATATGGCACAGATCCTATGAACAAATTTAGCGAACAACCAAAGAGATAGCCTGAGAGCTCAGATCACACAGAAAAGGATAAAATATAGCCAGGAAAGGGGGAATGATGGATAAAGATCATAAATATCCATGCATAGGATATGTTTCTAGAAGGTGAAGTAGTCCACCAGGTGGACATTGGAAGAGCATGAATATTTAATGGTGCGGCCTATTTTTTTGCATTGAGTAAAACAAACAGCTATGCACACATTAGGAAACACATTAGGCTTCCCATATTAAAAATTGATGCTCAATCCCAGCATACCCCATGGATAGAATTTAAAATGCATTAAAGGCATTAAATGCATCGTAGGCCAGTTTTGTGAAACAAAGCACCCAAGTCTTTCTTGGATCACTAAATATCAAACTCTCTCTTATTTTTTTAGAGGATCTCTCTGTCATCAGAAAAAAAACTCTACCAAAATTGAAAGGCATTACTAAGACTTTGAGCTCAGATTGTTGATCATATTTCATTATTTGAATAAGAAAATAAGTGACTTTTCAGACTTTGTGCTGGAATAGCTTGGTTGTTGGGGAAATTGTTCTTATGTGTATTTCCTTAACATATTTTTTGTCCATTTAATTAAATAAGTAGAATTAGTGAAAGTAATCAGGAAGGTGTCCTAAAGCCAACTATGGAGAGACTTTGTGCCCCCACAATTGCCTTTAGTGTGTTTTCTTTCTATTCCTATGTAAAGGATCTTGAGATGACTTTGTGCCCTCATTATTCTTCATATCTCACTCTTGGGAAGTTGAGGTGGAGAATTTGTGCTACATCTCAATCTACTAGTTACTACGCCTTTGGTTACCAGTTAATTGTCACTATCTAAAAAGTTCCTTTTGTCTGTTGAACAACACTTTTGAAGGAAGAAGAGTGCCTTCTATCATTTCATTAGGATTTATCCTTGGATTTGTGAACATCATCTCTAAAAAAAGAGAGATGGATGGTTTATCCTATCCCTGAGTATTATTTTTTGCTTATATATATAGTATATATCTCCTGCATATTTACATGGAACCTCCCCTTGATGAGAGGAGAGATTTGTCCCCTTTTAATGTAGTAAACCTGCACATCTGGTCAACCAATCTCCCTATGTTGTGGTTGAAGATACCTATTTTATTCATCAGTTAGCTGATTAAAAAAATATTCACCCCATAGTTTTTGGTAACTCCACTGGGGATGAACGTGCAGTCTAAAGCCTCAAGTTTTAGATTGAAGTAGTCCCTACCCTTATCCATTATAGACTCTGGTGATTCCATTCTATGTCTTATCCATTATCATTATAGCCTTACCATCTCCCTCCACCTCCATCAACTAAGATAGAACATGTAGTTTGAAGCCTCAAGCTTCAAGCTGAAGTAGTACCAGTTCGTTCCCATTTTTGTTTTACAATTTGGCAACTCCATGCTATATGCAAATCCAAAGGGCTAAAGGTATTATTGACCCTATATTTGAGTTGGTACAACAAAGTAATTTTGATCTATTTCCTTCACCATCTTGCCTCCAATGAACCAAGAGCTTTCCTCTTACTAAATTCAAGTCTCCATTACTGGGCAAAGCCTCCATTTCTGCTATTAATAAAGCTTTGTCAATACTTACCCCTCTGAGATTTGTTATCCCACCTTTCCATAGTCATACAATGGTAGTTCAAGGTCCTTGGGGTAACTCTTTTGGCCCACTCAATTTGACTCCACCCCTGCATGAGCTACCACATAGTTCAAGGAAAAATTTCCCCAAGTTCTATGGTGATGGGAAGGTACATCCTGATGAACATATTACAGCCTTTAGCATAGCCTATGGTGTAATAGGAGTGGAATTTGAGGATGTGGCAGTCAAAATTTCCATGGAAACACTACAAGGTGCTAATGTAGACTAGTTATACCATCTATAGGCTAGGTTAGTGACTGACTGGGATACTCTTAAAGCTAAATTTAAAGCTAGGTTCAAGCTTGCAAAAGATGTACATGCTTTGCTAGCCTAGCTCACACAGATGAAGAAAGAACCTCATGAGCCTATGAGGGATTTCATTGCTAAGTTTGACAAGCTCAGGAATCAGATTCCTACCATTGCTCAGCCAACACCTGAGAACCTTAAGTGCTTCTTCATTAACTCACAACTGCCTAAAGTAAGTTTTCTACTAATATGTGCTGGCCAAATAGACCTTGTTATAGCTCAAGATATGGATACTGAGGTAGAAGATGACCTTATTTTGGTAGAAAAGATAAGGAGAGACCTAAATAGAGGTAAATCTTCTTCATCTTTTGAATACTCACCTACAAGCACCACTGATCAAATGGTACAAAAGCTAGCAAATGAACTGCTAGCCTTGAAAAGGCAAATGGCCCAAGGTATGTCTACTCCTCCTAATCAAGATATGCTAAGAAGGATATTTCCCAATCGGTCATACCAAGGCAATGCTGCTAGGAATCAAGGACAGCCAAATCATCTTCCTCCCCCATAGGGGAAACTTGTCATTGAAGCACCCCCAACCAATTTAGTAGTTGGATATCTTGAAATAGAATCTAATTTCTCTTTCCAGCCTGAATTGAACCAAGAAAATGATGATGATCTCCTTGTAAAAAACCAAGAAGAATTAGCTAGAGACTCCAACATTGGTTTCCTAAATTATCAAGATAAACCCAGAAGTGAAGGTAAAGTAGATGAGGGATCATATGATGTGTTCACCCAATCCAAGAATTAGTTATCCTAGCAAGCTGATAAAGAAAGAATAGAGGAGTGACCTCGACCAACAATTTCAATTGCTAAGTGGTGAACCACTCTTCCTTTCTAGCCAAAGGACCTAGTGATTGCAGGAAAGGTAAGTACATCAAACATCTATGCACCTTCTACTTCAACTTCATAGATCAATCCTCCCCCTCCCAAAAACAAAAAAGATGAACTCCTATCCTCTATTCCTAGTCCATTTTAGTCTTTTGACATAATCGACCATGTCAAGAAGACCAAAATTCAAATTTTTGAATTTGAATTCTTGTAATCCAATCTCGAGTAGTTGGATAGGTTAGTTTAGTGTGTGAAGGATCTAGTTGTCCCTACAGGACAAGATGTTAAAAAGGTAACTCATGATTCCCCAAAGAACATGCCCATCCTAAACAATCTTGTCATTACTCCTCCAACTGCCCATGGGAAAATAGAGCCTTTTTATGTTTCTCTATTAATAAATGGTCATAAATTGAGCAATTACATCATAGACTTAGGTGCATCTGACAACGTCATGCCTGCCAAAGTGGAAAAATCTCTTAGACTCACACTGACCAAAACCTTTGGAAGATGTTTCTCCATGGAGAACAAATAAGCACCTCTACTGGGACAAATCAAGGATGCCCAATTTGCATTTACAACATTCCCAGACAAGAGAATCAAGATGACAATTCTGGTGGCCGACGTCCCAACATCCTATGGCATTCTGCTTGGATGAAATTTTTGCAAAAATGTTGGTGGAAAATTGACCATGGACCTGTCTGAAGTGAGGATCCCTGTCAAAGGCATCATGCAGAGGCTACTTCCTAAAAAGGATTCAAAATATGTTATCACTCAGACATCAGCCCCTGAAGCTCAAATTCTATTTGAATCTTTAGGCATGGGTAATTACTTCTTAACCATAGAGGATATTTATGTTTCAGTGGATGAAAGTCATGTAGGTGGTGATCTAGGAATCAACTCATATAAGACATCAGAAGAATTCCCCTTTCTAAGCAAGGATAAATCTAAGGAAAGATTAATTTTTGATGATGTTTGGACCCTAGAATTTGATGGCAACTATTCTTCTACCAGCTTAGGGGCTGGGATTGTGTTGATATCTCCTCAAGGAGATATTTTTCCTTCTTCATACATGTTATAGTTCAACAACACCAACAACATAGCTGAGTATGAATCTCTATTGCTTGGATTGAAGGCTACTCGAGATAAAGGCATCAAACTCCTTCATGCTAAAGGAGATATTGAATTGGTGGTTTGTCAGGTAAGGAACCTGTATCAAACCAAAAATGAGAGATTACGTCACTACCATAATCTAGTCTAGGATCAAATTGAAAGCTTTGATGCTTTCAACATCTCTACCATTCCTAGAGAATTCAATGACTGAGCTGATACACTGGCTATTTCAACAACCCTCTTAGTTCCTAATCTAGACTTCAAAGGAAATAGGTACACTATCAAATTGGTCTTTCGACCGAGTATGCCCGATAATGACAATCATTGGCAAGTGCTTAACAATGACAACCAAATTTTTTCCTTCTTAGAACAAAAAGATAGCTTTAAATGGCTACATTTTGAAGGCAATGAACCTCAGAAGTGTGAATCAGCTCCTAAATCAAATATGGATGTAGGTGAGGAGTTCTTATAGCTAAAAGGGAATAAAATTCCTAAAGGATTGGTTTCTCTCAAGAAACTATTTGACAAGCATGACAAGTTCAACAAACAACAATAAATGGATTCAAACTCCTCCCAGGGGTTTGATCAAATAAATTTGGGTACCAAGGAAGGTCCCAAGATGATTAACATTGGTAAATGCTACACTCTCGAGGAGAGGTTCAAGTTTACTACTTTGCTCAGCCAATACATGGATGTCTTAGCATACTCTTATGATGACCTGAAGTCTCTCAGGCCTGATGAAATCTACCATGACATTCCTCTCAAGACTAACTCAATGCCTTATAAAAAAAATACAAATAGTACAATCCAAAGATATTAGGTACTATTCTATTTGAGATACAGGAAATGTTGAATGCTAAGATAATTTTTCAATCCATCATTCCATATGGATTGCCAACATAGTCCCTATGAGGAAGAAGAATGGAAAAATTCACATCTATGTGGATTTCAAGAATCTGAATTAGTCATTCTTGAAGGATAACTATCCTTTTCTAGTCATGGATCAAGTGCTTCAGACAGTGACCAGCTCAGAGATGTTATCAATGCTAGACGGCTTCTCAGAATACAATCGGATTGAAGTTGGTGAAGCAGACCAACACAAGACTGCCTTCACCACACCTTAGGGCATATTTGCATATAGAAAGATGCTTTTTGGATTGATAAATACTGGTGCCACCTTTCAAAGAGAAATGGACCTTAATTTCAAGGATGAGATGGGTAAGTTCATTATAGTTTATCTTGATGACTTGACCTTCTTTTATAAGCATTGCCTGGATCATATATGCCACTTGCAACAAGTGTTGGAGTGCTGCTACCAGAATAGCATTTCCTTAAACCCTAAGAATTCATATTTTAGAGTAATAGAAGGGAAATGTCTCAGACACATTGTGTCTAATGGAGGCATAAATATTGACTCAAACAGAGTCAAGTCTATCCAAGAGCTTACCTTGCCTATAAATAAGACTGTTGTTCACTCTTTCTTTGGAAAGGTGAATTTCTTACAAAGTTTCATCCCCAAATTTGCTCAAAAGACTCAACACATTGTGAACATGATGAAGGAAAAGACCACCTTCAGCTGGACTGAAGAAGGCAAGTCAGCATTTGAGGATATCAAGACTGCCATTGCCCATGCCCTAATTCTAGTTTGTTTAAACTACAATAAAGAGTTCACCATATACAGTTATGCTTATAAACACACGCTTTCAAAATTTTTGGTTTAATATAATAAATAAGGTATGGAATCTCCCATTTCTTTCATGAGCTACCCTCTCAAAGCTCATGAGCTGAAGTACTCAAACATGGAGAAGCATGCTTATGCAGTGGTGAAGGCAGTTAAGCATTTTTGCTTCTACATCTTGAATTCTCACACTACTACCTTGGTTCCTGATACCATGGTCAAATCCATACTAACTCAATAGGAGTTTGGGATGAAAAGAGGTAATTAGATTACAAAGATCTAGGAGTTTGATCTATTCATCAAGCCAATAAAGCTGATATGGGGAAAAGGCCTATCCCAATTAATTACTAATAACAAACCAAAAAAACATTATATGAAGAAGCAGAGGTTGAAGACACACTGACAGTCCTCTTTGTCTCCACTACAAATGAGTGGTATTCAGGTATTACTCATTTCCTTACTTATGGTGAGTGTCCTGCCCATCTATCTTATAAAGAAAGGAGGAATATCAAGTTGAAAGCTGCCAATTTTGTCCTTTGGGACAATGGCCTGTACAAGAGGAGCCTTGATGGAGTGTTCCTTCACTGTGTGGATAAGGAACATCAAAGCCAACTTTTGAAATCCTTCCACAATCTAGCTTGTGGAGGACTTTTTTTGCTCCTATGACTACCCATAATTTTTTTTGAGCCAGGTATTACTGGCCAACTCTTTTCCAAGATGCATATAAGTGGGTAAGAAAATGTGAACTATGACAGCAATTTATTGGGAGACCCAAGTTAGCTGCCCTACCTCTCAAGCTAGTGGTCATAAAGAAACCATTCCAGCAATGGGGAATTGATTTTATTGGAGCTATAAACACATCTTTAAGTGTTGGACATGATTATGTCCTTACATCAACTAACTACTTCACCAAGTGGGTGGAAGTAATTCCAATCAAGCATGTTACTTCAGAAGTAGTGTGTAATTTCCTCAAGGAGAATATCATTTCTAGGTTTGGGATCCCAACCAACATTATTACTAATAATGTAGCTTGTTTCACTTCCCAAGAGATTACATAATTATGTTTCTACTATGGGATTACTCTCTCCCACTCTTTTGATTACTTTCCACAAGGAAATGGACAAGCTGAATCAAGCAATAAGAACCTGGTGACTATCATCAAGAAGTTGGTGGATGACAACCAAAAGACATGGCATAAAGCATTGGTTGAGGCTCTATGGGTAGATATAATTACACCAAAGAGAGTCATTGGTATGTCTCATTTCTAACTTCTTTATGGTATCAATTTTGAGATACCAATCACCTTGGAATTACCAGCATTAAAATTGGCTAAGGCAATTGAAGATCAAACATATGAAAGCCCCCTTGATAAGAAGATCATGTGCCTGAATGAGCTAGATGAGCAAATAACTATGGTAGTGGACTGAATTTCTACCCATCAAAGTCTGGTGAATAAGCTCTTCAACCAGAAGGCAAAAAACTATGATTTCCAAGTTGGAGATCAAGTCCTGTTGTGGGACAAGAGAAGAGAACCAAAGGGGATGCATGGGAAGTTTGATTCTCTTTGGAGAGGACCATTTATTATCCATCAACTCAATGGTGAGAACAACTTTATGTTGAAATATCAATATGGCACGCTCTTTTTTCTACCTCAAAATGGGCAGCATCCAAAGCTCTTCAACTCTTGAAGTATCAGATAAGTTCACCTGTACATATGTATATTTGTATAGTCTTTGTTTTTGCTTTGTGTTGTTCGTTTTCATTTTTTGGAGCCTTTCTTTTTGGGTAGCATGACTCCATAGCCTAATGGTATAATTCAAGACACTGGAGATTCTGGTTTCTACTCCCTTCACCTATTCCAAGTTTTTAACTGAAGGAAGTTCCCCAACTGGAGCCAGCTGTAGTCCCCAAAAATGTCAACTCATTTTTGGGACAACATATGAACTACTTTGGTTCAACAGGCCAAAATAGTCTCTTCCCTTCCCAAAAATTATTTTTTGCATTCAAATTCTCCATTTTTCAAGCTTTTCAAAAATCTATGGACTCTACAGGAAGAAATCTATGAACTCAGTTTCTACAAACTTCAAGGCTTGAAAACTATAGACTCTACCAACTTAGTTTCTACAAAATCTATCAGATTTATGAATTCATAACTATGGACTCTACAGGTTGGTTTCTACGGACTCTAAAGGAAAGACATAGGTTCAACACTTAGCCATTTTTTAAATTAGGAAATTCAAAGGGGCCTTCCAAGAGCTCAAAGGATAAGTGTCCTTGTGAATGGTGCTTAGCTGCCAAAGTGGACCATTGAAAAAGCTCGAAAGCTACCCAAAAGATCCTGAAGGGTAGGTACCCTCATGAGGGGCTCTCACTAAAGAAAATGAACCATCTTTCAAGACCTCAAAGGACAAGCTCCCTCTGGGAAAGATCAAACCTCTAAGAGCAGCGGAAGCCACCACATGTCGCTTATAAAGTCAAGCAAAAGCAACCAAGTATCGTCTATTGGGACACAGTTACTAGTAAGTTTTAAAGTAGTGGAATGTGCCAGGTGTCATATTCTAACTCAACGAAAGCTACCAAGTGTCAACATCCACATCTTATTCCTTTTTATTTCATAAAGACTGTGGTGGGCCCTGGGTGAGTTTCTAAAGTCAAGCAGAGCATGACAAGTGTCATCATCCACATTAATCCAAATGAGTCTTGAATATTTTTATAGTGTCTCTAGGAGTTTGCTAGAAGCCACCATGTGTCATCTTCCATAGGACTCTCAAAAGGTATCTAAAAAATAGCTAAAGTCACCACGTGTCCTTTTTAAAGCCCAGTGGAAGCCGCCAAGTGTCCTCACCTGTTTCACAATGGAAGACACCATGTGTCACTTGCTAAGATCAGTAGAAAGTAGCCTTAAACAAATAAAGAGGTAGCGACAGATGATTCCAAAGGAAGGTTCAAAGGTTTAATCGATTGGTTCAAGTGATCAGTTTAAAGGAGTGCCCCAAAGCCCACAGGTCAAAGTACCCTTGCGGAGGGTAGGTGATGAGAAAAATAGACCTTTCTCAAATCTTGAAAGATGAACCATTAAACCGTTGAACCATTGAACCTTGAATCAAAATGGTTTAACGGTTCAAAGGTTTAAAGGTTCAACATTGATGGTTCAAAGGAGTGTCCCAAAGCTAAAAGAACAAGTGCCCTTGTGGAGGGTGGTGAACTAAGGGTAGGTGCCCTTGCAGAGGATAGAGAACATTGGTTCAAAAATCAAAGGAAGTGTTGGACAAAGGGAGGGTTCAATCAAAGACCAAGAAAGTGATTGAACCAAGAAAGTGATTGAAATATTGACATCCCCATGAATTTCAAATTTAAGATAATAAAATATCTATCAATTTTCAAATACGGCATAGATCCTGTGAACAAATTTAGTGACCAGCCAAAGAGATAACTCAAGAGCTCAGATCGCACAGAAAAGGATAAAATACAACTAGGAAAAGGGGAACAATGGATATAGATCAGAAATATTCATGCATAAGATATGTTTCTAGAAGGTGAAGTAGTCCACCAGGTGGACATCGGAAGAGCATGAACATTTAATGACATGGTCTATTTTTTTGCATTGAGTAAAATAAACAGCTATGCATACATCAAGAAACACATCAGGCCACCTATATTAAAAATTGATGCTCAATCCTAGCATACCCCATGGATAGAATTTAAAATGAATTAAAGGCATTGAATGCATCGTAGGCCATTTTTGTGAAACAAAGCACCCAAGTATTTCTTGGAGCACTATATATTAGACTCTCTCTTATTGTTTTAGAGGATCTCTCTCTTTGTTATTAGAAACAAAACTCTGCCCAAATTGAAAGGCATTACTGAGACTTTGAGCTCAGATTGTTGATCATATTTCATTATTTGAATAAGAAAACAAGTGACTTTTTAGACTTTGTGTTGGAATAGCTTGGTTGTTGGGGAAATTATTCTTATGTCTATTTCCTTAATACATTTTTTGTCCATTTAATTAAATAAGCAAAATTAGTAAAAGTAATCAAGAAGGTGTCTTGAAGCCAACTGTGGAGAGACTTTGTGCCCCCATAATTGCATTTAGTGTGTTTTATTTATATTCCTATGTAAAGGATCTTGAGATGACTTTGTGCCCTCATTATTCTTCGTATCTCACTCTTGGGCAGTCAAGGTGGAGACTTTGTACTACATCTCAATCTCACAATTACTACGCCTTTGGTTACCAGTTAATTATCACTATTAAAAAAGTTACTTTTGTCGATTGAACAACACTTTTGAAGGAAGAGGAGTGCCTTCTATCATTTCATTAGGATTTCTCCTTGGATTTGTGAACATCATCTCTGAAAAAAGAGAGATGGATGGTTTATCCTACCCTTGAGTATTATTTTTTGCTTATATATATAGTATATAGCTCCTACATATTTACAAGGACCCTCCCCTTGATGAGAGGAGAGATTTGTCCCCTTTTGATGTAGTAAACTTGCACATCTGGCTAACCAATCTCCCTATGTTGTGGTTGAAGAGACCTATTTTTTTCATCAGTTATTTGATTGACAAAATATTCACCCAACAGGACAAACTTGAATTAAGATTCAAATTTGGATTAGATGGATGGATGAATGAGGTTGAATTGGTATCTAATTAAAATTTGGATGGGGTTTTTCATTAACCAAAATATTGTTTGGGTGATGGGTTTCGATATTTACAATCTCTTGGCTAACATTATGAGCATGGGTTTCCATATAAAACCCATGACTCACTTGAGAGGATTCCTCATGAAGGATGAATTTTCCCTTATCTTGGGATAATTGGAGATTAGGATTTGAGGAACCTATGATATCATTAATACCCTATAAATATCTTAGTGAAATGGATTTTTCATGAACAGGGGACACAAACTCTTTCTTTACAATCAAATATTACAAGTTTTGGACATTGAAGTCAGGTAGAAATTTAGCTCCTAAGCTCAAAGCTTGGACCAAAACCTCATCTTTGTTGGTTAATATATATTAGATAAATTAATTAGGTTATACAATGTCTTTTAGTCTACCCTCGTCTTGGTATGATCCCTCTTATTCTTCCTCATGGTTATAGATTTCATGTATTTATACATGATGAGTTTGATCATCTTGGATATCAAATTAGAAAGGATCATTGCTAAAAGACTCATCCCTTGCCAAAATATTGTTGAGAATAGTCATGTTCCTTTTTATGGGAAACATCTCTATGGAAATAAATTGACACAATAAAAACAACTTGACACTAAATTACTAAAGGAATAAAGTGACCAAAAACTTTATTGACAACTAAATGCTTTTGAGTTTTACTTTGAAAAGTTTGAATTTAAATATTTTTGGATAATATACTCAAAAATTATTTTTGTTTACACTCAATTAGTTTTAGTATGTGGTAAAACACAAGGAAAAAACAAACAATATTTATTCTAAACACTCAACAATCACAAAAAGGTGAAAAATTTAGGCTTTGTGTCTTGAACAACTTTTGGGCCTTTCATTATCACTCACTTGTTTTTACCCTTAGCTATAGCCTAATATTTTAATGAAATAAACATGGAGCATGTTGTATTTTCCATTTCCCACTAAGTCTAATTTCAATGTTGCATAGGATATAACTTCTCGGTGTTAACCACTAAGCAATACACCAAAGTCAAATGATAAAAAGGCTTAACTAGGATTAAGGTTTTTACAAGCCATCTAGGGGAGTCATTGAGATATCTTTAGATATAGTGAATCCTAAAAACCATATAGGGAGGTGTTGAAACCGTAGGTATTTGAGCATGGAATCTTATCACACCACAGTGTGATTAAAACATAACACTGCTTATGTCTTTGAAATAGTTGATCCTACTATTTATATTCCATCAGTACATAGAGTTTGGTGTACTACATGGTGATAAAATACATGATAAGAAATGAAAATAAATAGAGAAACACTTGCTTCTAATTCTCAAGCATTATCACCAATATGATACTGAGAGAATAACATACAGACAAGTATTATCTTGGGAAACATAACTTACAAGTGTTGTTTTTGATTCTCAAGTATCATCACCAATGTGATGTAAAGAGAATATCATACCCAACACAAGAAAGAAACACACACAAATGTTGAAAAGTGAAAATGATTAAATTCAAAAAACCAAATTTTATCTAATTACTAAGGAAAAATTAAAAACTAAAGTTCTAAATAAGCTTTTTAGCAAAAAAAACTCAATCAAAAATCTAAAACATTATCAATAAAAATGCAAAATTTTGGTTTTGTTTAGCTTTTTGCAAGTTTTTCTTTGACTTAAAACCTACAAATAAACTGTTAGGAGGTTTGTGTTTAATTTAAAATCAAGGAAACATATAAAAATTTATAAAAAATCAACAAAAACACAAAAAAATAAGTCTCTTGAATGATTTTGAAAATACGTAATTAGAGCAAATCATGCAATTATTAGTTGATCAAAAATAGAAAACTAAATAGAAGATAGAAAGCATGGCAGAAAGATTTCATAATTACCAAATGATTTCACTGATATGTCTAATAATTTCACAAATATGTGGCATAATTTCATTGATTATTATTACATTTCACTGTCAAAGTCTATGATTTTGATAAAAATCTTCATGATTCCATAATTAATATCAGAAAAATGAAAAATAGAGAAACAAAACAAAATGATTTCACTATTAGGTCAGGAAATTTTGCAATTATATCTTCTAATTTTTCTAATACTTAAAAGTTATGAAGAGTAATAGTCTAAAAAAAAATTTAGTTAGGTTTCAATTTCATTTCTATTTCTTATAGTTTTGTTGTTGACACCTATGATTTTGATACCAATGTCTCTAATTTTGTAGTTTTATAGAAACAAAAAATTATAAAAGACAGAAAAGATAAGAAATGATAGAATGGAAATAAAAATATACTATAAATTACCAAACTATTAAAAGACCCCTAAAATATAAAAATAACAATTTCATAGTTATTTCTTACAATTTTAATGTTAATCTCTCTAATTTCATAATTTTCTAAAAACAAAATATTATAGAAAATTTAAAAAAATAGGAGAGACCAAATTGAAAAAAAAAGATGTTGGACATGTCAAGATAGTTAAAAGACACAAAAATATATGGAAATAATGAATACATAATTTACTACTACAATTTTGTTGAATGAAGTCTACAAATTCATGATTATGCAATCAATATGTATAATGAGATTTAAAATTCTAGAAAAGAACTTGTAGCTACAAACATAAACTTCCAATATCAAGGTTAAATGCATGTGCATAATAAAAACTACAAAAAGTAACTAAAATGAACTCCTAAATACACCTATGATGTCTATGATTTATAAAGATGAGGGAAAAGTCTCACTGGGTGTGTGAAAAAGTATGAAGGGAATCTAGATGCAAATTAAGATAAGAAATCAACTAAAAAATTAAAATCTAATCTAAACTAGCTCAACCTAGAATAGAGATACAAATGAAATAAATAATAACAAAAATTATACCTTAGTACCATGAGCTTCCTTCTTTACGATTTGAATTAATTTACTCTCTACCAATATAAGGAAAAATGAGTAGCATTTTGGTATGAAATTCTCTTTGGATGGATTTGATTTAGTTGGGATTCATTCATGAATTTGATATCACTTCATTAACATAATTCAAGATGAATGAAATTAATGGTTTGCACACATATTTATAGGTTTATGAGAGATCAATTAGATAGTGGAGGATTATTTGAATATTTCCAATTATTCAAATAATCGATGGTGGAGAATCAATCCTCATCTATGAGGATGATGATCACTTCTATAAATTGAGTGAAAAATGGAGTTGGTTAAGTGAGTCATCAAGAAAGGGTCAAGTTGGTTGAAAATTTAAGGGGTGACTCAAAAGGTTGTTGAGGAAGTTAAGTGATTGGTTGGATGAGTCAACATGTGAGGAAGATAATCATGGAGGATATTTGGTTAAGGTGAAAATTTTATATTTATTAATAAAATTTGGAGGAAAAGGTGTGCATAGTTTTTATTAGATAGGGTGAATAAAGTAGGTTTTACAGTCCTTCTTCAACAACTAGTTTAAACAAAAGCAATATAAAATGAAAAATAATTAAAGATCGGTAACAGTTCAAAGAAGGCCTTTAGTCGAGCATAAACAAACTAGAAGCCCAAAAGTAAAATGATAGTCTAATAGAAATAAAACCATAAACTCAAAAAGACCACAAACAAAGTCTTATCTAGAACTAGAAAGCTCTTTGGAGCTAGTATTATCCTGAGTAATCTCTAGATCCTCCTCAGTCTCCTAGCTATATTATTTTAGTAGGACATTTTTAAATCTTCCCCTCATATGCTATAAAGGACCTTCAATAGAGGTGAGGATGGTATTATTTTGAGTTGAACTAGGAGTCCCTTTATGATGAGAAGTGGTCTGATTAGTAGGGTATTCCTATGAAACCTCCATTGGTTATGTCTTCTTTTCTAGTAGAGTGTCTTCCATCTTCAAAACCACATTCAAGTCATTTTTTAGTTTCACCGTAGACACTTTTAGCCAATTCTAGCTATAAATAAGGTCTAATATGGCCATGCCAACATTCTCGAGCTTATATAAAAAAAACCCTAATTCTCTACTTCACTAGCCTATTGAGTCTTCTAGGGAGAGGATTAGGGTGTCTTTAGGGTTTGTTTCCTCCTTGGCGAGAGTGGAGATGATTTTGTAATTTTTAGCAGAGGGTAGTGAAGGGACAAGTAGGTGATTGAGAGGTTTATGATAAAGGCTAGTGAAGGGAGTGAAGGATCTAAAGGTGGGGAAAACCTCCTCATTAGTAGGAGGCTTAGGGACTTTAATAGGAAGATCTTTAGTAAGGGAGAGCGGTTTGATCGATAAAGTATCACCTTCTTAGAATAATAGATAAATCAAACCATGGTGAATAATGTCATTTTTATTACTCACTTGGTAATCTAGGGTAGTACTTTCCAAGGATTTTAGCAAATAGAAAGGAAAACTTATTTTGTAACCTTTTAAATAGTTAATGAAATGGAAGTGGTGTGAGAAAATTATAATGAACTTACCTTCCCAAGTGAAATATTTCATCACTTGCCGAAATAGTTCTGGCCATCGCTTTAGAAGCTTAAGCTTGGAGAATCCTTTTTTTTCTATCTTCATCTCTTCATTAGTTTTGAAAAATTTGTGTATAAGTTCTAAATTTTGGATATTGTCTTTGAAATATTTTATCTCATTACATGGTATGACCATCACCTCACCAATACTTTCCTCTGAGACCACAATTTTTATACCCCTCATTCTGATTATTTGCTTATTCTAAGTGAGAATAAAATCCTTTGATATGTTTTCATAATGGTCAGTAATGCATTGCATGAATGAATCCATACCCCCTTTGCGGATATTTTTATAAGCGTTCATGTTATTCTAAATATCCAAACAAGAAAGTGGTTCTAGTCAATCTCTTTCACCCCCCATTATCAGCTTGCTACAAGAAATTATGCTTGTAAACTTAGAATTTATGTTTGAGATTATGGAGAATTTTAAAAAATTATTATTCCTTAAATATGAAATTGGGGTGGAAATCATTAACAATCCAATTTTACACATTATTCATTAATGCATCATTTAGGGTATACCTAGCCAACTCAAGGTGATGAATGGATGCAATCATGATTGAGGGTGTTAAGGATTTGGGATGGGATTTGATTGGGGTTATCCCATGTTACCAGCCTATTAACACACACTCCAAATTTTTCAAGGCTATGTGCCACAAATTTTCCCTCTTGGTACATGTGGACAATGTAAAATTACTCAAATGAGTGTAAAAGGTTATGGGTGTCATCAATTATAGATTTTATGGTATAAGATGGGGTGAACTTATCATCAAGGTTATGAAGAATATTGAGGGACTTGTCATCGATGATAATTTTGGGTATGTAGAGACCGGAAGCAAGTTGAATGCCTCAACAGGTAATCATGGAATTGGTAATGTGGTTGGTTTGGTGACCCAAGGGACCCACACAAGCAACAAACACCAATACAATATGATCATGAACCACCCCTCCCCCCAATCCATACCTAGATTGCCTTTCAATGTACCATCAAAGTAAAGTTAAACTAACCATAATGGGGAATTGACCATTTGATGGATGGTGAGCTATCGTCGATGGTGGTGTTTTCACTATTTGAGATAAATTTCATGAACAAAAAATTGAGGATGTAGATAGGGAACACTTGACCTTGTCTTTGGGGATGAAAGATTTTCAATTCTTTGATATATAAGAACATATATGCTTGAAGATCAACCCAATTAAAGAGCTTTAATTTTAAAAAATTAGATCATTCCTAGCCTTCTAGATGGCCTAAAAGAAATTAGGGAGGGAAAAGATCCATAAGAAGTAAAGATATGGGAGTGACCACGAGGGTTTTCATTACTAAATAAGATCTTGAATAGATCTTGGGTAGATCCAGGAGACAAAGAAATAACTAACCAACCTATAAAGCATTGAGATATTGAGGGGGAACTCCAAAAATAGATGGTGAGTTGACTTAATAGAGGTAGATCATAGTGAACAACAATTAGGAATTGTTAGGTCCCTCTTGATAAGATTATCTATGGTGAGAATCTAGTTTTGAGTATCCAGCCAAAAAAATATTGATTTTTGGGATTAGGTGCTTGATCTAGAGAGGACAATAGAGATCATATTGATCCTCTAGTTTTAGCTCCACTAAATATCTTGAATTCATCAAGTAAGACCCATTATATTCATCAAACCAAAGAATATAATTACTCAAGAAGAGCCTAGGATTACTCATAAGTGATGTTACTCAAATTAAGAAATTTCTATTCAAGGGAGCCTTTGGATAAGTCCCAATAGTATTTCACTTTAGATCCCCATTCAGTTGTGAAGATGATAAAAAGGTTGGTCTGTGGGTGTTGAAAGGTGAGGGGGATTTGAGATAACCAAGGATCATTTCCACCTAGATATAACTTTCCATAAGGTTGAGCCATCTGTTGGACCTTCCTCCCGTAGGAATCTATCTTCATTATTACCCACTATGTATTTGGTCTTTTAATGATTTATGTCCATTGTTTATCCTATTTTAGGAAGATCTTTGTTCGTGTATCTTATTTTTCAAAATCCTAATCCACCATTATATTGAGGTATACAAGCCTTATCCCAATGAATTAGGGGGAACATAAACATTTATATTGTCCCTTTCCATAAGAAATTAACTGGATATGTTCTATTTTATCTGTAATTTTGTTTGGAATTTTAAAAATAGACATGAAGTATATAGGGATACTCTATATAGTTCTCTTAAGTATTTGGATCTTACCAGCTTGAGTAAGGAGATGACCTTTCCATCCCATAAGTTTATTTTAAATTTTTTCCACCAATGGGTTATAGTATTCATCTTTTAGTTTACTAGTGAAAGGAAGAAGTCTAAGGTGGATGGAAGGGAGCTTCCCAATCTAACAGTTGAGGATATTGGCTACTTTATTTTGAAGGCCTTATTGGGTGTTAATGAATAAAGTAAATTTTTTTTTTAAATTTATGCTATGATTGGACACTTTCTTATAATCCATAAGGATCCTTTTAAAATTCTTAGCTTCTTATATTGTGGCTTCTCCAATTAAGAAGGTGTCATCAAAAAATTATTCATGGGAGACTGGTCTAGTGCCTTAAGCTACTCTAATTATTTTGATTATACCTATGTTTCTAAATGTAGTTACCACTCTTCCCAATGATTCAATAAGGATGATAAAAAGATAATGGGATAGAGGGTCTCCTTATTTTAAACCTTGGCTAGCTGAGAAGAAGCCTTTTGGGATCCCATTAACTATGATGGAAACCTTGGGAGTGGAAATGCAACTCTAAATGATGGTTCTAAAGGAGGCATTGAATCCATATTTCTCTAAAATGTTATCCAATAATCTCTAAGATACTCTATCATATGATTTGTTCATATCAAGTTTGATGAACATTCCATGATTATTATTCAAATGGGTAGAATGGATTGCTTCATGTATGGTGATTACCCCATCCATTATTTCACGATATGAGACAAAGGATATTTGATGTTCTTCTATGGTTCTCTCTATAATGGGTTGGAATCTTCTTACAAGAGTTATTGAACAAATTTTATAAGCCATAGAACATAAGCTTATCATCAAGAAGTCTTTGAGCTGATTTTCTTTAGGATTTTTTGGAATAAGCATGAGGAAAGTATTGTTCCATTCCTTTAGATTCATAACTTATCTAAAGAATTAAGAGATAGTAGCTTCTACCTCAGTGTGAATGATATCCCAAATTTCATGAAAAAGATGGAAGGGAATCCATCCAAGCCTGGGGCATTACCTCTTTCCATTAAGAACACTGCATCCTTGATGTCTTCTATCGAGGGGAGTTTTAGGAGTGTAGTATTATTGGCTTGAGAAATAAGGCTTGGGATGTTGTGAAGCATGTTTTCCTCCAAATGGTGCTCTGGGAACCACTTTCTTTGAGAAACTCATGGATGTATTGAATAATCTAGTCATCAATATCTTGTAGGTTTGTGCATTTCCTACCATCATCCTGTATGAGTTTTAAAATCAAATTTTTGTTCCTATTTTTGGATGTTGACAATGATTTTTTAATTTATATTCCCCGCCTTTAGCCAAAGGCATCTAGACACATGTTTCCAAAAATATTCTTATTTATTTTCAAGGTTATGATAGGAATTGAGGAGATCTTTCTCAAGAGCATAAGTTTGTTCATCAATACCATACAAAGAGGAGTAGATTTCAAGTTATTTGATTTATTTAATGCATTTATTTTGAGTAAAAATATTACCAAAAACCTCCCTATTCCAAATTTTCAATTTTGATTTCAGGTGATTGAGTTTCTTGACTAGGATGAACATGTCAGATTCTAAGAAGGGTTCTTGCCACCAAGTCTTTATGTCTTCATGTAGATTTGGGTGGTTTAGCCATATAAAATCAAATCTGAATGGGTTAATATTCATTCTAGGGATAATATTTCCTTCAAAGATGATAGGATTATGATCTAATCCACTTCTAGGGAGAGATAAGAAAGAGCTTCTATGATGAAGATCCTAACATAAGGATTCTAGACACCTATCCAGTCTAACATGTATTAGATCCTCACCCATCCTTCGATTTGTCTAGATAAAAGGATTTCCTTTTAGGTTAACATCCAAAATTTCATCATCCACTATGAAATCATTGAGATTAGCCATGTTATTTGAGAAATATGTAAGGCTACTTTTCTTTTTCATTGGAGATAGAAGGGAATTGAAATACCTCGCCTGTAGCCATTTCTAATGACTGCTAATTCTCTTGAAAGTTATCAGGTCATCCAAAAGCTTTCTCATATCCAACTTGGAATTGGGATCATAAAGGTTAGATATGATCCATTCCTCCTTAGATGTTTTTTTTAAAGAGTATAGCCATATGATAATTTCTCTTGATAAGGATTGCCCCTTCCAATTCTTGAGGGTTCCATAGGGTGGTAATTCCTCTAGAGGCAACATTCAAGCTCATACATAATGACTTTGATTCTTTTCATATTATGTTACTATATTTATGGAAAATTTCTTTTGACATTTTTGTTTCCTTAAAATAATCATCATTAGGTTGTCTCTTTTTATCAAATTACCAACTAATTTCTACTTATTGGGGTTATTCATTCCCCTTACAATCTAAGAACTAAAATTCATTATTTCTATGTAGTGAAATGATTTTTAGTCTTTAATTTACAACCCTTGGGTATTTCACTAGTAGTCTCCTTCTTTTGGATGACATTCTTTGGGGTTCCTTTGAGTTATTTTTATCCTTCTCTAGTATCCAATTTCTTTTAAACTCTTTTTGACTTAGCCTGTGTCTAATTTACTTCCTCCTCTTTTGTTGGAGTAGAGAGTTCTCTTTTCTCATTCTTTGATGGGGATAAATTATTATGACTCAAGTATTTTTCACTTGGATTCTCATTTCAGGTAGAGATTCCATTATGAAATAGCTCTAACCAGGTGGTGCTTGTCAGGATTGAAAATGGTTCTTTATCCTTCACGCCTAGGCAACTTGTGGATAAAAGTTATGGTAATTCCTTTTTGTGAGATGAATCCATTGGAAATTTAAAGGTTGAATTCATATAGTTTACAGAAAATAGTGAGATATGGTTAAGAAGATATTTAAGAGGACTCTACAGGGATGCTTCTTTAAAATTAGCATTAAAATCTAACAAATCATACTTGATAGGGACCCCTTTTATTATGGAACTAGAGTAGGACTCAAAATTTGAGGAGGGGGATGGTTGGAAATAGAATTCCCAACCAGGAGGGAATCAAGGGAATGAATAGGATTGTTGAGTCCATTAGAGGGGGGAAGGATCGAGGTGAGGGTATGGTGAGGTGAGAGGGAGGCCATAGGATTAACCAATATTTTTCTAGGAGGGGTCTTAGAAAGACCCAGTTGGGAGGCCGAAGTAGGGGAGGGGAGGGGGAGGCAGGATATTTAGGTAAATATTTCAAGGAATAACCATAAGGTTGTAAGCAATATAAATTAGATTAGAGTTTTCATACTTTATTTTTTGAGACCAAACCCCATATTTTGATTTTAATTTAATGGTATTCATAAGAGGTTTGTCTATTAGAATAAATGCCTAAAATCTAGTTTCAACCATCCTTATCCTAGCCTCAGTGACTAGATCATTCTTGATTGGCTAAACAAGTGCCCTTGAAACACTAAAAATGATCACCGGTTCCTAGTATTTTAGAGGTAACTCTAGAACTACCACCCACATGGGTATATCTTCTAGCACTATACTATTCAAGTTAGTGCCTAGGTTCCAACATCTAATGAAAACATTGGTTTTACCTATAAACTAAGGTCCTTCCTTAAGGACCTTGAAGTAATCCTCTTGATTTTTGAAAGTTAACAAAGAAAAAATCCCTTGGTAAAGTGACTACATCAAGTTGACTTTTGGGCTTCCATTGATTATTGGCCCATTTTCTAAGGGAATCAATGTTAGGTATAAAGTTGTTTACCTTGGATAGAAGGGAGTTTTCCACCTCAATATCTACCAATTTGATCAGAGTATTAGGAATATCAACCTAAGTGTCATTATTTTTGGTTGACGAGATCAGATGGACATCTGAGAATTCTACTCCCATCAATCATTTTTTGAAGATCAGATCCTTATAGGAGAGAGTAGAAACTTCCAAAGGTAAATTAGTGGTTATGGCCCTTTTAGCACTCAAAATATTACCACTCATGACTTTCTCCTAGGTTATGTCTGTCAAATTAGTAAATGCAAGACTTTTTTTATGACAATTTGTAGCCTCCTTATTTCATTACCACTCATAACTTTACCTAAAGTGTTTCAATAAAATTGGTACGTGCAATACCTTTTTGATGAATTTATCTAACCACCTTACTACCATTAGATTCTACTTGAGGGCTATCATTGACCCCATGAGGCATATCCTGGTTTTCTCATGTAGTGTCAAATTTAAAATCCATGGTGCCTTCAACTCTTTTTTTTTCAAACATTTTCTCCTCGCTCTCCATAATCATAAAGGTGTCCATATTAATTAATTAATAATTATTCAATTATTCAAATTTTGGAGAGAAATAATTTTAGTTTGAATTCAAATTTGGGAAATAATATATGTTAACATGTCAAAGTTAATTTTGACATCAAATTATGAAATTTAGGTGTCTAAAAGAAATATATCAAATGAGTGGACTTATTCTAATTCCCATATTCATAGGTTTTCAATCAAAATTTCCAAGTTTCAAAAATTATCTCTCAAATTATGTATTTGGGTTTTATCTTTTTTTTGTAGCTCCTACCAATGAATCGAAAGAAGCATTAGAATCTTAGCTTCATAATAAATTTTAAGGTACTAACCAAAAAAATTGTGAAAATTTGATTATTATCCTATTTTTCAAGGTTGTAAAAACCATCTCAATACCTCTTTGGTACCTCAAATCAACATATTATGTATTTGACATGCTAAATATGTATTATATCAATTTGTGCATTGTACATAATTCTCTTTCTTAAAATTCATCCAGATAGGTGAAGTTTTGTATATTTATTCATTTAATTTTAATTATCACATATTCACCTTACATTTAGTACAACTTTAATTTCTTGTTATTATGTTCTTTTCCAAATCTCCATCCTACATTACACTATTATGACTTTTAATGATATTTTATTAGGGCGTATGTAACAGTTATCATCAAATTACTAATGATTTCTATTCTAGGACTCATTGACACATAAATATCTTTAATTTCATGTCCTAAAGAGTGCATTGGGATTAAGATGCTTCAAGTTGTAGTGTTATGTGAGATATTTTATAATGATCATATATTATATCCACCTTCATCCATATCATTTCATCTACTTACTTTTCATCCAATTATTCTAATTATCCATTTTCACTCCTCTTTTTCCTATTTACGTGTTTCTAGTTGATGTCATTGACTGGTCTAATGTAGTATTATTTCTTCTTGACATTTTTCATACTACTTTGGTTAGGACAATGATGTCAAATAAGTTTGAATAGTGACTTTTTGAGTTTTGAAGCATATTTAAATAGATCACATTTGTCATTTATTATAATAAATACATCCTTTTATCTCCACTCATGCACATAAATCTACTTTAGTAAGAATAATATGAATTATGGCTTAGGAGACTACAATTGAGTAATAATTGTTTGTGTAAGGTCTTTTAAGATACAAAGAAGAGAATTTGAACCAACAAGGTACATCTAGTATTAGGACTCCCTAATTAAGGAGACTTAGGTCTTCTTGTTTATATCCTTAAATTCACCTATAATATAGTTTAAAAAGTGCCACTTGAGATAATGGAAATATCTATATGTAAAAAATACAACCCAAAATAATTATTCCTAACCCTATACTCTTTCTTTATTTACTTTTTTTTATATATAGCATTAATTTTTTATTGTATTCCATGATTAGATTAACTTAGGCTCGTTAATGCAGTCTTATGTATGTATGTTTTATTCCTTATTTGACACCTCAAAGTTACCACTAAATAACACCCTCACAAACCTTGGATTACATGTATTTTGGTTATTTCCTTATGTCATTATCTTTCATTTAATTACTTTATTTTATCCTTCTTACATCTTGGATTTAGGTATATCTATGCTCTCCAGTTCCTTGTATAGATATTCTAATAGAATCCTTATGATCTCCATTGTATACAACCCTTGTCTATATCCATGTATTGATATGTGTAATGGTGTTGTGTATGTGTGGTATATCTAATATGGTGTTTGACATTTTCCTATATCAATCCTTATATTATTAACCATATTTATCCTAGATATAGAGTCTATAAATCTAAAGAAGATTTTTCATATGGTAAAGTAAAATAAAGTATTATAGTTTTTAGGAGTTTAGGTTTTATGTATTGAGCCTTTAAGGTGGTTTAATTACTCAAGAAAATAATTTTTATATTTTTTGGATCTATTATTAATACCACTATTACTATTAGTGAAAGTATTTTTTGAGATTCTTGGTATTTTTTTTCCTTGATAAATTTTTCATTGGCACTTTTTTTATTGAAAAGTTCACTTAATTAATATAAAAAGATATAATACATCACTAATCATACAATAAATATGAGTGGAAAATTCACACCCTAAAATATCCAAACTAAGCTAAAGAATCCTCAAGAAGAGCAAAGTCTAAAAAAGGCTACTAAACAACCAAACAAACCATAATTAAACTAACTCAAGTGCACATCAATCAAAAAAAAGAGAAAGATAAAAGCACAAACAATAAAGAGTCTATTAAGTAGTAATAGTAAATATGATATTAGGCAAAGGCAAAAGATCTTGATGGTTCCCCCCCAACCCCCTGAGCCAGGGGATCTTCATCAACTGAGATGGGGTCCCAACCATTAGTCTAATGGTCAATTTCAATATCATTCTATAATTTAGAATCCTATCTGAAAGGAGAAATGGCCAATACCATCCATGAGAACTTATCCTATATAATATGCCTCCAACCCCCCCCCACCCCACCACCACTAATGTATTTGTTACCCCTATAGGATCCTCAAGGAGGAGATGTCTAATAAGAGCGAGGAGAGGTGTTCCTCCAACTTTAAGACTACCAAATGTGAGATCAATGACACTTTCCCCCATACTCATGACCCCAAGAGGAATGGTGGGTAGGGGTATAAGGATTCTTATTGTTTATTTCATAATGAGCATTCCCCTAATGGTCTAGGAGGATATAGAATTATGGATCTCGAGCTAAACCTTATCTATTTGACTCTAAATCTGAAGAGCAATCACAACATTATTAGTTACAAAAAATATTTTTTACATATCTTTATTATTAAAACATGATTTATTTATAGATTTCCAAATCTAGAAAAGTATATCAGTAAAGAACATATACTAAAATTTTCTATATCTTTTAGGAAACAGGGATTCCACCAAGAGAGCCATCTTCCATGTGAACATTTCAAGCCTGAAGGGTTTGAAAAGGGTATGAATCCATCTCCAAGTAGACTAGGCATGAGGGAAAAATTAAAAGAGGTGCTTAATGGTTTTTGGTTAGTGATAGGATGGGCATGTGAGATTCAATAACCCCCATGTATTTGAGTTGGTCCCCCAAAATTAGACCTTGGTAAATAATACATCAATGGAAATGGGCTTTTCTAGGCTCAATACAAACTACCCAAACATTATCAAACCTCTGATCCTAAACACAATGGATAGATTTAAGGGACCATTAATGATTTATGGATTCAATATCAATATTTTTATGGGAAAAATACTATAACACAACCTAGGGAAGAGTGATAGAGTGGCATAGTTGTTGGCCAAGACCAATCTTTCCACCATGATGTAAGAGAAGAAACTCTAATTTTATGTAAGTAATCTTCAGGTATGGAAATATGCAATTTAAAAATGGATTTAATATCTTCCTTATTTAGATTGAACTTATACTTTATCATATTCTAATGAAAGTAATCCTGATTGACCTTACAAAATAGGTCTTCAATCATCAAATAGATGTTTTAAATAGTGTCAATCTTTTGACCAAAGGGACCATGATAAAAGGGACATTATGTAAATTCAATGTGGGAGACCACCATAGGGATTGAGAATTGAGAGATAAACCATTTATAAAAACTTACCCACCAAAATGAGGTGAGTTTTGAGTTTTGCCTAGGACTTTTAGATGCTTTACATGACAAAAGTGTCCCCTATCTTAACTAACACATGCGTGATGAGAATGATGTGCAAACCAATCCCTTGATAGGCCTTTCTACCAAGCAAAAAACATTAAAGATGTAGTGCCTCAATAATATCTTCCATGTCTCATCCCCTTCTAATATTTTGATGCTACATTTAGTACCAAGAATAAGCCCTTGAATCTTAATATCAATGAGCCCAAGCCCACTATCTTATTTATGGTGACAACAAATGGCCCAAGAGACTTAGTGAAAATTGTGGAGCCCTTCAAAATTGGCCTAGAAAAAGTCTCTCAGGAGATTTTATAGCTTTGCATAAGAGGCATTGGAAGGATACCAACAATTCAAACAGTAAATTTGAGTAGTAGTGAGCACCTTAGAATAGATATGGAACTTCCTATCCAAATTTAATGGTTTGATGATCTAGAAGGAGATTTTTTTCTAAATGTTTTGAACCACATAGGAACTTAACTCTATAGGTGAGGCTCTAAAATCAAATGCAATGCCTAAGAATTTAAATAAAACCCTAAAGAGGATCCATTTCCAATTATATCCCTCCAACCAAGGAGGTTTGGGTGAAAAATACTGGTGATAACATTGAGTCTTATGCCATTAAATAGAAGACCCATAGGCAAGGAGGAAAATGTCAATACATTCCATAACATACTTAATAAAGTCCTCATCTTATTGAGGAGTGCGAAAGGATTCATCAACAAAGTGATCATTAATCAATTTATGGTCTGTGTTAGGGAGAGAAATACTCTTCACCAAACCCTTGGAAGCATGGATGTCCAAAAGATAGTTGAATCCCTTAATAGCCAAAATATAAAGAGAAGGCACAAGGGGGCACTTGTATCTTAAATATATATGAAGCTCAAAGTGTTGGGATTTAGATATATTTATATTAATATAATACCCAACATCCTAAAATAACATATTACTAATGTGAACAAACTCGAGACCAAACCCAAGAGCCTAAAGCATAGATATGATAAAAGGCCATTCAATACAATCATAAGCTTTATCAAAATCAATCTTGATGAATAACACCTTTTATATGGATATCCTATCCCATTACATACCTTCATAGACAATAATAACATTATCCAAAATGTATTTATGTTGAATAAACCATATTTTCCCCTTCTTGCAAATAAGGGAATAAATGCTTGATTCTAAGGGCTAAAGATTCAGCTATGATTTTGTAAGACACATTAAGCAAGGTGATGGGATTCCATTTGGTAATTACCTGAGGTTCTAGACTTAGGAATGAATTTGAGGTTATCTTTGTTAATGAGATCACCCAAAGAATTGGAAAAAATAGCTTTAGAGTAGAATTTATGAAGATTAGGTCCAATCGTATCCCAGAGGGTTTGATATAATTCATAGGGAAACCCATCAATCTTGAGGCCTTGTTAGAGGCCATTTGCATGATAGATTCCTTAAGGTCACTAAGGCTAAGTGACCTATCACAAGCAACTCTATGTGATTTTGAGAGATCATAGGGGACCACTTCAAGGCAATGAGATAGAGTAGCTTCATAAGTGTGGGAGGAGGAATGATCAAAAAACCTCCATGTTAATGATGCAAAAAATATTATAAGATGTCAGGGAATTTGGTAAACCTATCTAAAGTGTATCTAATGGATTTAATTTTGTTTTGAATGAAGGAGAGAGAAAAATTCTTTGGTCACTTTGTCTCCAACTTTCAACCAATGCATCCATTCTCTAAGTTGTGTTTCTTTGGCCTTGTAAGCCTCGAGTAATTAGAGATTACATTTCCACATGACATCTTGAGTTTGTAGATAAAGTCTTAAAGGTGCACTTTTAATTCTTGTGAAAACCTAAGGTATTCATAGTTTTTAGCATGATGAATACACTACCTAAATAGATTTTTTTGTTTGTCATAAATCGAAAAAAAAAGTGGTGCAAGATATTGCATCATCCCACCACTTAATCCACCTAGTGTCTCCTATGGGTCTATGTGTCAGGTTCCAAATTTTGATGATTTTCCTAATGGTCTACTCATGTTTAAGATGGTCATTGTTGAGGTCAAACTAATAAATATTGGATTTAACTATGGGGTATCCTACTCAATGAAGAAGAAAATAGGGTGATGGACAGAGAAGAAAGTGTTTGGGATCACAAAAATAGGCCAATCTCATTAGCATTTTTTGAATCCCTATGTATTGTAGGAAACATTGATAGTCTGGGACTAGAAATCATTGCTAGGAAACCTTGATTTACTTTATATCCCATTACATATTAATTTTATTAGTGTAAAATGATCATTTTCATTTTACGTAAGGAAATATTGACTTGGGATAGACCCTAGTTAGCTTAGTTTATTATCTATTTTCTATATTTGTAAAATAAAAAGGACATATACTATGTTTTTTCCACTCCTAGCTAAAATTATTTATCTAGTTAGTAGCATATGTAATAAATTTGTCTAACCACCTCATTAAATAGGTTGGTTAAAGTACTCAACCTTTAATATTAAAATACTCATGCCTTTCTCTATAAAATAAGGGGTTCTCCCTCACTTTTATTAGTGGAGAAGAAAATAAGAATTTATTGTATTTATGGCATTGAGTTTATGTAATACAATAGAGTGGTATTTTTGTATCTTACCTCATCTCGCGTATTTCTATTTGTCACATTTGAGCTATTTTTAAAGTTAAGTTTGACCCTAGGAAGTGTCAAAATTGCAATATGGTATCAAAGCCATTGCATGCTAACTCCACAAATAAATTGTTTTAGGCATTTATCTAAGGGGTTGAAAAAAAAATTTAGGGACCTTTGGATTTCTTAAAAATAGTAGGTATTTTTATTTTTGAGTGGAATTTTTTATAAGTAGAGGGGTTATTTTAAAAATAAATTATAGGGACCTTATTATTTTGAAAAGAGAATTTTTTTAAGTTTTATATAAAAAATAGGATTTCAATTTAAGGTTGAGGACCACTATAGCCCACCCAACTGAAACCACATCTCCCTTACGACCACCCCTAGTCTCCCTGATGCCACTTTCTATCACTACAAAAAAACTTATGAAAAATATCATATAATATGATAAAATAAACATATAATATTAATGGATATTTTTCAAGAGCCAATGTTTATTTTATGTTATCCCATACTCCATAAATTAGATATATGTTTCCCATCTAGTGAATCATATAATGAATAGGAAATTATTTTTTTGATCCTGTTGAAATATGATTTGAGAATGACGAGGTAGGAAAAGGAGAGAAAATCTTATTTTCTACAATTGCATGATATTCTACGGATGCTGGAAATGTCTCCCAAGGAGATTTGTCCAAAAGGAATGCTTTTGGGTTGTTTGTTGGGAGCTCGGTTGAAACCACTAAATCCACTATTTTCACTACGAACTTCAATCCCTTGGTGAAGACTATTGGCTATATAATCCACTAATAAATTAGATTCCATCTTTTTCAATTTGAGGCTTAGCCTTTTTCAAGCAAGTATATTTTTTGGGTTGTATTGCTTTAGCAATTAAGAAAACAAAGAAAATAGAAACATCTAACCAAATGCTGCTCGACTTGGTTCCATTCATGAATGTTTCTACACACCTAAGGGAGATTTAAGTTTGAATTGTCTACATTTTTTAATCCTTCCCCTTTCTATATAATTAAAATAACCATCTACATAGATTAATTACTAATATAACTAAAAATAAATCATTTTATGTTTGAATCAACTTCTATCTACAAAGATAAAACTATTGAAAACAATTAAGTAAATCCAGTGAAAATACCAAAAACTAATATGTATTAATATATCAAAATATTGTAATCAAAATATGAAGATAATTTATTAATATAAAGTCCCATCATAGGGATATGTAGGCATGTATGATTATTATAGCCATGCCATTACAATTCCAAGCATTTCTTCTTCTTATGTCTTCTTTCCAAGTACAAAATGTTGAAACACATATTATAAAAATGTTGGATCAAATTATCTGATTTACTTAGTTGTTATTTCATTTGACACATGTGAGTGTGTGAGGTAGTAGGTTGGGATCGCATATGCAATGATATTTAATACATCATTTTTATAAATGTAATTATGCTATAAAGAGTAAAATGTAATGTTTTAATATTATTAGCATATTGCCACATACACCAAAAAGGTTACTTATTATTATTATTTTAATATTTATTAAATAATTAAATAATGTTATTATAATATTTAACAACTTCATAATATAATTAATTTATATTATATTATATTTATTACCATGTACTAGAGGGACCATAGCAGACACCAAAGTTGGATTTAACGCAGTCATTTCAACTTACATACCCTACACCCACATCAAAAGGGTTTGTAGCTTGTAAGGTGGTGACAGCTTTGATTTTCCATTTTATATTGTGAAGGGTAGATGAGGACATCATGAGCATTGATTTAATTGTGACATAGGTCATATTTGATGTGCGACTTCATTCAGTGTTACTCTACCATTGATACATGGATAAGACACTAAGGTCCCAAAGTCCATCTTGTGCCTTCCATTCATCAATGTTTTGAATATAGTGACACCTAAGATAAATTAACATTAGGGATAAGAACATATGAAAATTCCATACTCAACCACTAAAATAAAGGGCAAAGACATACATAACATGTAACTAATGAAAGATTTAAAGGTGAGTTACATGGTGATATTGACGGGCAATGACAACAAATTTGAAGTGATAGTGTACATCAAGGGGTATATATAACTATATAATATTATATATAATTACATTAGAGTTGTTATACTAGGATTAATCTTTCTGAAATTCATTTTAGATTATAAAGATGTCAATGCCAATATGGGTAATAAATATAGTAAGAGATTTGATTTTCATCCACCACCTTTGTCAGCTCCCCCACATTTTCATTATACACATGGTTATTAGTCAAGGGCATGCCAAAAATCATGGTTTTGGTTGAGGAAAAGGGTAAATATGGATTAATTTTGAACAAGTGTGGAGGTTTTGATAAGGATAATTTACAAGTGATTAATGCAAAGAGTGGGTTGAAAGTTGGGGATCTAGGTAAGGGAGATTCTTTGGAGGGATATTTATAGTTTTATTTTATGGAGGATTGTAGGGAAAATGTGGCTTTTAATCAGCTATATTTATAGGATAATTGTGTAGATGTAAAATTGCATCTAAATACTATGGAGATTGGGAAACTCAGAGTATTGGATTTGATTAATTTTTAGGCTAATTCTATAGAGGGAAATTTGTAGCAGATTATAGTAGAGAATGACCATAAAAATGATGTTTCAGATCAATGCAATTTTCATCCTAATTTTGTAGAGGGAAATTAATAGTTGAAATATATAGAGAATCACTAAAATATAAAGGTTTGGATCATGCTAACTCATGGAGAATGGCATGGAAGAAACATGTTTGATGAAAGGAAGCATGCAACAAGGCACTAAGGTGAGTAAATTTATAACAAATTTTTGAACAAGCTCTTTTCAATTATAAAATGAGGCTTCTTGATCCATAATATGTATCATATTTTAATAAGTTTGTCTCATTCAACTTGAACAAATTTACATGAATTTGTGATCTTTATTCTTTAGCATTACTTTATTTCTTGCCAAGAGCATATTCTAATTTATAGATACCTACATCAAGCTGGTTTATAAGTTTTAACTTATAAATATTGCTAGATTTATAAATCACTTACTAAAAATTTCATGCCTCCGTGATCAATTTTATTTGATATTGTTTCTTCTCTTACTAGTGATCAGATTGGAAGGTTAGCACATATTAATTTTGTTATGTTTGTTATTATTATTTTTAAATATTCAGAGCTAGAAATGTTTTATTCTAGAATGTTAATTATTCAAGTGTATGGGTATATTTTTATCTTTCTATTCATAATCTTGAGGCATTCCACAACACTTTTCTTAATGAGCTCCACAAAAATTTATTAGGTTTTACTCCCATCAAATTTTTTAGGGAAACATATGTATAATGTCAGAGCTTCTTGCATTGTTAGTCATTTATTTTGTCACATTTGAATAATCATCTCATCCAAATTACAGTGATACAAGTATTTGCATCTAATATTGTTATATTTTTCTTTCATTTTATGATCCATTTATGAGAAGGGATTGGTCAAAGACATATCCAACCAACAAGTAAGCCAAAATCATCATAGATGGTTCTACAAAGTATACATATACATTAGGTTTGGAACTAGACTTGCCAATAAAGGATTGGGAATTAGATTATAAAGGTTTGCACCTGTTTGTGACAATCTTGAAGTTAAAGTTCATAATCTTGAAGAATGCATGAGTTTAAAGGTTTCAGGTGCAAAAGCTATTACCAAATCTCAACATAGACTTTTAGTATTATGGTATAAGAGTAATGGACATGGCATTTGATATGTATGAATAATAATAATTTAACAATTATAACTTCTCCTTTACATTAAAAGGTTCTCTACATAATATGTATTGTTTTAATTTATCAAATAAGTCCCTTTTGTTTCCATGAAATCAATATAAGTTCTTATTATCCATTGATTTAACTTGAAAATATGATATATATAAATTGTAATCCACAATGTTGGTTTAGTTAGGGTTGTGACATTTGATATTCATGTTGATTTCTAAAGAGTTGTTCATGAAAGCATGAGAATGCATATTTTGTTCTACATTTTACAGATAGAATGTTTGAGTGAAAAAATTATGATATGCATAAGCATAAGTTCTATAATGTTTCTCCTATTACAAATCATATTTAAATATTGTAAAATTATACCAATTTGCTACCCCATTTTCTTTGTTATCTTTTTCTCTAGGTTGTTTTAATCTAAGTTTATGTTACGTACATATTTGGAAAAAAAAATGTACTTTTCAAGAACAATCTATGATCATTCAATATGCATAGATCTTAGTTTATTTTATTATGTTACACCTAAGTTGGACTAATGGTGAAGAAATTATGCTCTTGAAAGATAGGTCATAAGTTCAAATCCTATAGGGGGTAAGGTATATACACCTTATATTTTTATGTATGGTTAGGTGCCTTATACATAATGGGAATACAAGGCGGTCTCATATTCTATAATCCACCTTATAGACCATAATTAAGGCACTTAGAATTATGGACATTAAAAATAATTTTTTTAACCAAATAAATAACTTGTTTAGTACAAAGTTTTGTCAACTTAAACAAGATGAGTCAAGAAAGCTTAGACAATGGGATATTGAATTCTATATTCAATGTAAAGGGTTTAATTACATGTCTAAAATTCACATTCCACCTCTTGAAACAACTAGGATATTGTTAGAGGCATAAATAAATAAAATATTTAATTTATTTTTTATTTACGTGTACTTTACAGATATATTATCAATAGAACCTTATTTTTAGAGAGAGAACAAAACTTGATTATTTAAGGTTGTCTAATTATTTGGATGTTGTTATTAGATATGTAACCACTATGTAATGTTTCAATATAGCATAATTTTAAAATTGGTGTACTATTTTACAACAGATGATGTACTTTATGAGGAATATCTTTAAAACATCTTAATTAATGCCAAAGATGTATACTAGATATTTTAAAATCCATTAAAATTTAATTCATATAAAAATACTCTTAGCATGCCCTATGAGCAAATAAATATATTGACACTTGAAAATAAAAAATTACATCCCTTCCATATTTCCTTGTAACTTTGGTCAACTTCTAGTATTATAAAAAGCTTTAGTTAAGAGATTTTTTTTTTTAAAAATGTATTTAACATGGATAAAATTCATGGTTGTTATAAAAATTTTAAAAAAAACATATTGGTTTGTGAGAGGTCACAATATTTATCACACCAAACCTTTTTTGGTTCCAAATTGCTTTACAAAGGGATTTTTTGACCAATTGGTGAATACTGGTAGGTGGGACCAAGTCTGATAGGTGGTTAGACACTCCCACAATAATTTTTCCCCAATTATGTGACCCTTTATTACATATTACACAAGTCATTTCTCCTTCATCCCAACTCCACTTTTTGAAATTTGATTATTTTTTGCATTCTACTCATCTACACAAATCTCAGATAATGAAAATGTATGTATTTTCCTCACTTTGAATAGGATAAATAACACGGCCTTTTTGGTAGGACCCTATTGAGGAATTTGTTCTCTCTTTTTCACATGACATTTTTTGAACATTTATCTTTTTACACCTTTGGAATTGATGTCTAGTAGTGGATTCATATGACTTGTATAGACACTTTTTAAGTTCATTCGCCTTGTTCAATATTATTTTTTTAGATTTTTCTATCACTTCCATTCATTCCTTTATTTTCAAGACATATTTTAAGACCCCTTTATAGATTCCTCACTGCATTTTATAGATGACTTTATTTTTTTTCAAATAAGCACTAAAGTGTGCATGAGATTTTATATTTTTAGCACAAAAATCATGAGTGATTCCTCACTTATACATGAGGACTTAATTAGGCACTTGTTTTTTATAAAATTTATGAGGATTCTACTATATCTCATCTTTAGATGCATTCATTGGTATACACATATATTTTTGACAACATTATTGATAGTGTGACTACATTTATGTTGTGAGTGACATTTTACATCCACAAAACTCATCATTTTAGTGTTTGAGTAGTGTATTCATACTAGTCGTATAATTTTTTCAAGTTTTTTTAGTAGATGTACATTTATGTTTTACACAACATTGTCTGAGTGTAGATCAACCCACCTTATATGATTTTAGAGCTCACCAATTTTTTGAATCATCACATGCTTCAAAACTTCACCATCACCTCATGAGATACATTTATTTCTATGACAATATTCTACCTAATTCAACATTTTGGAAGATGGGTATGCAATTCTTCATCATGTATTTTCTACCCACTTTTTTAATATCAATGTTTATTAAGAATGAACTTCATATATATTACTAGTTTGTAGTTTGTTTGGTGGTTACAATACCTCAACATCCATGTATTATATAAAGATAGATTGGTATACATAAGGACACTCGACGTCAAACTTTATTTTCTTGACATTTGTACATGAGTAACTCATTATACATTCATAGTTGATACTCATTGTGGAATAATTTTCATGTTCCTATTAAGTCAATATTATGGGGGATGTTGGTATAAAACTATTATTTTTGTCTTGGGTAAGATTGACTCTGGATATACCCTATTTATCTTAGTTTATTAGTTATTTTTTACATTTGTAAAATTAAAAAAATGAACCAACCATGCTTTGTCCACTTGTGGCTAGCACTATTAATTTATTAGTTGACACATATAATAGTTTCCAAACCACTTTATTAAAAATATTGGTCAAAGTATGCAACCTTCAATATTAAAATAATCATGCCTCTTCTCTATAAAAGAAAGAAGTCCCTCATTTTCAATAATCGAGAAGAAAGTAAATGTTTATTATATTTATGGTATTGAGTTTACAAAATATAATAAAACAATATCATTTTATCCAACCTCATATTGCCTCTTTTTCCTTATCACATGTGAGCTACATCGCAAGGTAATTTTAACCATAGGTAGAGTCAAAATTTTAATAAACTTTGTATTTTCAAAATATGTTATTTCATGCTTGAAAACCACCTATAACTTCTCTGGATACTGATATTCTAGCCTATCAACAAAAAATCTTGGTTTTGGGACTTGTTGATCATGGCATACAAAATGGTTGTATGGATGTACCATGAATTTGTGGTATTCTATCCTAGCAACAAAAATTTTTGGTTTTGTGGTATTGATATAGTTATGACAACATATTAATGTAAATAAATGACTGATAATTATTGTTATTAACTAACTTTGAAACAATATGTAACTCATATAGATCTATAATATATGACTAATCTATGCTACTTAAACTAATATAATTGTTTAGTAATAAGTGATGATAGAGGGTTATGTTGGATAGGGTTATATAATAACTAAGTTAAATAAAATTTTATTACATTTATTTTTTGTCAAATATGAAAACATTTATAGAGTATAAGTTATGTAATAAATGTCACCAAGCACCAATAATTATGTAAAGACCATATATAAGTATTAAAAACTGATTAAAATTATTATTATGCCAATTATTAATACATTTATAGAATATAAGTGATGTAGAGACCTATCTTCTAAAGGACATAACGTTTGACTTGTTAACTCGATTGAGATTTCATTTGCATAAAACCAAAGATAAAGGAAATAATAATGCATCCATAACTATCTTCACTATTTATGTCTAATTCCAATATGTTTGGAGAGCCATACGAGATCATTTATGAGTCTAAAATTGCATTCTAGTATTTTTAGTCATGCTAAAATTAGTGGAAATTGGATAATTTTTTAAGTAGACTTAAAATTGAGTTAAAACTCATAAAACATCATGAATTTAGTATTTATATAATATTTTTTAAATTTTACACGCATACAAATTTTCACGTAAAAGTTATTAAGAATTAAATTTGTTTTGTTATAGTAGAGGTAGTTAACCCTAAGTAGTTTATTATTTTTTTTAATTTTGCATGTCATATCTAATTTTGAGTTGAGGTTTCTTTAAAATATTTTATTTAATTATTTTATTCATTTAATGAGAATCATTAGATAATATTTATTTCATGCAATTTTTAATTTTATGCATATTGACATTTTTCTTAGTTAGTCTATCTTTTCATCATGTAGTATCAGAGCAAGTGCGACTCTTGGAAGTAATATCTTTGTGAATTTATATTGGGTTTTGAAAATATATTTTTTGGAGAGTATTTTATGACTGAATAAAATGTGTAAAGATTATAAGAGGATGAGGAGGAATTACTCAAATGAGCATGACTATGCAAGATTTGAAAATGCAAGTGGAATAATTAAATATAATTATCAAAAATCAAAGAAAAATGTAGAAAAAAGATAAAACAGAGGACAAAATAGATCGTAAAGATGAATTTCATCAAAAATAAGAATGATCACAACCACCATCAATGAAAGATATGATTGTTATGTCTTTAAAGGGAAGGAATCAAGGAATCAAGGTTGATATTCCAAATTATGGAAGTGGTTTAAAATTAGAGGAGTTGATAGATTGGATAAACAACATGGATAATTTTTTTGAATGGAAAAATATAAGGGAATATAATAAATTAAAGTTTTCATGCACAAAATTGAAGGGTAATGTAATGATTTGGTGGGATATCCTACATAAAGAGAGATAAAAAAAAAGGGTAAAGAGGAGATCAACACATGGAGCAAGATGGAGAAGAAGACGAGGGAGAATTTTATTCATGTGGATTATGAACAAATCCTATACATAATATTAAAAACTTTAATGGAAAAGGATATCAATATATAAGAGTATATGAATGAGTTTTACAAATTTTCCATACAAGTGGAGAATGACAAAATAAAAGCACATATGGATAGAAGTGTGTGAATGGTTTAAGGTTTTATATTCAAGATGAATTGAGCATGCATAGAATAATTTCCATGGAGGATGATTATAAATTGTCTTTGAAGGTAAAATAAAAACAAAATAAATAGAATTTTAGAAGATCAACTAGGCCAAGAAGAGAATAATCACCTCTAGTAAGGGGATGAGACGGGTTTAATAAAAATCTAGGAGGATTTCCCCATGGTGTAGATAATAAAGAAGATAATAGGCCAAGTTTTAAATATAAACAAAAAGGAAGATGATTTTAGAGAGGATGAGGTTATGGTGGTGTCATAGGATGGTTTTTAAATTAATGTAGGTATTATATTTGTTACATACGTGGAGAATAAGGACATAGAGTGTTTGAGTGTCTGCACTATCATGAATAACAAAGGAAGCAAGAGAATGCCCATAAGTAAATTTGGTGGAGGGTGAAATAAAAAACAAAATATATAAGTTGCAAAAATAAAAATAGGATAAAATCTCATGATGAGGAGAAACATTATAGCTCCAAGGAAAAAATAGGTGTATAATAAATAAGTTGGTCATTTGTGGTTGTGTACAAATATTTTTCAATCAAGGTGCACTTCAGGAGGTAATATGTGTAAATAATTAATAATTTTTTAACAAGGTGCACTTTAGGAGGTAATATATGTAAACAATTATAGATGGTGGTAGTTGTGAAAATATGGTTTCTAGAGAAATGGTAGAGAAACTAGGTTTGTAATGTGAAAAGCATCATTATCCTTATCATATTTCATGGTTTAATAAAAGGAATGAATTTTTACTAGATAAAAGGTGTTTAATAAAGTTTTATATAGGAAAAAATTATAGATATGAAATATGGTGTGACGTTATTCTAATGGATGCATGCCATGTGTTGTTGGTAAGACCATGGTAATATGATAGAAAGATAATCTATGATGGAGCAAAGAATACATATACTTTTTGAAAATGTGGTACAAAGTTAGTTTTATTACCTCTTAAACAAAAAGGGTGGGAATAAAGCATGTTGTCCACAAAATAATTTATCAAAGACATGAAAATGATAGGTTGTTGTTATACATTAATAGTAAATAAAGAAGACATAGAAGTGGTGAAAATACTAGAAGTGTTGAAAGACTATTTGGATGTTATAATTGATGAGTTACCAGATGGTTTACCACCAAATACAAACATTAAACATCATATTTATTTGATTATAGGATTGACTTTACCCAATCAAGTGGCTTATAAGATGAGTCCAACAAAACATGCATAATTGAATAAACAAGTTACTAATTTAGTAAGAAAGGGTTTAGTAAAGAAAAGTATGAGTCTATTTGCAACACCATCATTTCTAACTCTAATAAAGATTGAACTTGGAGGATGTGTGTGGATAGTAGATCAATCAATAAAATAACTATCAAATATAAACTTCTTATACCTCATATAACATGATGGATGTGCTTTCAAGAGAAAAATAATTTACTAATATCAATTTAGGGAGTGTATACTATAAGATTCATGAAGGAGATGAATGGAAAATAACCTCTAAGACTAGGGATGGATTATATGAGTGGATGGTGATGTCATTTATATTATCAAATGCACTTAACATGTTTATGAGGGTAATGAACATAGTTTTGTGAGATTACATTGGTGTTGTTCCCTAACACACACCCCATTTTGAAAATTCAAAATACGAGCCCATTTTTTTGAAATCTTTATGCAAGTCCCTTTGAACCTTATAAATACATAAGAATTTTATTCATAAAATAATATAAGGTCATCTTAGAATTCTAAAGTCATGAAAACTTAAAATTTGAAAATCAAAGTTGGAATGATCATCTTGATTTGTCCTAAACCTTGGGTTTTCATAGTTTTTGTGATTTTTATGGACTAGCAAGACTAATGTTTTCATCATAGTGTTCTTATACTTTTGTATGTTTGTAGGAACATAAATAAGAATTCATTACTTATTCATGATTGGGCCTTGATTTATCATGCATAAGATTGGGATAGGTGGCATCACTGTATTATCTAAAACCTATCCCTTTACAAAAGTTTCTATGTCTTTTGAAGATCCTGAGATTTGATGGTCTAATAGGTGTCATCCATACAACATATTGAACCCTCATGTTTCATAAAATTTATAATTGTTTAGAGGTCCCTAGTTCTGAGAATAGGCCACACAACATTCTTTCATTACATGGAACCTTAAAATCTTTAAAAGTAAAGTTAATTGTCTAACGGTCGTAAGCTTTTGAAGTCCAAACATCTAATAGATGGAATATTACCATAAATCTAGAACCAAGGAAGGATTTAAATAGTATAATGGTTCTGAGTTCCTATAGTCTAAAGGTTTCAAGCTTCTAATCTTTGAACATTTGAAATTTGGCACATTTTTATTTACTTACAACTATGGAAACATTGCAAAGTTATAATGGCCCCATGGCCCTATAATTTAATACATCTAAACTTTTGAGTTCTAAAAAAATGATAAGTGACACATTTTTATTGGATCAAACTCTCAAATAAACATATACTAAGTTAATGGACTTATGGTCCCATGGTTCAAACTCTTCATGCCTCCAAATCCCAGAACTCATGCCACATCTTGACATTCCTTTACATGAAACATTTAAATAGATCAAAGCACTCTCATGTTCCCATACTCTAATGATCCCATGATTCTAAGTCCCTATAGACTTGAGGTTACTCTATGTGGCACAATTACATTTACTCATGGCCCCTGAGTATATAAAGCTTATATACATATCTAAAGGCCTTAGTGAACAATAGTTGGATAAGTGTCACAATTTGGAAGACACAAACTCAAAATATACATAAATATGTTTGATACCAAACCAAAGAAGTGAATAAATGAGGATTTGATAGTTACTAAGAATGTAATGATTAGGTGCATAAAATTACTAAATGATTACCATCTCAAAAAAAAATGTACCCACCAAAGTTGACCATTGCATTTGAATTAAAATGTGAACTAAATAAAAATACCATTATTCACATTGATGACACATGAATAAATTTAGAACTAATATTTTTGAATAATATATGCAAAATCCATACAAAGGATATTCATTTCTCCATTACTCTCTGGATCAAGCATTATAACATCGAGTCCTCGAGCATCTAAAAAACCTTAGTTTTCTCAGTATGTTTTCAAGATTGACCCAGATGATTTATAGAAGGAATTATAAACATATATACCAAAAAAATGGCCTTTCCCTCAAAATATATGCATTTTCAATCCCCTTCCATGTATTCATTTATTAAAGGGGTCAAATACATGGATATTGTGTTCGAGAAAAGTGCCCTAGAATTCAAATTCCTTCATTACCATGTGTTTTGGGATGTAGTAGAATTTGTGGTGTTGTACATACATAGGATCATATATATCCATATTATAATCAATGCATTAATTGCCTTCTACCCATTAAATCACAATGTCTACACTAAACAATGGTAAAACCAGAGGTAATGCCTTGTATAGACTGTTTATAAATTTATTTATTAATCAAACATTTTATGGGGATTGTTTGCACATTATAAAGGAAAAATCATAGATGCATACATATACGATATATAATTTTAGATATATCTCAAATTTTTATCCCCTGAGACCATATATAACCAAGTCTCAGCTAAGGTTTGGCTTTAGTACAACACCGTGGATGGAAAGCTAATATAGTGATTGGTTAAAGGCTAGATAATGAATCCTAAGAGAGAGATTTTATCTAATTGTATTTTCAAATTCAAATCAAGAATTATGATAACCATATATCTCCTAAATAAATTATATTATTTTTCAAACATAGAATATGTGTAGGTCAAATGGGTACAATTACTAGACATTTTTTTAACTTCTTACAAGATAGTTACCCTTGGAGAGGTCATAAGTGTTAGAGTGAAGAGATAAATGTTCTATCCTGATCAAAGTCCAGTCAATGGTAATTTTTAAATGATGTCCTACTTACTAGATACAATATTATGCATATTTCTTAAGACCCACAGACAACTATGATGGCCCTCAATAAAGTACCTGGGTAATAGAATCTATGAAGATTACTCTTTCATGTTTATATATAGATTTAAGAATGAAATTCAAAATATATGTGATGACATATATCTTTAGGTGTATCATGTAATTTATGGCACGTAGATACCTAGGTTATCTAAAAACCTAACAAGAAGCCTTAGAAAATAGGGGGATTACTAGTATTACCTTGATGCCATGGTCATCAAAATATAAGGCGCAAAATCATCTCCACTACTGTTGTCACACCACTTCCTAGATAAAATTGCAAAGCAATAAATATAATACCAAATATACAACATCATCGATGAAGAGTTAGGCCAAAAACATTTAGCCTATTACTTTAAAACCCCTCTGAGCATTAGACAACTTTGATAAGTTATTAGACTATGTTTTAACATTGTTGGGAAGGAAAAGACTTATTAAAATTGGAAGGTGGCACCATTCAAGGATTGGGATCCTAATAATAATATAATATCATACTTCCAACACCTTAAAGACAAGAATAAGAGGAACATTTCATATGGTCACCAAAAATGTGATCATGAAGATGTTTTTTTCTGAGTGCATCAGATGACATTGAAGTATGGACAAAGATGAAAAATAATCTAATGTCTATGGTATGGGATCATGACCTCCAATATGATCCTAAGGTTAAAAAATAATAGTCACAAAGGGCATGGATCCATTAGTGGCATCTAGCCCTGTCACAATATTTAGGAATGCAAGAAAAACCTCCCTCTCCTATAGAGGAACAAACAGGTTTACAAGAAAAAGATTCAAACAACTAGAGGGAGTCTAACCCTCAAATAAGGAAGGAAATTTTCAAATTCCTCCCTATTCCTTAACTATCCTCCACATCTTTATTAAATACTTATTCAATTTTGGGAACATATACAATAAAAGATACATACACAATTTCTCTAGATAAATAAAAGAAGAGCATTTTTGTTATGACACCTTTATCATCTCTGACAAAATCCACTCAGGTTAGTTTCCCTAAATATTTACAAGCTTCTTTCTTATCTATTCAAGAATCTCTATTAATTTCACATTCATTCATAAACATAATTAAATAGACCTCCTCTCAAGCACTCCCTACCATGCCAACTCTAATCACCCTTACTTCTACCACTCTTGTCTTACCAACCATTTATTCACCACCACTTGTAATGCTAATTTACCCCACTATATCCCTCTCAATTGTTTCACCCTCTCCCTCACCTTCCACTCCCCTTATATTCAATTACTAGAGGAAACCTAAAGATATTCCCACTTATTCTAAGGGAAATAAGTTAGAAGAAAGGCCATCACTTGGTCTTCTCACCATAGATGAAGTAATGGAATTAAATGAAGAAGATACTAAGTAGGTGATATCTTTAGCTGAGTATCCATATGATGAAGAAGAACAAGATGAAGAAACAATGAAGGGATTGGGACTAGAAATAAGTGAGGAGGCACCCACAGATGATGAAGACGCATAGTTAGATAGAGATAAATCCATGAGTCTAGGAGGCCCATAGGTGGAAAAAACCCTAATTGACATTCAAGATCAGAAAATCTTCATGGAAGAACAAAGAGAAAACATCAATGAGGTAGTTTCTTCCCTTATTTCATATTTTGATAGTATAATCATTTCAATCATATATTTACCTCCATTATTCTTAGAATTATTGTGTCTAGTTCTATTAAATCACCTATTCTTTATTATTCTAATAAATAAAGACTCCTAGGAAGGCAATCCATTTTTAGAGTCTAGTACTATTTTCATTTATGACCCCAAAATTCCACCACTTCTTAAGAAATTATCAACTCAACTAGAATTTCCTAAGCCACAGTCTTAACCATCAATTTCAGTTTCCATAACTATTGATAAAAATACAAGCTTGAAAAAGTATGTGGATGGAGTGACTCTAATAAGGGAACCTTTCCCATGGGATAGAATTGTTCATCCACCCTTCCAATTCCCAATATAAATAAGTGCATCATTGGCACCACTAAATATAACACCCCTTCCTATGACTCCTCCACCTTCCATATTTGAGAACCAAATACATATGAATAAATAGGGTAACTTATTAATCCCCAATGGGTAAAGTAAATGTAAAATGTAAGACATGAAAGACAAAATTTGGTTGTCGTAAAGTTACCTACAGTTTTTACCTAGTTTGATAAGAAGAGTGGAACCATCTAAAGGGTGAGGAAGAGGAAGGCTTTGAATTTGTGTATAAGGGAATAAATTGAATTTTAGTGAAGATAAAATTTATTTCCCTTAGCAAATAAATCAAAAAAATATCTAAGGGATCCTAATGAATATACTAAATATTTCTTCATTTTTATGGATTTAATCAGTGAAGCCATGAATATGTATCAGATCCAATAGGAATCATATCAAATAATATAGTAGAGAAAAATTTATACATGTTCCTTGAGAGATAATTAATGATGTATAGAGTATATCCACTAAGATGTATAACATTTTGAATAACATTTAGGTTTCTAGAAAAGGAAGCCAATCTAATAGAAGAAATGTAACCAAGTTTTGGTATCAAATGAAAGAATTAGAAAAGAGGTTGAATTTATTGGTTCAATGCTCCAAAACCAGTGTATTTAACCAATTAAACTTTATGTCCAACTTAGATTCATCATGGTGCCTTAATTATGTAATTTCAAGAAGTTGTTTCTCTCAATTGGCATAGTCAGATGAATACTTTACTAGGACGTTTTTCTAAACATGAAAATGATGCCTTGTAAATTTTGAGGAACATGAGGGTCACTAATGTGATAAAACCTATAGGTGAACCAATCAATAGGATAAATTTTTATAACCTCTTCTAATCAGCTACAAACAAATTCAAAGAAAAATTTGAAGGCACTATATACAGAAGCAATGATGAAGTTTTGCAATTAGCTAATTTTGCTAAAGATGGGGTGATAAAATCTGAAGCCCAGGGAGATAAATTCAATAGATTGGAATCCAAACAAACAAGATTGATGGTTTAGTCCATAAAAATCTTTAAACCTTCCTTACTTAATTTTGACATCATAAACAAGGAGTTTGATGTAGCACACACATTATTTTAATAAATCAAGGTAAAAGAGATAATTTTGGGCTTAGTACAAACCACACAACCAACTATTATTATTTACCCAATATCTCAAAGTACCTAATATTCAAGATTTATATTTTTGTAAACCCCAGTGGCCTAGTTTTGATTCCATAGGGAACTTTAATGACTACTTCAGTCCCTCCATCTATCACTCTATCTTCTTCAGCTAGTGGTACCACATCAACACCCATTTAAATATAACTATGTACTTTCATGTTTTTGTCTAGTTGAAACTTGGGTTCCATTTATATGTTACATGCAAATATTGCATTTTCTAGTTGTAAGAGTCTATTTTGGGTTAATTATTGTACATGCATCCTTTACATGAGATTAGGATACAAGTCCTATTTTTGTAACTTTATTATTAGAGTTTGCTTGAGAGATGAGGCCTTCCCCATCCCAAGCCTATTTATAGTTATAACCTCCCATTCCCAAATAGAGGAGAGTTTTGGCTATGAAGATAAATAGGAAATTAAGAGAATTTATGCTAATGTTTTTTTGATGTGCAAATCCTTATTATTTTCTAATTTTATGGATTGTGTAAGACGTATTGTCATTCTAGTATCTTAGTTCTTTTTCTTATGCATGAGTTATATTTCTAAATACAGTTATTCATTTTAAGCTATATATGATTTGAATACTTTTTGCATGTTGATTATAATCCCCCTTATCGATGTGTAATGGCAATCTAACAAGCACAAAAACATTTAGTTATGCATGTTTAAGTTTACTATGTTTTGTTCCCTTTGAATCTTAAATACATTTGGTTTGTTAGTGTGCTACAGTATCTTATAGCAGATGTTAATATATTTATTTCTTGTCCTACCTAAGTTCAAGTGCTAGTCTTGAAGGGTCTCATCTTGTGTGGTTCATAGACTTTGTTTCTACCTTATCTTTCTCTATTTCTGAGTTTATTTTGATAGTCCTGCCCACTTTAGTTAGAATCATCATCCTTCCACCCATCTTAAGTAGATATAGGTTCATCCATAGACAACCCATTTGTGGTTAACAATATGATTTTCTCTCTATTATTCCACAAACAAGTTATTATAAAACTAAATACTATGCAACTCATGCCTTGAAATGAAATCCCTTCATTGATCCTAAAATATTAGAGGCTACCTCGTAAAAGTTCTTGTAGTGTGTATAAAACCCACATCAATAATTGGTAAGTTTGTAGTGGTTTATTTTGATGATATGTTGATGTTTAGTAAGGATAAATAATATATCTTAAGGTATTTGAGAATGGTTTTAGAATTTTTAAGAAAGGATAAGCTTTATACAAATATGAAGAAGTACAAGTTTATTCAGAATAGTTTGGTATTTTTGAGGTTTGTAGTTTTAGTAGATGGTTTTAGAATAGATGAATAAAAGGTAAAGGAAATTTTTGAGGGGTCTATTCCAAATAGCATCACAATGGTAAGAATTTTCCATGGTTTAGCAAATTTTTATAGAAATTTCATTAATAAATTTAGTAGTATTATTGGACCAATAACATATTGCATGAGAGTAGAAATATTTTAATTATTGAATAAGAAAATTATATAAAAACTTATGTTACCATTAACATATTTTAACAAAGTGTTTGAGGTTGATTGTGATGCTTCACATATGGTAATTGTTGTGTTGAGTCAAGAATGAAGGCCAATAGCATATTTCAATGAGAAATTGAATGTGTTAAGAAATAAGTATTCTATATGTGATGAAGAATTTTAATAAATTTTAGGCATTACCTAGTTCTAAAGGAGTTTATCCTATTTATAGATCATGAGGCCTTGAAGTATGTGAAGACTTAAAAGAAGTTAAATAGTAGACATACAAAGTGGGTTTCTCTCGTACAGGGATATACTTTTGTTTTGAAAGATAAATTAGCAAAGCATAGTTAGGTAGATAATGCTTTGATCAAAAGAGTGGTACTATTAAATACTATGGTGAGTGAAGTAGTTGGATTTGAATTTGTTAAGGAACTATATGATAATGATCCAAATTTTGGAAAGATATTTGAGTAATGTAAGAATTCATTAACATGTGAGATAAGTAATATTTATGATGAGTACTAATACAAGATGGATATCTCTTGAAGTGAAAAAATCATTTATTCTGGTTGGGTCTTTAAGGGACAATATTATAAGAGAATTGCATAGTGGTGGTTTGGTTAGGAATTTTTTTAAGACTAAGACAATAGATTTGGAGGAGAGTTATTTTTGTCCAAAGATTAAGAGAGATATAACAAGGTATGTTTCAAGATGCAAGATATGCTAGGTGGATAAAATCCATGCACAAAATATAGGTGTGTACATGCCATTACCAGTTACAAGAGGACCATGGATAAATCTAAGTATGAAATTTATGTTGGGGTTGCCAAATGCACAAAGCAGTGATGATTCAATTTTTTTTTTTGTAGACAGGTTTTCTAAGATGGTTCATTTTATTTCATGTAATAAATTTCACAAATGATGCCATTATAGTTATATAACTATTATTAAGGATGTTATGAGATTGCATGGTGTTCCAATAACCATTACAATAGATAAGGACAAATTTTCTAATAATTTTTGGAGGACTCTATGGAATAAATTATAAACTAAACTCTAATTTAATAGTGCATACCACCCACAAAATAAAATTAGTAAACAAGAGCTTGGGAAATGTTTTAAGATGCATAGTTGGAGAGAATCCCAAATAATGGGACTTGTCTTTACTACAATTTGAGTTTACATATAATAGTTTTGTAAACAAATCAGCAAGAAAATAACTATTCCAAATTTTTATGGTAGAAATAATATCGGTATTTTAGATTTGGTACAATTACCAATTGCATAATGAGTTGGTGATGATCTAGAAGCATTTGTAGAGAAAATATAATAGTTGTAAAAATTAGTAAGGAGAAAGTTGTGTAAAAGTAATGAAAAGTATAAAGTAACAACATGTGTAAAAATAAGGTAAAAGGTATTTGAGTAAGGAGATTTGGTGATGGTTATTTGAGAAAATAAATATTTCCCAAAGGAACATACAATAATTTTAAGTATAATAATATTAGTCCATACATAGTTGTGAATAAAATCAATAACATTATTATGATGTGAGTTTACCACATAATTTTGATCTCTCTCTAGTATTTAACGTTTTAGATTAATACAATTTTCATGGAGAAGATAGTGAGGGGGAAGAAGATGAATAAGTGGATTGGAAGCAATAGGTACCAAAGAAGAAGAAAGAAAATATGGTACAGGTTATGGATAAAAAGATAATGAACATAAGATAAGGAAGTTATAATAGGTATTTGGTATAGTGTGAAGGATAACAACAAAAAGACGACACTTAGATTTTGGAATGAGATCTAAAAAATATTGACAAGAATAAATGGAAGGAATATAATTAGGTCAACTCAAAAGAGCTAAGTTGTTTTCAACAAGAGGAGAATGATGTAGATACCTTTCTTGTGGAGGCCATAAATTTTGACTCGTTAACCTGATTGAGCTTTAATTCACACCAAAAAATATATAACATAAATAAGAATGTATTTATAATTTACTTCACCATTTAGGGACACTTAAAAGATGTTTTAAAATCTATATGAGGTCATCCATGGGTCCATAATTGCATTCTAGTATTTATAGTCATATTAAAAATAGAAGAAATCGGATAAATTTTTAACTAGACTTGAATTTGGGTTGAAACTCATATCATATAATGAATTTAGTATTTAGAGGATATGTTTAACATCTTGGGCCCATCTAAATTTTCATGTAAAATTTAATAAGAAAAGTAAGTTAATATTTATAGTAGGGGCAGTTAAATCTAGATAATCTATTTTTTTTTTTTTTTTAAATTTTTTAAGTCAGCTCCAATTTAGATTTGGGATTTATTTAAATAAGTATATGTTATTATTTTATTCATTTAATGAGAATCAATATATAATATTACTTTCATGTAATTTTTGAGTTTATGCCTATTGATATTTCACTCCGTTGGTCTATGTTTTCATCAATAAGTCATGTAATAAATGTCACCAAGTGTTTAACCCTAAAATGAGGGTCTAGATAGGTTGGGGTTACTTATATGATTATTAAAGGGGTATATAAAAATGACAATTTACAAGGGTGATAATTAGATCTACAATATACCAATTGGGTGTTAAACTTAGAGATAAACATATAGTGAATTCTTTATGTTGAGAGTATGCTAAATATAGAAAGTACAACTAAGTTATTTATAGAAATGAAAAATAAATAATATACTTGGTTTTTATGCTAAAATAGTGTTGAATCTAGAATAGATAGGAAGCTAAACAGAAGATAGCTCTGGAAGAGTCATTAGATTCTATATTTGATGCTTTTAGAACTCTAGACACTAACGCTAGTTTGGGATGGTTGTGTCAATACTACTATTTGGGTTTGACATAAGTGTCCTATAAAACATACCAGCTAGAAAATGATGACACCATGTAGATTCTTATGGGTTTTAATTCATCTTCACTCTAGCACATTCATATCTAGGTCATGGATTGTCACTCCTCATGAAATGTCAAAACCTTAGTTCTTCATCTTCATGCTGACCTTGGGTGAAAATGGGTTAGTGGGCACATGGTGTCAATCTGACCCCAAAGACACCTCTAATAGTGATCACTACTTGCATATCCAATACTCTGAAGAGGGCCTTCAACTAATGTAGTTTTCCCCTAAGTGTTGGCTTCTGTGTGAATCATACAATATGTGCAAAATAAATACAATAGTGACCTACATTGTAACTTGAAATTTTGGGATTTTAGGTTGCTCCTTTAATAATTTAAAAATTCATTTGTATTTTCTCTATGAATAGTATAAAAATAGGATAAAAAGGGAAGTTTTCTCAATTAAATACTCTCTAAATGTTTTTTATTTGAATTCTAGGTATTATTCTCGTGTTACTATGTGAGGAATGAATGGGGTTTGATCTTATATTTACATCAATACCTTTTGAGAAGTAAATCACATTAAATCACTTAGTCTCACCATTTGGATATACTTAATTTGTAAATTAGATGACTTTAAATCACTAGACAGTTGTATTTAGTTAGGACACTAGCATCAATGTTAGTGTCTATCTCAAACGCAAGTTTCAAGGGAGAAAAAAAGTAGGTACATGCTCAGAACTTGTTTAAGTATAATATAAATACATTTTAATCATTATAGGAAATATATAAGGTATGTTTCATCAACATAAGATTGGTTAGACTAAGAGATAGACCAAGGGGCACAAGATAAAATAGATGTGAGACTTACGAAAGTGGAAAGGTCTAGAATTGAGAGGAATAGCTAAGGTCTAAGTTTGAAAAGTGTATAATTTTGAGGTGATATTTAATCTATAAATATTGTCTATGTTTCCCCCCTTAATTTATTAATGAAATTTCTAGTTTAAAGGGGATTAATGCATACTTACATGTGTATAACACACCTTGTCTTTACGTATACCTAACTTGAGTGTTTTGCTAGTAATTGACCTGTAACCAAGATCATATTATAGTATATAATAATTAGATACAAAATGGAATTAAATACTTGTAATATATTTAAATTAAAAGATCAAGGTTTAAGACTACACCTATGTGTCGATATAATCACCTTGTTTATTGGCAAGTTGATTTGAAAAAGATGTATCACTATAAGGCTCTAAAAATGAGATTTTGAAAAATATAGATAAATCTTAAAAGTGCATATATCCAAGGATAGATAGATAGATAGATATATATATATATAGATATATATTGGAAGGCACATGCCCCAATCTTAGAGTAAAGGTGAGTTACCACTTGATAGTTGAGATTAACTATGAAATTTAATGATACTTATAATTTGGTGAAGTTAGATGATACAATCAAGTCTAGTCTAAAAAATTAATAAAATTGAGTGATTTAATCATCTCAACCATATCAAAAAGTGAACCAACTACTGTAGTAAATTATAGAAAAAAAATCCATAAAAGTTTGAGTAGGGTATGAGTATGTAAAAAGTCTATAATGTGGTACAAGTCCACAAAAGAGTTTTGGAATCTAAAACTAATTATATATTTTAAAATATCAGGTAAAAATTTCATAAATTATACACCTTAGATATGTCTCATGCTAAAATTGTGTATAAAAATGGTACCAATGTAAAGAATTCTACCACAACTATGAATCTAAATCATATAACTATGTGTTTTGACCAATTTAGAAATTGTATAATTTAGAGAACATGCTTACAAAACATGTCCCCACTATATATGGAGAAATCTAAAATTTGATATAAGCACCAATGTGGAGAAAATGTTTCCAAACATTCCTCCATTATAATCTGGATATGTTAAATAAAGAGTATATATAGAGAACATGCTTCCAAAGCATGCTCCCAACGAATCTAAAAACTATGAATGTGGTTAAGCCATGCCTATACACATTCCCCCATTAAATATAAAAATTGTGCCAAGTGTGGATAACATTCCTATAAGACATGCCTCCACTAATAGTCCCCCCCCACCTCCCTTTGAGATGAGGAAAATATAGGAAATGGTAGTTTCCTCACCTCAAAAGGATAAGATAATACAATATGTGAATGGAGCCCTATAACATATAAAAGGAACATGGATAGGTAGATATATCAATGAATTACATAGAACTAATATGATCACATGAATACCTAAAATTCATGATAAGGATCATGGTAACGTATAGATAGTAATAATACAAGATCAAAAACCAAACAAGTATACACACAAGAGGACTCAATAAGCAAGTCAAAAGGCAATAGTCCAAGGAGACCACAAATAAGGGGCATGCTTAAATGCCACACAATCGAAGTGACATGACTTAGTAAAATTTTCACAAAAATAATAATGACATATTCAAATGTCCATACAACAAATATTCACATATGCACACATCAAATAAATTATACATAGGGTGAAAATAAATCATACATAGGGATGGGGGCCTTAATCAAAGAAGCATATTCAAATACTTGAATGATGAACACAATAGTAAGGCAATATAATCAAATAAGTGCATACAGTAAAGCATAAGAAACCAATATAAACATATAGTAGCCCATGGATCAAATGTGTTAGGAAAAAATGTCAAGTGTATATCATTCAAGTACCCTTTATAAGATAAAATCATGGTTAAAGGTATGTGTAATTATATATGTAAACTCAAACATGATAATGAAATGTGATCATTGAACCATATAACATTTATGTATTGAGATAAAACAAGTGAATGCCCCTAATGTCTGCATGACATGAATAGATAGAAGGACCAACATATTAAGTATGAATATATCATGTATGCATGTATGCATGTATGACACTTAAATAGAAGTGTGAAACACATGTGTGTATGTAAGAGTAATTGAATATGTCATCCATCAATATGGATCTAACACATATATGAAAAGTAGCTAATAGAGTATGTAGGTGCCTAAACTGAGGGTCTCGATAGGTTGGGGTTACCTAGATGCTTATTAAAGGGGTATATATAAACAATAATACACAAGGGTGATAATTAAATCTATAGTAGACCAATTGGGTTTTAAACTCAGATATAAACATACATAGAATTTATTATATAGAGATTAAAGATTGAAATTACAACTAATCTATATATAGAAATGATAAATAAGTAACCTAGGTAGTTTTTATGATAACACAGTACTAAATCTGGAACAAGCAAGAAGTAGACTAGAAGACAGTTCTAGAACAGTCTTCAAATTTTGGATCTAACACTTCTAGAGCTCTGGACACTACCATCAGCCTAGGATGGTTACATCAACATTATTGTCTAGGTTCAATGCAAGTGTCCTGTATAGAATACTTGATGGAAAAGGATGTGACCACCTAGATGTTTTTGGTTTTGACTTCACCTTTGCTCTAGTGCATTCAAATCTAGGTCATAGATTGTTATTCCTTGTAAAGTGTTAAAACACTAGTTCTTCATCTTCATGTTGACTTTACAGAAATGGGTTAGTGGGTACATGGTATCGATCTGGACCCAAATACCCCTATATAAGTGAATGTGGCCTACATAGGGTCTCATATTGATGGAGTACTCCCTTACATGTTGGATTGTGTGTGTGAATCATGCTATATGTGAAAATCAAGTACAAAAGTGACCTAACTTTTAACTAGGAAAATTGGGCTCTTGGTCTACTCCTTAAATAATACAAACTTGCATATATGTTGTCCCTATGACTAGTTTATAAATAATATAATATAGGAAATATTTGCTTAATTTAATGCTCTTTTATCCAAATGTTAGATATTGTTCCCATATTTCTAGGTGAGAAATGAATGAGGGTTCTTGTATTTATATCAATCCTTTTGGAGAAGTAACTCACATTAAATCACTTAGGCTGACCATTAAGATATATTTAATTTGTAAATTAGATGACTTTAGGGCACTAGACACTTATGTTAGGTTAGGACACTAGCATCGACACTAGTGTCTGTCTCAAACATTAGTGTCTATAGAGTAAGAAAGTGTGTACATGCTCAGAACTTGCATAGGTGGAAGATAAGTATATTTTAAGTATTATGTGAAAAATAGAAGGCTTGGGTCATCAACATAAGATTAATAAAATTAAGAGATAGGCCAAGTAACATAAGACAAAATAGATGTGAGACTTACGAGAATAGGGAGGTTCATAACTGAGAAGAACAACCAAGGTATGCATTTGTAAATTATACAAGACTGAGGTGTTATATATCCATAAATATCATTTATACCAAGTACTAATACTTATATAAAACACATATAAGTTAGGGAATAAATAATATCTATTTTGGTAAGAATATATTATTAAAAGTTTAAAATATTTAATATTCAATAGAATAAAATTAGATATTCACCTAATATAGAAAGAGATTGGGGTGAGAAAAAAATCCTACAAAAATAAAAAATATAAAGTTATATATGTTAAATTGTTTATCTTTCCACCAATAATTATAAACAATTATACTTATTGTGATGAATGTGTCAAAAAAATTATAAAAGATTATAAAATATAAAAATTATAATATATATATATATACACACACACACACACACACACACACACACACACACACACACACACACACACACACACACATATATATAATACTTAACGGTTAAAGTTTTTATAAAAACTATGTGCATGTAGAGATAAACACACATACATACATACATACATACATACATACATACATACAGATATATATATATATATATATACATATATATATATATATATACATATATATATATATATATATATATACATATATATATATATATATACATATATATATATATATATACATATATATATACATATACATATATATATATACATATACATATATATATACATACATATACATATATATATATATATATATAATACTTAATGGTTAAAGTTTTTATAAAAACTATGTGCATGTAGAGATAAACAATATTTCTAAAAATATTAATTTGGAAAATATTTGTAAAAAAGTATATATTAAAAATAGGAAAAATTTAAAGATAATAATCACTTCAAAAGGCAACTTGGGCCTGGCATGAGGGGTGATATGATCTAAGATCATGATGTATTGGTGTTTACTACTTGTGCAAGTCCTTTGGGACATCAAACTAACCCTGTTGTGAAGGCCACGATTGCTGATGTAACCCAAACTCAAACAACTTCCTCTAATACTAAAATGGTGTCAATGTACACACACCTCCTCTAAACCTTGTTTATGAGTTCAAAACCTTGAATTATGAAAAATATCTTATTTACATGATCTAGCTTCTCTAAGACATGACACACACCTATACAGACCCATTAAGATCATTCGTCCTTAAGTAGAAGGCTTAAGACTCTTAGTTTACTTGTAGGCTGGGTTATCTTCCTTGTAACCCTTTTAATCTATTTATTGAAGACTCTTAGTTTACTTGTAGGCTGGGTTATCTTCCTTGTAGCCCTTTTTATCTATTTATTGGCCATATATTTACATAAGTTAGTTTAAAACTAAATTTACAAGCACGTTTGGATACCCATTAAGCCCTTACATAACATACTTAAGAATCAGATGTGGTTCCTTTGTACGAATTTGTACTTCCCTTTATAAGCCATGCTCTAATTAGCCATCTTTTTGTGCAAGGCTCCTTATCCGAATCATAGTATAGAATTTATCAACAAAAAAATCACCTTTACAAATACCCATTAGGCCCTTATAGGTGAATCAATCATTTATTATACCTCTCCATTGGACAAATCCACTTTTCTTAGATAGGCCTATTCTCTTTTGCATGCATTCACCTATGACTCACATACAATGGAATATTTATATACTTACCCATAATATAACATTGTAATACCACCTTCAATAGTGTTATAACATATCTACGGGTAGGATTAAAAAATTTCAAGCATTTTCATTAGTTGAAACTCATTTTAGAGATTAAGCCCTAGATCTAGGGTTTCCCAAGCCTGCACTGGGCCGAGAGCAAGCATAATGCAATTATGAGTTTTTTTTAGTGTTTAAAGGGTTAAAATTTGATGTTTATGGTCTTCCTAAATTGCCTTCACCTTCCTCATTCATCAATCAAGACATTATACTTCTATCCCTTCTAAACATGGAGATCTAACTTGTTTAGACTATGTTTCTTGACAGTGAGCAGAGTTCCTTAGGTTTTATTCACAATTCCTTTGTTTAAAAACCTTTAAAGGTGATTTTAAACCCTTTTAAAAGTCTAAATATCCTTATTTTTCATGTACTCATACTACGGGATCTCTATCCAACCAATGGTTTCATAAAACTTACAAAATCCTTACTACCTGCCTGCACTCTGTCTCCTATAGGCCCAAGATCAAAATCTTGTGATTTTAAGGCATCTAAAGGGTTTTATGTCTTATACCTATCATTATTTTTATTTAAACTCCATTTATTCACTCTCACATTGATCTAACATGGCAATAATGGACTGTGTGTATGCTAGACTGACATGTCATATACCCTGTTCATTGAGCTTCTACAACATTTCAAACATTATAAAACATATAAATAGTTAAAAATTATACTCTACATAATTTTAATATTCCTACACATGAATATTGTTCCAATAGACATTTAATGCTTCCTTAAGCTCTATGAAGATACACGTGTACACACATAGGCCTGTACATTAGCTTATCACTATTTAGACCAAAATTATGAAAATGAGATCATTGTTTACATAAAATTATCATGAGAATATAACATCCTTATTTCTTATACAAAAAATGATACTTAAAACTCAATGCATGATCCAAGATCAATGGCTTACAAAGCCTTATTGAACACATCCACTCCTTTATTTCCTTTGTTGACATCTAACCTTCACTCTTCCTCTTACATTCTTGCATTCCTAGTTAATCTTCTCTTTACTCTCTTGCATATCTTTCTTTCCTTGAATGAGAGGTCCTCCCTTTCTGTTTCTCTTCTTCTCTTCACATTACTCTCCTTTGAATCAATTCAAACACAATACATATATTACTCTTTTTGAAAGAATCTCCTCTCTCCTACGCCCATCTTGGGCTCCAAAGCTAACTAAGAAGATTTGTTATCTACAAAAACATTTTAATTTGGAGAATATTATTAAAAATAATATCCTATGGTTGAAATATTTCAACCACTCCCTTTATTTGCTCAACAAGATTCCAACATGGGAGATCTTCTCTTAACTAATTTCACCTTTTCACTTTTTTTTTACATTTATATTTACTCCTCCTCTTAAGACAATATTTGGAGGGAAACACAATTTGAACTCAAATTCAAAACTTATCCATACTAAAACATAACTTGAACTTGCATGCTTGATGATTTCAACTTATCTTCTATGTCTATTAAACATGCTCCTACATCAATTGCCCTTTGGGTCATTCACCTCACATCTTGACTATGCATCCCAACACTTGTTATTGAATGTGACTCCCTTAATATCCTCCATGATCTTCAAGGTAAACTCACCCTTTTAATTCCATAAAATCACTTATTGATGATGCTCATAGCCTTTTTCTCTCATTTGAGCAATTTCCTCGTCCACATATACCAAGAGGGTAACTCTATGGCTAATAGCCTTGTCAAATTTGGAGTGGGTAATGAAAGGCTGGTCATATGGAATAACCCCAATCAAATCATAACCTAAATTCTAAACACTCTTAATAATGATTACAATTAATCGTCACAATGATTTGGCCAAGCATGACTTGAAGGTAGCATTAATGAAGAACATGCAGACTTGGATGAGTAATGATTCTCACTCCAACTTCACCATTAGCTCCATTGGTAATAGAAGTTGGTTTGAATTCTCCATAAATAAAAATTCATAGGCTAAGTTAATGGGCAAAAATTCTTGTAGCACACTGACCATGGGGGGTGACAAAGAGTCTTTAACCACTCTCATGCTCAGAAGTTTAGAATAACAAAAAAGCATGGAAGAAACTTCATAAAGGAGGTATGTGTTCTTTCATTCAATGCATTGTAAGACTTGATGAAAACCTCTCAAAGGATTTCATTCTCACCTAGAATAAGCAAATGATGAGAATGAAGGGACTATGAATAGTTGTCTCATAGGAAATCATTAGTGAGGTGACGGGCATGTCTTGTGATGGGACAAAGGCCTTTACGGATAGCAGTCAAAAGCTCAAGTTAATATATAAATTCTTCAAAACTAACAAGGCTATGATACAAACAAGAAGGGTTTACCCAAGCTTAACCTTCCCAAGTGATGGCTAGAGATTTGTCTACGAGTGATGATATTCCCTTCTTTGGAAGGTAACTTCACTATGATTTTATCTCATCACTTCCTTCTCCTTCTCCATTTCAAAGGCTATAAAATTAGTTTGCCTTTCTATTTTCTTAAATCCTTGGAAAGCACTACCTTGGCTTACCATGTGAGTAATAAAATACCATAATTCACCATGGTCTAATATATCTGTTGTTCCAAAAAGGTGAGCCTCTATTGAGTAAAACCATCTCCCTTGATGAAGAGCTTTCTATTAACATCCTTGTTCCCCCTAAAAAAGAGGAAGCTTCCCCCACCCCCTACTCCTTCATCCCCTCAACCAGTGTAAACAAAACCCCTTTTAAATTCCTATTAGCCCCTTCCCAGTCCTCTACCAAAAAATGCAAAACCAACACCACTCCTGTCAAAGAGGCAACCCATCACAAGGGCATCCTAACCCTCTTCTTAAAGGACTCTATTGGCCAACACAATAGGGAACTTGGCATCATTTTGGACAAGTTTGAAAATGTTTGGATGGCCATGTCAGACCTTATTGTTGATTAGAATCATTTGAAAGAAGAAACTCTGAGGCACAATAAAGAATTAGACATGGTGATGAAGATGCAAGATACCCCACTGGAAAAGATGACTGAATCAGTGGTGATCTCAAAGGAAACTTCAGTTACCCAGACCATGCCGTAACTTAAAGTGACCCCCTAATCAATTCAGGAAAAGACCATCCACACCTCTGCTGAAGGCCCTTCTAAATGCATGAGGGGCAAAATCAACAAGGAACTGCTGAAGGAAACCAATTAGGAGATGGAGCAAGTGGCTACACAAAATCACACTAGCTCTGAGGAGCTTTCTAGTTCTAATTAAGGCTTTGGTTGTGATATTTTTTATTTTTTGGTTATCATTATGTTCTTGCTCAATGGAAAGCCTTCTCTAAACTGCAACTAATCTTCAACTTATCTTTCGTTATGTATTTCTTTTGTTTAGACTAATAGTTACAAGATCCCTATAAAACCTACTTTATTCACTCTATCTAGTTAACAAATAAATTTATATATATCAAATCAATACTCTTTAAAATAAATAAATAATTTATTATTTAAAACTCACAAATAATTAACTAAAAACATTGAAAATAAAAAATTATAATCCAAATAAATTTCAATGATTAATATATTGAAAAATATAACTCTTTAATAAATATGAATGTAAGTATTAAAAAATAATTAATATTTAAAAATAAAAATTAGACTTAGATAAAGTCTTATCATACGTAAACCCCTTATAAACATTCATAATTTATTTTTATTCTTTTACATGTTTAAAATTATAAATAAAATATTATTATTATTTTAAAATATTAGAGTTGGATAGTTGACACTTTAAAGTAAAAGCTATATATATCATATCTTTCAAAAATATTAATATATAACAATATTTACTATAATAGTAAGCGGGGTAAACCATGAAAATTATGTTAAAGGCACGATTCCCTAAATAGGGATTATTATTTTTTAATGTGGCTTTTGGGTCACTTTATTCCAATGTTCAATCTTCTTTTCATATCTAATGTTCCAATCTTGTGGGTCATGTCTTAAGTATAAGGCAATCATTTTGTTCTATCATTTGTTGAAAAAGTCAATTATTTATATATAAAATAAAAAATTATATAAATGGATTTTATAAGTAAAAGAGATTTGGTTGTTAATGCATATGACTATTAAATTCACACTTTAAAATTATTATTATGAGAAACTTAACGTCAAAATATAATAAAAAATAAAAAGATAATAACCAGAGCATTCATAAGTCTAAATGTTTTAAGTGCAGTTGTTAAAAAAATAAACTAATAAAATAATATATAAGTAGCAATAACTCTTGCTATATATACGCAGTAACAATTCTTGGTTATTTTTTTGGGAAATGGATGTTCATGTTGAAGGTTTTGAGGAAATAGATGTTCATGTAGAAGGTTTCAGTAGGAGGATTAACAACACTTCACTTATTTTATATGTTTATATGAATTAACGTGACAATAACTCATTTGGTTTGGAAAGTATTTTTACTTATTTTGACTTTTTATAAGTGTAATAAATTTAGAATGAGAAGGTGTAGTTGTGATAGACTTCCCTAACAAAGTGGTTAGAGTTCAATTTTTATTGAAAAAGAGATGGCTAATAGCTAATAGTGTAAGATAAGATGTGATATTGTATGTGTCACTTAAAAATATTCATGGGGAAGCAACTTTATTGACCATTATTTTAAGTGGTGATCTTAGGTTAAGAATCAAGGTTTGAAGGGTATCTATTCCATCAAATTTATTTGATGCATGATCCTAAATTCATCTCTTATTGTGATAGGTTTTGATAGCAGTAAAAATTGATTTTTGGTAAGTTTTTTTTGAGCCAAACATCTTCACCAATGGAACCAACAACTATTCAGTTTATTAATATTTTTTTATTGTTGGTATATTAATATTCCATGTTTCGCATTGGGTTGCACTGACTTTGAACCAACTCATTGAGATATATATTATAGATCCTTATTCTAAATGATAAAGCTCCTTAATACCATCTTTACAGATTCCTAATACATCCAAAATTTCCACATAGTTTCCTTATTCTTCTTGCCCCCCTTTTCTTATTGGATTGTTTTACTTTAATGTCAGCGGCCATATATGGTAAAGTAAAAAACAAGATTCTCATATTTATATATAAACACTCACAAAATATTCATTGATAGTGACCTTTACATGAACGAAGAAATCCTGATTATATTACTTAAGAATAAATTGAATTTAACTATAATCAATTTTACTTTGTGTAACAAAAAACCTTAAATATTATGTAAGTTAAGTACATGAAATCTAACACGCATTAAAATTCATCTGATCTTATGATTATAAAAATGTTGCAAGGCAATTCCATCTTTATATACACTTTTAATAAAAATAAATTAGAAAATCCAAATACCAATAAATTATGTAATAAATGTCATCAAATACCAATATTTTTATAAAACATATATAAGTTAAATAATATATGACATATATTTTAGTAGAAATATGTCATATTTAAATTTTTATAAATATTTAATATTAAATAGAATAAAGTTATATATTCACCTAATACCCTACCAACAAAAATAACAATATAAAGATATATAATTAAAAAATATTAATATATAAAAATATTTACTATAATACTAAGTGCGGTAACCAATGAAATTATGTGAAAGACATACGTAGGATAGTGGCCGATATTTAATGTTTCTTGCACGATTCCCTAAATAGGGATTAAAATTGTCCTTTTGGGTCACTTTATTCCCATGCTCAATCTTCTCTTGGAGTGTTTCATATCTAAGGTTTGATCTTGCGGGTCATGTCTTAAGTACAAATGTAATCATTTTTTTTAAGCATTTGTTAGAAAAAGTTAATTATTTATATTATTTTTTTACAATAAATTATATTAATAAATTATTTAATTAAAAATTATTTGGTTGGTAATGTATAAGGCCATTAAATTTACTTTTCAAAATTATTATAATGAAAAAACTCAAAATAAAAATATAATAAAAATTTAAAAAATTATGATTAAACCATTTATAAATTTAAATATTTTAAAAGTAACTTATATATATATATATATATATATATATATATATATATATATATATATATATAGATATAGATATAGATAGGTAGTAATGACTCTAGGTATATATAGGTAGTAACAATTCTTGGTCACATCTTGGGGAAATATATGTTTATGTCAAAGCTTTCAATGGGAGGTTAATAATACTTCATTTATTTCGTATATTCAAGTAAACATTATTTATATAAGTTAATGTGACAAAAATTATTTATATAAGTTATTGGGATAACAACTGATTTAGTTCAAGAAGTATTTTTATTTGTTTTGGCTTCCAAGAATGCAACAAAGTTAGAATGAGAAGGTACGGTTGTGATAGACTTCCTTAACAAAGTGGTTAAAGCTCAATCTCCTTTGGAAAGGTGATGGCTAACGGCTAGTGGACTGAGGTAAGATGTGATATTGCATGTGCCACTTAAACATATCCATGGAGAGGCAACCCAAGTGGCACATGGTTGATGGTGCATGGTTCTTATATATGCAAACAACCATTCACTTTATTAATATTTTTTATTGTTGGTGTATTAATATTCCATGTTTAGCATTGGGGTGCATTGACTTTGAGTGAACTCATTGAGAGATATCTTATAGGTGCTTATTCTCAAAGTAATCCTCCCTAATATTTTTTTCACACATTCTTAATATGTCCAAGAATTCCACATAGTTTCCTTACCCATCCCTTCTCCCTATTTTCCAATTGAATTGTTTTGCTTTAATGTCACCTGCCATGAATAGTAAAGTCAAAAACATGATTTTCACACACACACACACACACACAATTCATCGATAGTGACTTTTACATGAGGAAACCCTGATTATATTATTTAAAGATAAATTGAATTTAACTATAATAACTTTTATTAAAAAAAAAAAAAACTTTAAACATTATACAGGTTAAGTGCATGTAATCTATCTGCATTAAAATTTATTTAATCTTATGGTTATAAAAATGTTGCAAGGCATTCCCATCTTTATATACATTTTTAATAAAAAATAATAATAAAAATTGAATACCAATAAACTATGTAATAAATGTTATCAAATACCAATACTTGTGTAAAACAAGTATAAGTTAGGTAATAAATAATATCTATTTTGGTAGAAATATATTATACTTAATTTTTTCTAAATATTTAATATTGAAAAGAATAAAGTTATATATTCAACTAATATAGAAAGAGGTTAGGGTGAGAAAAAAACTTTACTTTAAAAAAATAACAATATAAAGTTATATATGTTAAATTGTTTATATTACCACCAATAAGTATAAATAATTGTATTTATCATAATAAATGTGAAAATATTTACGAAAGATAAATTGTATATATTAAGAATAGAAAAAAGTTAAAGACAATAATACATTTATATATGTTAAATCAATACTTTCTAAATAAATAAAATGTTACTTTATTTTTTTAATTTGATAGGATAAATGCTTTTGAAATCAGAGATATGAATCAAGGGGTGGGGATTTTGACAACTAGACTTACATCCAAGTACACCAAAGACCCTAACTACCAAGTGCAATATCAAGGGTTTGACTCTCCCAACCAACAACAAGAGAAGTAGAGGTATTCCTAACCTTGGTGAGACTAGAGAACGTGAGGGTTTTAAGGATTCCCACAACTAGGGGTTTTAAGGATCTCGTAACTTGTGAGTACAATAAAGAGGGTTTGAAGGCTCCCTCAACCTTTAACAAGAGGAAAAAAGGTCTCGTGACTAAGGCAAGATGAAAGAGCAATAAGTAAAGGTACCCATGACCTTAGCAAGACTAGAGAACATGAGGGTTTTAAGGATTCCCAACAACCAGGGGTTTTGAGGGTCATGTACCCTGAAAGTATAGCAAAGAGGGTTTGAAGGCTTCCCCAACCTTAAACAAGTGGAGTGAAGTTCCCATGGCCAAGTTGAAACTAGAGAAAAAGTGAAGTAAAAGTCCTAAAGACCAAAACAAGACAACACGCAAGTGTGTTAAGGTCCCATAACTTAAAGTGCACAAAGAAATTGTTAAATAAGTGGAGCTCAAGGGGAGGTCTTCCTTCATCTTATCTTACCTAAAATCATTGCACACCATAAAATCCCCCAGGGAGGGAGGTATTCCGCTATCAAGGTCTTTCGCATTGCCTTCATGCAACAAAGTTACATTGAAAGGGTTTATCTTCCCATTAAGATTCATAACCTGGTAAAGCATAGCAAGGGGCAAACTGTAAAACATAAGTTTGACTATAAGAGGAGGTCTTCTACCTCTTGGGTCATCCGCATATATTTTTCAAGTCTAGATCACAATAAGTGGACTCCCACTAAGATACAAAATAACAAGAAGCCAAGTACAAAACATTTCCCTACATAAAATTGTAACTTGAAGAACATCAGAGCGGACTCTTCTAACATCCACTCTTGACCAGCTTAGAAAAATAGTATTAAGCCAAGGTCCTCTTGACTCTGTGACCAAGGTGAGACTAGAGAATATGAGGGCTTTAAAGGTTCCCACAACTAGGGGTTTTGAACACAAAGGAATACTAAAAAATAATCTTGAAGGACGGTCTCCCTTCATCTTGTCTACACAGATGGCATTACTCACCAGAAGGTCTCCCAGAGAAGGGGGTCTTTCACCTTCAGAGTCTTCTGCACAGTCTTTAAACAACAGAGTTCTAGCTAGAGGGTTTATCTTCCTTTTAAGAATCATAACTTGATAGAGTGCGATAAGAAGCCAAGTATAGAGCATTCCCTTACCCGAGCCTGTAACTTGAAGAACATCAGAGCAGACTCCTCTATTATCCACTCTTAACCAACAAAGGAGAGCAGTATTAAGGTAGGGTTCTCCTAGACTCAAAGACCAACGTTCCAACAGATGAAAGGTTTCAATGTCCAAACAAACAGGGGACGTTAAAATAAAGCCTCATTTAATAACCTTACCACATGATAAAATAAGGGAGTGGGTTTCTCTAAAGCCCTGCTCACCCCAAAGGAGGGACCTAAGGAGGGATTCACCATCATCCTCCCCAAAGAAGGACCACAATGGGGCATTCATACCATAAAAGTCTAAATAGCTATAGGGGGGTCTAGAGCCTCCCCAAAATGAAACATAACAAGACTTAAACAAGGCATCAAAAGAGGGCCGAGCGAAAACCAAAATACCAAATGCCCACCAGCGAAGAGGGACCATGGTGACAAGCCGTGGCAGGTCCTCACTAGAACTGGAGCACTCGCCATACTTCCTCTGGCCCACCTAGATATTGTCACAAGTCAAAACTTTCTTTTCGTGTCCACACTGCTGCCAAAAACTCAAAACCATGTTGCTCTTGACCAGGTCAGAGTGATGACCACCTATAGCCACCCCATAAAAATCGGACAGTTGAGCAGATTTTATCCAGCCGTTTCCATCTGTCAACCAAGAGAAGGGCGTGTGAAGGACAAGAAGATTTGAGCCATTGACCTCCTGTGCCATTAAAAAACCTCTATAAATGTGACCACTCTGCAACTTTGTCCCCAGGGCAACCAGATCCTGATCATCCTCTTCGTCTCCATCTCCATCCCCTGCCTCCTCCCCTGAGCCTTCCTACCCACCGCACCAATTTTACTGCTCAATTTAAAATTCATAAATAATTAATTACAAATATTAGAAATAAAAAATTATAATTTAAATAAATTTCAACTATCAATATATTTATAATATATTAAAAAATATAACTTTTTTAATAAATATGAATATAAATATTAAAAATAATTAAATTTTAAAACTATAAAATTAAAATTAAAATTATATTAAAATAAACTCTTATCATATTTAAACCACGAATAGAAATTAATAATTTATTTATTTTACATATTTAAAAGTATAAAAAAATATTATTATTATTTTTTATTTTTAAATATTAGAGTTGGAAAAGATATCCACAACTCATTGCTTAGTTGACACTAGAGTGAAAGCTATATATATCGTATCTTTAAAAAATATTAATAAATACAAATATTTATTATAATACTAAGTGGGGGTAAACCATGGAAATTATGTGAAAGGCATATGTAGGATTGTGGCCGCTTGTCATAGCAAAAGTTATTTAATGTTTATTGCACGATTCCCTAAATTGGGATTAAAATTCTGCTTTTGGGTCACTTTATTCACATGCTCAATCTTCTCTTCACACTATTTCATATAATGTTATGATCTTGTGGGTCATGTCTTAAGTACAAAGGTAATCATTTTGTTCCATCATTTTTTGAAAAAGTCAATTATTTATATTATTTTTTACAATAAATTATATTAACAGATTTTATAATTAAAAAATATTTGGTTGGTAATATAAAAGATTATTAAATTTATTCTTCAAAATTATTATAAAAAAAAAAAAATTAAAATAAAAATATAATAAAAAATTATGATTAAATTATTCATAAGTCTAAATGTGTTAAAAGTAATTATTAAAAAAAAAGGACAAATAAAACATTATAGATTTCTATACATAAGTATCAACATTTATGGCTATATAGATAGTAACAATTCTTGGTTATCTCTTGGAGAAATGGATGCGTAAGTTTTCATAGGAGGGTCAATTATATTTCACCTATTTCATATGTTCAAGTGAACATTATTCATATGAGTTAATGTGATAACAACTCATTTGTATCAAGAAGTATTTTTATTTATTTTGGTTTTCGTGAGTACAATAAAACTAAAATGAGGTGGTGTGATTGTGATATGCTTCCTTAACTTGGTGGTTAGAACTTAATCTCCATTGAAAAGGTGATGGCTAATGGCTAGTGGAGTGAGATAAGATGTGATATGTCATGTGCCACTTAAAAATATCCATAGGGAAGCAACCCAAGAGACACATGGCTCATGGTGCATGGTTCTTGTATATATTCTAAAAATACTTTATTAAGTATTTTTAGAATATATACAAGAACCATGCACCATGAGCCATGTGTCTCTTGGGTTGCTTCCCTATGGATATTTTTAAGTGGCACATGACATATCACATCTTATCTCACTCCACTAGCCATTAGCCAAGTGACACATGGCTCATGGAGCATAGTTCTTGTATATATTCTAAAAATACTTTATTAATATTTTTTTATTGTTAGTGCATTAATATTCTATATTTGGCATTGGGTTGGACTGATTTTGAGCCAACTCATTGAGAGATGTGTTATAGGTATTTATTCTCAATGATAATCATCCTTAATTCTCTTTTTACACATTTCTAATACGTCCAAGATTTCCACATAGTTTCTTTGCCCATCGTCCCTGTTTTCCTATTGGATTGTTTTGCTTCAATGTCACTTGCCATAGATGGTAAGGAAAAAAAATGATTCTCATACTGAAAGAAATATATAACACACCCACAAAATATTCATTGTCGACGATCTTTAAATGAAAGAGGAGAGCCTGATTATATTAGTTAAGGACAAATTGAATTTAATGATAATAAATTTTATTTTGTGTTAAAAAAAACTTAAACATTTTGCAAATTAAGTGTATGAGATCTAACCCCCATTAAATTTATTTGATCTTATGGTTATAAAAATATTGTAATGCCTTCCCATCTTTATATATCAACTTTAATAAAATAAATCATAAAGTCCAACAAGTAACATGCATGATTTTAAATAATAAAGGCACATGATCGCTAAGAAAACATATCAAATCTATCAAACATAAGAGTGATTGATCATAGTATTTAAAAAAAATAAAGATGAATAATTCATTACTAGTCACATCACAAATATGTTTCAACTGCCATGAAAACTCTCTTGAAATAATCACTAAACCCTACCAAGTGCATTTTAGGGACTCTGTACCCAAAAAATTGACTCAAATAATCTAAAATTTGTATCATACATATCAAATTTATCGAGTAATCCTTTTCATACAAATTTATCTAAATATTTATTGATCTTTTCCCTTTTTGATAAAATTGCAATTTTGTTACATATAATATATGACCCAAACCCTGCCTTCCCCAGTTTCCTTGAATTGCTCTAAGTCTTTATTATTCAGTCCAAAAAATCAAAAAATTGACATGTAATACATATCTAAATTCCTCAAATTTTGTGCCTCCTTGCTTAGTCAAACTTATCAAAAATCTTCAACAAATTGATCAAAGTGTAAGTTAGGTCTTCCATGTTTAAATTTTCCTTTGTTAGATTCCAATCATAATTTATCTTGTGCTAGTCCCTAGATTTGTTGAGGTCATTTTTATATAGGTTTGAGAGCTCTATGGGAAGCCACAAACTCTTTAGGTTGTTTTGCACTCAAATATTTTTATAAATAAGAAAATAGAGATTCCTCCTAATATTTCCACTTAGTTCCCATTGCATTAATATGAATTGCAAAAGTATTTTCTGAGCAAGTTTTTAGGGTTTTGATGATCATTGTGCTTTACCATTCCCACCTAAAAATCCTATTTTATTCATTGAAATATTTGTTTAGGAAACCCTCATTAGTTTTTTTCCCCATCTATGACTTCTCAAGCCTTTGTTTTTTCCGTGAAGTACAAGTATAAAGTTGTTGACCCTTCATTTAATTTTGAGTCAAATATTTCTAATATATCTGATGTAGACACGAGCTCCATTGATTTATAATAGTTCCATTTTAGAATCAATGTTTTTGAAAGGTCAGTTTCGGCTACCAAGATATTATTAGTGGTCTTACACAAATGAAAAATTTCCTAGTATCTACTCAATATCTTGATATTATACTTACATGTGTATGAAACTACAACCAAGAAACATGGGAAGTGTGCATCTCAACTGGTGAAGTCACTAAGTTATGAATTCATTGATGAATTACTTGGGATTCCTCAACATGAAGAATATTTTAAAACCTATATAGACAAGGGAATCAAATTCTAAAGGAATTTCACACAGATTTCACAATACCATCAATAAAAGATGTTTGAATAAAAATGACAAATAATCCATAATAGTCCTTTTTTTAAAATGTGAGTTTAAGGAAGATATTTATGATATGATCACATTATTGAATAACATGGTATAAAACTACTCAGACTAACATGGATGTATCAAATGTTGAATATCACTTCTATTGGGAAGTAATTTATCGATCAAGATACACTAAATGCATCAATAAGTAGTTATGTGAGTTAGGCACTACATGATGTTTTTACATGACACTATACATAGTATATTCAATCACTCATAAGAAAATTTATTTGGGTTTTTTTAGGGAGGGGATTTTGTAATCCACCAATCATGTACATACAATTTTTATCCTCATCTAAACTATAAATAAGGCTATTAGAATTTGATGCATGTCAATTACTCTTTTTATTTCTTCATTTTTATATTAGTAGAAGGAAATTTTGTGAATAGAATATAATAAGAAGGTTCCATCTAAATATCTGAGTGGGGGAGTTGGTTCATCCAATTTCCTTAGTTCACATATATAAGAGTTTGCAGATTCAATGGGAACCTTTACTACCTACCTAAATATGGTAGCAACAAATTACTTTTTACATAACTTTTGAAGAAGTTGGTTGATGTCCACAAGTTCCTTTCCTCAAAACAAAAGTCAATAATTTACATCCCTATTATCATAGGCCATTATACTTGTAGAGTTATTCTTGTAGTGAATATGCTTGAAAAAAATGTCTTCTTTCACTCTTTATTAACATGAGAAGAGATTATCCTTTGATAGTAAAGGATTTATTGAATAAATTCTTGGCACTTATCATCATCACATCCCTTTTATTGGTTGGATACATTCCTATCACTTTGTTTGATGACGCCCTCAATATTTTTCTTTCAGATTCTTCTATTAGTGAAATGGAATAAAACATTGATATTAGAACTTTGCTTGGCATGTGTGTGGGTTAGTTTCTCTCTTTTATTGACCTTGTCATTCAGGCCTCCTTTGAATGATCTTCCATTGAAACACCATTTTTTTCCTTATTGGATAGAGGTTTCTATCAGGTCTCATTTAAGAGTGTTGTTGATTGTGATTTTTTCAAGGAATTTAGCCCCTGGTTCTTCAGTGATCATGGGTTCTTATTTTGTCCATGATATCCTTTTTTTTTCTACTAAGAAGGTTATTATTTTAGTAGATCCTAAATGTCTTAATTTTTACAATGTCCCACTAGTGTTAAGTAAGGAAGATCATATCATCATGTTATCCAATCTGATGGGCTCCTTTGTGAAAATGGAGGAGACCTATAGGGGTTACGAAACTTTGAGAGTTTTCACTCTCTTTGATTTGTCCAAGCCCTTTTTTCACTTTATCAAGGTGTCTTATTTGAGGTTTCATGGACTCAATTCCTCAACTATGAAGATATCCCTTTAAGATAATTTTATTGTAACCATGTTGGGAATAATGTGGCTTCTTTCTATTTTTAAAATTCTTGGGGTCAATAATAGGTATGGAAGATGTGGAGACACTATTTTTAAGATATATAGTACCTCAGTCTTGTACACTTGGTAAATACATATCATGGATATGCCTTTAGCTTCTATAACTTTCATGTTTCCAAAAGGCTCACTACATTATCTCTTTGTTCCTAATTGCTTATCTTTTAGTCTGACCAATGTTATTTTGATGACTCAAGCCTTATAACTTGACAAGAATGTTATAAACCTGCTTATCTTCCATCTCTACATGTTTTATACCTACACCTATTTTATAACTACCCGATCACTTGCATCCTAGTCAAACACCTACATCGACACAAGTTTCCTATTCTAACATAAGTTTATAGTGCCCTAAAATTCATGTAATTTTCAAATGAAATGTATTTATATGGTTGGACTAAGTGATTTAATGTGATATAATCTCTCAAGGGATTGGTATAAATATAATATCAACCCTCATTAATTCCAAAATTGGCATACAAACCTATAACATACCAAAAACACTCAATCAAGTACTCAAGTGAGCAAAGCTTCCCTATTTTATTCTATGTCCATATCAATCATAGGAACAAAATATATACAGGTCTGAATTAATAAAGGATCACTCCATGAGACACATTTTCTAAGTTATAATATAAGTCACTATTTTAATTTTCTTATCACACATTACATGTTTCACACAGAAGCCAACATGTAAGAGATAACTACATAAGTATGAGGTCCTCTTCAGAGTATTATCTATATAGGTAATGCTAATTGAAAGATGGGTATTTGGGGTAGCATGACATCTTGTGCCTACTAACCTATTTTTACCATAAGATGAAGAATTAGGGTTTTTCTATTTGATAAGGAGTGACAATCCATGACCCAAATCTGAATGCACTAGAATGAAGGTGACATATAACCCAAAAGCATCCACGTGGTTTCATCCAATTTTAGTAGGTATTCTATACAAACACCTGCATCCAAATTAGATAATAACATCGACACAACCATATTAGGTTGATGAAAGTGTTTGTGGCTATAGAGGCATAATTTCTAGAATTAAGCAACTGATCTATAATCCATATTCAATCTACTTTCTACTTGTTCCAGATCTAGATCTGTATTAACATCATAACCAACTAAGTATCATGTCTTCATTATCATTGAAATATATAGTATAGCTATAATTTCTATTCTTATTGTATCTAAACATAATAAATTCATTATATTTTCTATTTGAGATTCACAAATAATTGGCCTACTTTAAAGATAGTCTACCATCCTTTTGTGTTAGGCTATCTCTTACCCCTTTAATCCTAGATTCCCCCCTCTATATTTTAGGGTTAAACATTTTGTGAACTTGAAAGTAAAAACCCAATTACCACTTGATCATTATAGCCAATATTTTTTATTCCCAACTAGATTCCATTGAGTATGGTGGTTACTTACCTTAGGTATCACTACATCAATGCAAATGATCCAAATTAAGGTTTCAAGGGTTCACATTCCAAAAATACCAAATAATAATAATAATAATTCAAAAATCTAAAAATATTTTTGGTATTTAAATATCCTATTATCTTCTTGGCATACATGTTGGTGGTTCCAAATTGGTAGATGGAATATCAATATTTCCTATTTACACATGTTTCATGCATCTTTTAAGTTTGATACAAGCATACACATATACATGATCTATGCACTTTTGGATGTTATTTTTTCTCTTTAATCTTGTCACCAAGATGTTGGGGGCATCCAACTATTTGATCATGATACATCTAGGATATATCATTTTATGGTCACTGTACTCTATCATGTTTGAGCTCATATATGTACTTATATATGCCTTTATCCATTCATATATCTTTCAAAATGTACTTGATGTTAGGTTGTGGAGCTAAAAGCTTCATTGATGCAGACATGGAGGAGGTTGCAGAGGAATTGCAGAGTGTCACAGACTCCGGCATCGGTCAGGCCAACCGACGATGGCAGGTAGGAGACAGGAAGCAATCGATGTCGGTCAGAGATCGGCCAGCGTCGGTGACCCCCAGTCGGACAGAGACCGACGTCGGTCGCCTGTGTGGTTCGACTGCAAGTATATTATGGGCAGTCAGTTGACGAACCAAGTGTTTGCATGATGAGAGCTATTTTTAGACTGAGAGCTGTGGATCTAATTATTGTAATTAGATGTCTAATTATTGTTTGGATGAGATCTATATAATAGACTCATGGTTGTATTGTAAACTAGTGCTAGGGAGTAAGAGAGCAAACAGCTCCTTCAGAGAGAGGTAGAGCAATGGTGCGTTCCTCTTAGTGCCACAGTACCAGGTGTGTGGCTGCTGGATTGGAGAATCAGTAGGGTTCTTCATGTATGTATGATCTTGGTCATCAGGTGAGCATGGCCTTTATAGGAGATCTACATGGTAAGTAAGATCGCTGATATGCAAGTGTATGTGTGTGTAAGGTCAAGGTTCACAGGTGTGCAGAACCAGGTTGATTTGCAGGTGTGCAAGATCAGATAGGACAACAACACAACAGGGAGCAGAATCAGGCAGGATCTACTTGGAGTATAGGTGTGTACTCAGATAGAGCAAGAGAGGAAGGCAAGGGCGTTCCTTCCATAAGTAAGGTCTATTGAGGTGCAGGTTGTTGCAGGTTCAGGGGAGATCTACTTGGAGTACGTTTGTGTACTTGTGGAGTGTGTGGAACACTTGTGGTGTGCGTGGAGCACGGGTATAAGGTGAACACCAACTCAGTGTTTGAGTTGGGTGTTGGGACCTAAGAGAGAGAGCTTTGAGGAGAGAAGTACTGTTCACTTGAGGTGTGGGAAGCCTCTAAAAAGGTGGTGGAGAAGAAGTGGCATCTTCTTTATTGTATTCTTTTCTTCAAGAGTTTTAATACAAGTTGTGTATTGTCTCTCATATCATGTGTTATTTTTGAATTCTAGTTACTTGTGTATTCTGGTTATTTCCGCATATTAAGTTGCTTAGTAATCAATTGTGTGCTTCTGGTTATTTATCCCAACACGTGGTATCAGAGCTAAGGTTGCAGGGAGCAGGTTTTGTGTTTGGTTACAGGTCACTCTCAGGGGTTTTTGATCAAGTGGGAGTAGAGCAATGGCAGATCAAAGTAAGCTAAGAATGGAGGAGTTGAAAAGCACAGGTGGTCACCAACAGTCATATGGAAAGAAAGAGCAGGTAAAAGAATATTGTTGGTTGGTAGCAGATCAGCATGAAGGAACTGAAGATGCAGATGTTGCAGGTGTTATTGCACAGGATGCTTTGGAAGGTTTCTTAGATAAAGTTGAATCTTGGATAACATAATCGGTTGCCTCTTTCCATGCAGCCCCAGGTAGAGGAGCTGGTGAGCCTTGCCAAAGAATTGGCAAAGGGGAAGTGAAGCTGAAATTGCAGGCGAAGGCCAACACATGGGTGTTGAAGGAGGTCATGCAGGTTTCCCCAAAGATTCCTTAATCAATGAAAGTTTCCTATATAGCCAATACTCTGAAGAGGGACTCATATTTATGTAATTCTCCCCTACATGTTGCTTGTGTGTGGTTCATGCAATGTATGATAATAGAGTACAATAGTGACCTAGATTGTAACTTGGAAAATGTGGCTCATGGAGTGTTCCTTCAGTACTTCAGACCTGTAGATATGTGGTCCCTATGATTGACATGGAAATAGAATAAATTAGGGAATCTTTGCTCACTTGAGTGCTTGATTGAGTGTTTTTTAGTATGTGCTAGTTTTTTTTGCCAGGTTCCGAATGATTGATGCTTGATCTTATATTTATACCAATAGATTTAGAGAATATCTTATATTAAAGAACTTGGGCTGACCATAGGAATACATTTCATTTGAAAATTAGGTGACTTTTAGAGCCCTAGACACTTACATTGGAATAGGACACTTGCATTAAGTAGGCATTTAACTAAAATGTAAGTGTTTAAGGAATTGGAAAATAGGTATAGGTCTAGAACTTACATAGGTGGAAGATAATCAAGTTTATAACATTTTGGGTAAGATATAATCCTTGAGTCATCAGAATAACATTGGTTAGACTAAGAGATTAATAAATAGGCACAAAGAGATAGTGTATGTAATCCTTTTGGTAATTAGAAAGGTCTAGAAGATAAAGTTACATCCATGATATTTATTTTCAAGTTTATAAAATTGAGGTGTTATATGATTCAAAAATAGTGTCTACATTCCTTGCCCCTTATTCTAGTAATGAAATTATTGGGTTAAAGGAGAAGAAATGTGTACCTAGGTGTGTATAACACACTTTACCTTTACTTGAATCCAACTTTAGTGCTTTTCTGGTGACTGACCTGTAACCAAGAACATGTTTTAATATATAATTAGTTCACATAATCTTAAATTGAAAGCATTGAAATGATTAAAATTGAAAGAGAATAAGGTTTAGAGTAAACTTGTGTATCGATGAAATTGTCTTGCCTTTTAAAAATTTAAATTGAGAGATGTATCATTATGAATCACTAAAATTGAGATTAGAAAAATATTCAAAATATATAAAGTGCATATATCTAAATAGGTAAAGAGATATATTGGAGGGCCCATGCCCCCTACCTTGGAGAAAAGATGAATTTACACCTAATAATTGATATTAGCTCAACCATGCAACCTAATTATACTTATAACCTGGTGAGTGTGAGTAAACCAAGTCAAATCACACTATAAAATTGTTGAGGCTAGATGGTGTAATCAAGCCTATCCTATAAATTTGGAAATATTGAGTGATTAAAATCACCTCAACCATACCAAAAATCGAACCAACTAGTAAAGAAGATTGGCTCAATAGATTCCATAAAATTCCAACTTGGTGGGTGACGATATTCCCTAAAGGTGTTTAAATTTGAAACTAATTTGATTTTGAAATATTAGGTGCACATTGCATAACATATGCACCTTAGATATGTCTCATGTTGAAGCTGTGTAATCCAATAGTACCAATGTATATAATTATACCACAAATGTGTTTTTGAATCATATAATTATGAATTTGGATAATTTGAAACCATGTAAGTGTGGAGAAGATGTTTTCAAAACATTCCCCCACTAAAATATAAAATTATGAAAAATATGGAGAATATGTTTTCAGAACATGCCCCCATTATAATCTGAATTTGTGAAGCAATGTAGAATTCATGCCTCTATGGCATGCCCCATTGATATATCCCCCCCCTTTTGAGGTAAGTGAAAGTATAAATTGATGTTTATCCTATCTCAAATGGAGAATAAAACCATGTAAACTATTAATGTACCATGTAGCATATAAAAGGAACATGTCTAAGTAGATATATCATTAAAATATAAAGAATGTGATCACACCAAGTCCTAAGATGCATGATGTAGATCATGGTAATGTCTAGAGAGTAATAGTATAATATAAATAATCAATCAAGCACACACTCAAGAACACTCAAAAGAAAATCAAAATATAATGGTCGAAACAAACCTCAAACAAGGGGCATGTTTGAATTTCACATAATCAAAAAGACAGGACCTATTAAAATGTCTAAAAAAGTAAGAATGACATATTCAAATGTCAACATACAACAAATAATGACATATTTAAATGTCAAATAGGAAAATAAAGGTGTAGGGCCTGCAAACAATGGATCTTATTCAAATGGTCAAACAAGTAAGACAATAAAAAGGTAAGGAACCCAAGGAAGTGCATGAATGAAATCATAAGCAACCAACATAAGCATAATATACTAGCCATTGGATCATATGTGTTAGCAAAAAATGTTAAGTACATAACATATCTAGTGTTGGGATAAATAACCGGAAGCACACAATTGATTACTAAGCAACTTAATATGCAGAAATAACCAGAATACACAAGTAACTAGAATTCAGAAATAACACATGATATGAGAGACAATACACAACTTGTATTAAAAATCTTGAAGAAAAGAATACAATAAAGAAGATGCCACTTCTTCTCCACCACCTTTTCAGAGGCTTCCCACACCTCAAGTGAACAGTACTTCTCTCCTCAAAGCTCTCTCTCTTAGGTCCCAACACCCAACTCAAACATTGAGTTGGTGTTCACCTTATACCCGTGCTCCACGCACACCACAAGTACTCCATGCACTCCACAAGTACACAAACGTACTCCAAGTAGATCTCCCCTGAACCTGCAACAACTTGCACCTCAATAGACCTTACTTATGGAAGGAACTCCCTTGCCTTCCTCTCTTACTCTATCTGAGTACACACCTGTACTCCAAGTAGATCCTGCCTGATTCTGCTCCCTGTTGTGTTGCTATCCTATCTGATCTTACACACCTGCAAATCAACCTGGTTCTGCACACCTGTGAACCTTGACCTTGCACACACATACACCTGCATATCAATGATCTTACTTACCATGTAGATCTCCTATAAAGGCCATGCTCACCTGATGACCAAGATCATACATACATGAAGAACCCTACTAATTCTCCAATCCAGCACCCACACACCTGGTACATGTGGCACTAGGAGGAATGCACCATTGCTCTACCTCTCTCTGAAGGAGCTATTTGCTCTCTTACTCCCTAGCACTAGTTTACAATACAACCATGAGTCTATTATATAGATCTCATCCAAACAATAATTAGACATCTAATTACAATAATTAGATCCGCAGCTCTCCGTCTAAAAATAGCTCTCATCATGTAAACACTTGGTTCGTCAACTGACTGCCCGTAATATACTCGCAGTCGAACCACACAGGCGACCGACATCGGTCCCTGTCCACCTGGGGGTCACCGACGCTGGCCGATCTCTGACCGACATCAGTTGCTTCCTGTCTCTTACCTGCCGTCGTCAGTTGGCCTGACCGACGCTGGAGTCTGTGACACTCTACAATTCCTCTGCAACCTCCTCCATGTCTGCATTAGTGAAGCTTTTAGCTCCACAACCTAACAATCTCCCACTTGGAGATAAATAGCTGCACTGTACCTGTACCTGTACCCCGTCTAATCTATTTCTTGGTTTGTATCCCTCTTCAAGCTCAATCCTGAAGACAACCCACCACACAACCTGTGATGTACCTCCTATCATTCGAGTACCCTGCCGCATCCACATCTACAAATCCATGTAGTGAAGTCCTAACCCTAAATAGCATGAATCCCTGCTGCTGGTCCTTCTCAAATACCTAAGAACCCACTTCCCAAAATTGGCTCCTAACTCTCTGACAGCTCCCACTGCATGGGAATACTCAGGTCTATACCAGACCTCATGTGATTTCAGACACTATACCTGTCTAACCCTTACTATGCTCTGGCTCTGCATCTTGAACCTCGCCAACACCTGATTCACATCAGCTGCCACTGGAAACAAAATCAACCTGTGATCTCCATGTCTCCCATGCCAAAGAATTTCGTTGCTCCAAATTCTTCATAGCAAACCACTGAACTAATCTTACCCTTAGCTCAGCAAAACCCTGTATGTATAATCTTGCTAGCACACATACCATCCACATACAGCAACAGAATGATGTCATGACTCATCATCCACCTGGTAAGGCAAACCACAGTAGTTACCTGACATTGACTAAAGCCATGCTTCATCCTCCACCTGTCAAAACCTGTACCACTGTCATGTAGCTCCTCAAGACCATATGCCTTGGTCTTCCGTCTCACGTGTCTGTTCTCTCTATTCTTCAACTAAGGTATCCATTCATCTCTGTGCTTTCTTCCCGCTGGCAACCCTACCAAATCTCTGCTTGGTGTTTACAATCTCTCCATGCCATGCTCCCACTGTTTCCTGGATCCTTCCTGCTCTACAATCAGCAACATGTATAAAGAAGAGGAACAATGAATTTGAGGCTTACTTACGTCTTCAGTCCTCTGTATGGGTGTTTGAGACTCCTTGACAGCGTGCTGTCCACCCAAAATCTGTTACAATAACCGACCTCGGTCACCACACAGCCTGCATCCAACTGACATCAGTTCCTGCGCCTGTCTTGACTACCAACCCTGCCGACGTCAGTGTCTCCTTTTGTCGACGTTGGTCCTCATGATCAATGTCAGTCTTACCTTCTGTCGACGTTGATTTTCATGCCAACGCCGGTACCTGTGTTTCCTATGAGTGATGACTTTTTACCCGTGAGCTCCTTTGAATCAATCCCCATGTCCAAACTGCCCTGCTCAGAAGTATCCAGCCCCATCCACTGGTCTCTGTCCACCATCTCCTCCAAGAACACCAAGGCTTTCCAGTTCTTAAGCCTGTCAAATATATCTGTCTTTCACTTAAGAACATGCATCTCCTTCCTACTCATTTGACCAAGCCTACGAAGCCACGTCTCCGCAATAAAAGAAGAATCAATAATATAAACAAGTAGATAAAGAGTACCTATTTTCTTACCACCAGCTAATTCAAGTGCATCCACTGTGAGAGCTCTCGTGCATCTCTCATCACCCAACCTTTCTGAAGAAATTAGCCATATCTTGTCATCATGTTCCCACTAACCTATTTTTTCCATAGCCAATAAAATTATGAAGAACTAGGGTTTTACTATTTGACAAGGAGTGACAGGCCATGACCCAAATCTAATTTCACTAGAGCAAAGGTGACACAGAACCTAGAAGCATTTATGTGGTCACATCTAGTTTTAGTAGGTATTTTATACTAGACACCTACATCTAAGTTAGATAGTAACATTAATGTAACTGTCCCAAGCTGATGTAAGTGCCTGCAACTATAGAGGCATAATTTACAGAATCAAGTGACTAATCTAGAATCCTAATCCAATCTACTTTCTACATGTTCTAGATCCAAATATGTATTATCACCAAAACCAACTAAGTATCTTATTTTCATTATAATTAAAATATCTAACATAGTTTTACTTTCTATTCCTAGCATATCTCAACATAATGAATTTAGTATATGTTCTATCTGAGTTTTATAAATAATTGGCCTACTTTAGAGATAATCTACCATCCTTGTTCCCTATGATATCTTTACCCATTTAACCCTAGATTTCCCCCACATCTAGATTTTAGGGTTAAAAAAGATGAATGAGGGCCCTTTTAATGATGATTTTATTTGATGCAACCATGAGGTTTTCCTTTCCCTATGACCCGATCCCCCTCCTTATATCCCCTATGACCCACCATTATGATGCTTGAGAAGGCATTGAAGGTGGAGACTATGCGTTCTATGGAGGAGACAAACCCTCTTCTTCTAGGGGTAGATGGTTCTTTTTTAATGGTTAAGGATCAGTTGTAGAATTTGATAATTTCTCCTTATTTCCATATCTCTTCCCCCATATAGGTCTAAAGGGAATAAAATAGTTAATGTTTGCATCTCATATAAATGTAGAGGATGTGGATCTAAAGCTGAGAGTTTGAGATTGAATGTATAAGGCATGATTAGAGATGGATCTCTAAGATTGATCAAGGAGATTCTTACTAGGAGAATGATGATTCCTTCATATGGATGACTCATCCCCCTTTTGGATCTCAATCTGTAACCTTAACTAAGTGAGGTTGTTTATTTCTTCCTTCATGGGTTTTTCATGTTGAGTAACATTTTTTTTATCTTTTAGCGAATCATTTGAGGCTAGGTCACTAATTTTACATAGATTTTTTTTATGTCTATTTTCTTATTTCTTATTTAGTGTTCTCCTCTCTTTCCCCTTTTGGTTAAGTGAATTTTTTGGACGTTTAGTCATGTTGGTTTTGGTTTTTCATGGTTTTTGGGGGATCTAGACCTCCCAATTGTGTCGTAGACTAGTTCTTCAGGTCTAGTGCAAAGCTTACATGCTTGTAGTTCATAGCTCTAGCCTCTATAAAAGTGATTACCCTTATAATTATTTTTTTATGAATAATTATGGATAGATTGCACATATAAGTCTAGTCAAGGGATTTGATGAAAAACTAATAACCATCTTCTACCTTCTTTATAAGAATGCTAACTCAACCTTGAATACCTTATTCTTGTACCTTAACCAATCATGTCATGAAGCAAAATTTGTAGGTAACTTTGATATTCATCCTATATATGCTTATAATTTATTTGTTTAAAAGTATTTATGTGATCCCATTTATTATTTATAATGACTTCTCACCTACATCAACCTACTCACTTAATATATTCATTAATTATCTTCTTTAGACTATGAGTTTATTAGTTTTATAAGGATTTATAACCCTAATCATTAATTAAGTCTATAAACACATATCCATAATCCATATAATATTTATCTTAGTCATAATACACTATCCTAAATTCACCTTTAAGTCTCTTTCACTCTTTAAAACCCTTAACCACTCCTAAAGCTCTCAACTAGACTCAACTCCTTGTAGCCTTGTCAACACACAAATCGAAATGGTACAAAAAATATAGAAATCATATATGATATACAAGAATAATTTTAAATACCCTTTATATTGTTACAACTCCTGAAAAGTCACTTGGTTAACTCATAATATAGTCTTCTGATCATACCTTCTCTCTTTCAATTAGGTCTCTTCAACTAGCCCTATTTCCATACAAAGCTCCTTGTTTTAATCACACTACAACACTTAAAAAAAAAATAAAGACATAGTAACATACCCATTAATCCATTTCAAATCTATGCAAAATTTATTTTTTAAAATCTCAAAATAATCTCATTAACTCATCACCTCCTTTGCTCAATTAGGTCTTGTCTAGGCCTATTCAAAAGCATAGTCTTGGAAACCATACTTTTCCATAATGCATGGGTATAAAAAAAACATAATAATATTATACATAAAAAATAACACATAATTACACAATTCTATCAATTTACATGGGTTGAGATAGAATATATTCACCTTAAAATATTGAAACCTTAGGTTTGTGCTTATGTAGGCCTGAAGATGGCTGAGAGTTATCAAAATGGTTCAAAGTGAGTTTATGACATTTTCAAATAGAATAAAGACATAGGTAAGGTATTTAAACACTTACCCTAACCTTTATAAGACTCATTTATCATTGAACAATCTGTAAAACATATCCACCATGCAAGAGTACTAAATTATGAATTATAAAAGAGGGTTGTGAATGAAAATTTCAATTGTATCTTATCCTCCTAACATGAATATGAGTATTCAAGGAATCTAATTCCTACGTAGAGTTTTTTATACCCCATATTTAACTTTCCTATGATTCTTTAGTCTTGAACAATATTCCAAACACTCCTCTTGTAGCAAGAGCATCAAGGAAAGTCATGAGTATAATAAGAGTCATGAGAAGCCTTGGCTTTAGAAGGTGTGTGAGGTACATATATATATCTAAGAGATAATTTAAAGTCACCATAGTGGTTTTGTTTATGTATTTAGGCTTTTGGAATTTTCCTACCAAAAAGCCATTTTCAAAAATTCAAACTTGTAATAATGATGTAGAAGGGTTCTGAGAGCCTAAAATGAAATGTGATAGAGGACTTATGTTTATACTAGGTCTATGAGGGCCCTAGAAAAATGTTTAATTTTTTATTATATGTGAGAGTATTTATACCCAAGGTAGGTTCAAGATTAAAAAAAAAATAGGATTTACATTTACCACCCTACGTGGAAGCGGGGTGTGGAAAAGAGTTACTCATGCCAAGAAAAGGCTTTATGGAGAAGATGGCATGCATGTAGGGAGTTTATAAAAGGTGTATGTTATTATAGTATAGTATAGGTAGGTAAATAAGGATAACCTGAAGAAGTTAGAGGAAAATTTTAGAGGAAATACAAGAAATATCAAGTTTTGGCAAGAACCTTGCATAGAATGTAAAATTTTGTGTTAATGAAGAAGATTAGTAACATGAAAGAAATGATTTTGATTCATTAAGGTCCATGGTAGGTTATCAATACACTATTGTTGTTTTTTTAAATATATTTATATATTGGATTTTCATTGAAACATTTATAGGTTATAATTACTATACATAGGGTTTTGTAACTCTATTTTGTCACAAGATGAATCGATAATGGCATTCATCTTTGAGGTACATAGTTTAATATTGAATTGAGTTATTTAAATTAATAAGAGAGGTAGATAATGGAGTATTTTATTAGCATGAAAAAAAATCTCACTTACTATATCTTTGAATGATTATCTGATCTATTACTACAGTCATAAATGTAAAGATTGGGATATCTTATTCTTTCATATGTCTAGACTAAAGTTGACAAGGATATTTTAAGTTAAGGTTAAGTGATTTAATAAATTAAATGATTTTTTGACATATTTAATAACCCCTAAAAAAATAGAGAACCACGTAGAATACTCAGATCTTGATTTGAATCAAGTTGTCACTTTTCTTTATGCTTAGACTTTTAAACATTGCAAGAGGAGTTTTGGAAGATTATTTGAGACTATAGAATCATAAGAAAGTAAATATGGGTTAGATTCCTTGAAGAATCAAATTCATTTTATGAGGGTAAGATACAATTGAAACTTTCATTCATAGTCCTCTTTCATAGTTCAAATTTCTATATTTTTGCATGGTGGAGATGTTTTTATGATTGTTCAATGATAAATGACTCTTGGAAAGGTTCGGGGAAGTGAGTAAAGACCTTACCTAGGTATTGATTGAATTTTAAAATCTCATAAACTCACTTTTAACCATTTTGATAACTTTTAGCCATCTGTAGGCTTGTATAAGTACAAATTTAGGGTTTCAATATTGTAAGGTGAATATAATTTATTCCAACCCATTAAAATTGATAAAATTGTGTAATCATGTGTTATTTGTCATGGCTAAGAGGATTATGTTGGTTTTAGACTCGTATAGTATAGAAAAGTATAGTTTCCAAGACTATGCTTTTGAATAGGCCTAGACAAGACATATTTGAGCAAAGGAGGTGGTGAGTTAATGAGATTATGTTGAGAGTTGAACAAAGAAATTTTGCATAAATTGAAAGGGATCAATGGGTACTTAAATATGTATTTAGTTTGTTTTGAAGTGTTGTAGTATGATCAAATGAAGGAGTTTTGTATGGAAATAGGCTAGTTAAAGAGACCTAATTGAAAGAGAGAAGGTGTGATCAAAAGACTATACTGTGAGTTGAGCCAAGTGAATTTTCAAGGAGTTATAATAAATAAATGGTATTAAAAATTTTCTTGGTTAGAATAGATTATTTCTATAGTTTCCATACCATTAGGATTTGTGCTTTGATAGGGATATAAGGAGTTGAGTTTATTTGAGAGCTTTAGGAGTGGTTAAGGGTTTTGGAAAGTGAAAATGACTTGAAGGTGAATTTGGGATAGGTGTATTATGACTAAGAGAAATGCTTAATGGAGTATGGATATGTATTTATAGACATAATGAAGTATTGGAGTTATGAAGCCTTGTAGATCTAATAGACTCATAATCTAAAGAAGACATTTAATGAATATACTAAGTGAGTAGGTTTATGTAGGTGAGAATTCATTCTAAAGAAGACTTGGGGTTAGTTAAAAAATTTGAAATGAATAAATTGTAAGGATATATAGAATGAATATAAAATTTTCCTACAAATTTGGATTCATGACATGATTGGATAAGGTATGAGAATAGGTTATTTAGAGTCGAGTTAGCTTTCTTATAAAGAAAGTAGAAGTTGGTTATTAGTTCTGCATCAGGATTATAGACACATGGCCTTAGATATCATTATGGAATATGTTCATGAAAGATGTACCTAAAGAGTAACTAATGATACAAGTGATTTAAAGAAACATATTTATTTTTAGAATAATATATTCCTTAATCCTCTCTTGATGATTTATTGGTCAGATCTTAAAGTTACCTCAAATTGGAAGCTAGCACAAAAAATATAATCAATTAATCATTAACATGGCTAGGAGTAAGAATCAAAGATCACAACAAGAATAATAATAAATGAAATAATACATAAGGAAATAGATTATTATCCAATTAATCATCTATGAATAATGCCCTAAATTGTAATAAACATCCCATTGATATTACTAATGTTATTTTAAATCAAGTCATTAGTTATACTAGTGGAGTTAGAGGTAGATAGGATCCATAAAAATTAGGTTACTTGAGAAGGATTGTGTAAATAGACAACCTATCAAGATGATTAAGATAAATATAAAAATGGAATAAGCTTAAAAAAAACACTTGTCCATGTACTTGTGACACCTAATCTCCCTTAATCTCTTAATCCTCTTGATACCTTAGTTTTGATCAATAATATCACACAATAATCCATTAATTCCGATCATAGTCAGGGTCATGTGCTCCCTTCTTCCATTTCTCCCGATTTTTCTCTAATTGCTCATTAATAACATTTTCCACTTCCTTTTTTTATTGTTCCTTGTCATGTTTATTTACCTTCCTAGCCATCTTCCTCACATGTGCAAACACCCATGACCCCTCCTAAGTAACCTAGGTCTTTCTTTAAATTCTTAGACCCATATTTTTAATGAGGATAATGTTAGAGGGATTGAATGGATTGAATCCATGGTGAAGAAAAGGAAGAGAGTGGTAAAATATATTGTTCCTAATTTTGATGTAGTTACCATACTACTACATTCACAGCTAGCAAAAAGACTTAATACTACCCAAAGGATAAACACTAATGCACAAGGTTCCTAATTCCTCAAATTAGATACCTTTATTAGAGGAATTAAAAAGAAGGATATGATAATTGATGACTTTACACTCTAGAAAGTACCAATGGAGAAGCTTAATCAATAGGGAGGCATTAATAATTTGAGAGCAATGACTGAGGCAACAATCAACATAATTGAAGAGGATGGAGATTCATAGGATAAATTTAAAAACACCATTTTTGAGCTATCATTATACATCCATGACTTGATTAGTCATGTTGATACTATGATAATCCCAATTCTACCTTCATTACAATTTCTAGGTCTAGAAAAGGATGTAATCCCACTAGCTGGTGAATTAGGCAATTTTAGAAAAAAACACCAAGGCATGGGTTGAATAGTTTTTACTTTAAGGGTTGAAGGAAAATTATGAAGCATTAAACATTTATCAATGAAAATTCTAGGGAGGACACACAAATTCAAACATATGAAGAATATTTTATCATATGAAGCAATATGGTAGAGGATTTGTACAAAATGTCTATAGTTGATGTGATTTGCTTGTTTTGAGAAATTAGAAAAATGATGATTCATATGGATCATAAGAATTAATTAAAAAAAGATACTTGGGATGTTAAATTTATGTTTGAAGGTATTCCATGATATTCAAGGGAAGAATGAAAACACTATGTATAAAATATAATTATTCATTTTTACACTTTAATGTGACTTCAAGGAGTGATTCACATAAATAATCAAAGAAGAATATCACAATTCTTCAACATTAACACCATAAAGAAGTTGATCAGAATGTAAAATGTGTTTAATGAAGCCAAAAAGTCTCAAGTGAAATTGTTAAAGTTTCCAAATAAGAATATTGAAATATAAGGTTTTACATCCTGATTCCTAGCTAAGCAAACTTAATTGATTATCCATGGATATTTATAGTTATAAATTTGATTTAGTTATTATTATCTAAACTATGAGTTATATGTTATTATGGGATAGTTGAATATTTCATTGGTTATAGGATTACATTGATATGAGTTAATTGTAGTGTATATTTTTACAACATGATCATGTTGATTTGTTATTTTAACAATATTTTATGATGTATATATTTCATGATGTTATGGTTTAAATACCTACTTATTATGAATTTGACATAGGAGAAACTCATCTCTCAGAGCATGATAGAGGGAGAGCATCATCAAAGAGGGTGACATAGATGGAGATATTGGGGGATGATAGAGAAAATGGCTAGAACTCTGCACACACCACATTAGATAGTATATTAGATGTATGGTTTAAATTGCTAGTGTTAGTGTGTTTTTGTTGCTGTTGTATTTAAATTATTGTTTACACAATGTGTAGTGGTGTGTTAGCTTAATTTATTGGTTGTGTGAAATAAACGCCATCTGATTTATCACTTAATCTATTTCTTTGTTAAAATGTTAATGACTTACATTAGAAGCATTATTACTAAGTCATTATGATTAATTATTTGTACTAAATAATTATTTATTATTAAGTTATTTGAAAAATATAAAAATAGAAAAATCCTCATCAGAGAAATATAACAAAAAAAGAAAAGAGGCAAGCTTTAAAGGATAAGGATATTCATAAGAAATCATCAAAAATTAGAAGTTTTTGGAAGAATAAATAGAAAAAAAGAGAAAAAGAAAAATCGGGGAATCAAAATAAATAAAACAATTTCAAAAAGAGAATATTTAAGAAAAAGATATATTTAAAGTAATATTTAAGAAAAAGATATATTTAAAGTGGAAAAGATTATCATTCAAAGAGAATAAAGATAAAAGAAGGGTGCATTTGAAAAAGGAGGAAAGCGGAGAAGAGGGAAGGAAGAGGAGAAGAAGGAAGCAATAGGGGGAAAGAAGGAATTTTGCCTAGATTGAGCATTTTTGACATCTTGGATAGGTAGGTGATTTAATTTAAATTCTGTATATGAATATGTAGCGATATATGTTTTACTTATATAATTTAAATAAATATATATATATATATATATATATATATATATATATATATGTGGGGGAATATAGCGATCTGGTATACTGATATAAATTATAATGGAAGACATTATAAATATCACTAAAATATTAGTAACCACTAATTCCAAACCTATAAAATCTAAATTTTAACATGTAATAATGTTCAGAGCTTTGAGAAATAACATTAGTAGCAGTCGGTGTATTAAGTAAGCATCATATAATAGGTTAATATATTATTGGAAATATAATTGAGTTTATATACAATGACTTATGTATAAATAACTATATATAATTATCTACAATTATACATATGGAAATTTATATTATACCGAGATGAAATTTTCAATAATAATTCTCGTGGCAATATCAATGTATGTTTGAGTATATAAGTCCTTATTTGGGATTATTGATTTATATATAATAATAGTCATATATAAGTTAACTATATATCTCTAATCACAAAATCCTTGATAATCCCATTACAAAAATATATAATACACAGTAATTATATACAATGATTTACATTGAAAAAGAGGCTATAACAATTATATGATAGATTTATATGACTGAGGTTTGTATATAAAGTAAATATGGATATATATTTTCTAGTGTTTAACAATCCACCTTTGATTTATGATATATACCTTCAATGAAATATATATATATATATATATATATATATATATATATAACATTATATTGCTACTAAAATATTACTAAACAATATAGTCATTATGTATGTTTAATAAATAGTTCTATTAAGGGACGATCTATTTATATTTTGTGAAAATTAATAATTGTGACAGTGATTTAATTATACATGGTGGTATATACGTAAATATTCAAAGATAACAACTTTAGCAAAGTTGCAATATATAATTAAGAATGATCTAAACTGAAAATAATTGACTTTCATAAATGCAACAATTTATATGTTTAGAGTGATATGTATGTAAAATGATGTGTTAGATTTTTATTAAGGAAACATAAATTTGGAAACAATGACCCTATGTGATATAGGATGATTTGTTTGATCTAGATAATATATCCTTGAATTCGCTATAAATAGCCATAAACTAGGAAAACAATGAACTTTTAATTGTGATATAATAAGTGACATTATATATTGGATTATATAGTTATGAACATCTGTAATCACTTAATGAGTATATAAAGGATGGACTATGATATTTTTAACCAATTATAATGAGTATTTAATCCAATGTGATCATGATTCTGAATTAACTAAAGGAACCATAAGTGTACATAAGTGGTGATCATGCTTAGCCCAGTAAATTCAAGAATAATTGGGATGAAATTTATAAGTGTATACCATGTAGTATATCGGTACGTTGATGCATTAGGGAATAAGAATCCTGATTATAATAAAAATTAAAGGTGTATAGTAGAATACCACTAATAAGTCAGTATTATGTTAATAATATTTTTATAGGTGTATGCTAAGAATATGATTCTTATTACCACCTAGAGTATAAATAAGATATCCTTTATTTGGTTATAGTCTGGTTATAAGGAATATAATGTTAACATATTGATAGATTATACCGGTTAATGTTATAGGGTTAACTAAATTATCTTGATAGTCAACTAGATTATCTTCACATATAACTAGTAATATATCTAGCGATGATAGATGTGTGAGTGATGTTAACTTAGTATACCTAAAGTAATATAACTGGTAATATTATCATTATAGTATAACTGATCTACTATATAAAGATATGGAATCATTTGGATCAAGGACTATGTTAAATATCATATTGTTTGTGTCGTCTCAGCTTAATATGATGAATACAAGACTCATTATTCATAAGTATACTTATAATACTAAAAGTTGATTTAGTGGTTAGTAGATTGGTATATGCCATGATTATTCTATTAATGATTACTATATTTACAGGCTATGTGTATTGTTAATGATGAGTATATTGTAACATAGTCCACTTATACCTTTTGAGAATTATTGGTTAGTGTATTGTATATTGATCTATTGTAAACCTTTGTACGATACATACCATGGGTTTAATAATATGTACAAGGATGTATAAATATATAGATTATATATATAAATAGATTGGGATTCCTACCTATAGCATAGATTTTAACTAGTATATTATCAAGAATTTGGGTGATTAATATATCTGTGTACTTGATGAAACTTTTGTATATCATATAAGAGTAATTTGGATATTATCGAATACTTATATGCAAACCCAGATACAAAAGACTAGGTAGTCTTAAGAACTTGTGTATAGAATTATATATGCTTTGATTATATCAAGATAAAAATCTAATTAGTTAGGGATAAAAAATATGAAGGAGAATTACATTGTATAATCCCTTATCTTATAAAGATCATCAATATACTTCGTGATCAAGAAAGTTATAATGATTTTTGAAATTATATGCAATTCTTGATTGGAACTATAAATGACTGTTAGTTTATAGTAGTGAAAAATTATGTGTGGTTCATATTATGAGTATATTAATATGTACAAGTGTTTAGACATATATATATATATATATATATATATATATATATATATATATATATATATATATATATATATATATATATATATATAAGATATCAGTGCATTTTGATGTGTGCTTATTAGTTATAATAGTGTGTAGTTTAAATATAGGATATACCTAGTTAGTATAAACTATACTTGCTTGCATATTATTTAGGATTATGAGACATTTGATTCTTGAAATTAAAAGACTGATTATTCATAATTTATTAGTTGTGCTCATGAAAAATGAACTATGATATTATGGGATGTCATAGAGTGTATGATGTTTGGAAAATACTTATAATAATTATAAAAATAAAGTGTAAATATATGTCATCCCTGAGTGGTATAAACTATACTTGTTATGTCTATTATAAAGACTCATTCATACATTTGATGAACTAAATGTATGTGTTTTGGTTATTTCTATGTTTAACATGTTTTAAGACAACTAGTATAAAGTATTGTATTATGTTTACTTATGAAAATTAGAATAAGCAACATAATATATATATATATATATATATATATATATATATATATATATATATATATAAAATACCCTGTTGGTACAATATGCACTTGTTTTCTTATTAATTATGTAATAAATCATATTATAGAGATTCATTCATATGTTTGACATACTAATTATATGGATTTGATTATTCATGTGTTTAGCATGTTTTGTGATTATTAGTAGGAAGTAATCTATGTGAATATGTTGGTTATATATATATATATGTTAACCAAATCTCATTTTTCTATATAGTGAGTAAGTAGTGAGACAGACTTCACTAGCTTACTAGCATCGCAATACTAGATGAAGATAATCCGATCAAGTGGTGTGTATGAAATTGATTGATCATAGAGATCAATAACTATTGAAAAATTTTGGCCAAAATAATGTTAATGAGAAATTGTAATTTAATGTGTATGATTTAAATTTTTATGTGATATCTTGTTAGAACAAGTTTTTTTATGGTACACCGCATGTTTTTATTAGAAATCATACAACATACATGTACTAACTTATCTCTCTAGATTCCCACACTATCATTATATACTCATCCATAAAGGGAAGGCCATTAACTAAGTGGAATTTTGCGGGGGATCGATGGTCCATGGTTGGTGTGAAAAATCTTTCAGATGATGCTCTCCCTCCCCACAATAGTACTTATTTGGGGACAACACTTGAGATTGTCAGAGATAATGGAGTTCAGGAACTCATGCTCCATGGATCTTTGTATCTTGCATCTTGTACATTATATTATATTTATTATTATTAAGGCATTATTTTGATGAAATGTAATTATTACTTATTGTACATTGATAATAGTAGTCATAAGGCTATACCAATGATGGATGGACATTTGTAAACTACTTTATATATTTGGTTATGATGTGTTTCATATGTTGATAGTGATCAGTGGCTTTTAGATGTAACATGCTTATTTATAGTTAATATATTTAGAGTGTTATATCTAGATCACTAAGTAGATTATCGTGGTGAATTTTAATAAAGAAATTCATTGATTAAATTAAAAAAAATTGTCCCATTTTTCCAAGTCAAACCCAGTGGAGTTGTGACATGTGGTATCAAGGCTATGGTTTGAATTCTAGGACCTAATGTGTTTATTATCATTTTTATATCCTTCTGTTTACTAGTATGAATCTAAATAGCATCCTATTAACCATAAAAATCTCAAGATGTGAGAGTACAAGTAATATTGTAATGGTTAAGTGAAGTGTATTTTGAACTTGTAGTGCCTCAATGTAGAATCATGATACACCATGGTTGGAGTTGAGAGATTTGATAGATTCTCATCTATGGCTTGGTGACTATTATAGGTAATAGACATCCATGATTTTTGGAATTATGTTTACCTATGTGGATGAAATGTGTGTGGTACATTGAGTGTGTACTCTTAGGATCACTTGTAACCTCTTAGAGTTGTTAAAGTGTAGGTTTATCAAGTATCTCAATGGTGCTAGTTGTATACGATGTTTGGGTAGGTGAGTGAATAACATAGTTCATGAGTCATAAATAAGAGATTCCTAAAATATTATTTTTGATCACCTAGATCTAACACCTTCATAATGATTACATCTTTACTTGGTAATCAAGTCACCTCCACCACTTGTGTTTGATATTATGAGTGTATAAAAATCATGGGATGCTTCTCACATAAGAATATGTGCATAGAGTTTTGTTCTTTATGTACATTAATCCTAGGGAAGGGAATTCTAAAGGAATATTAATGGATTGGCACCACCTATTGTGGTGGGAATTGTCCTAGTAGTGGAGTGTAGTTATCTTTGTTGAGGATTACTTTGTGTTATGAGTCTACTCATGGATTGGCACCCCATATGTTTATGTGGATTGGGAAGAGGTGTCATATCACATAACTAGTATAAAGGTGAGTTTTTAATCTCTCACCCTCCTTTGACATCATTATAAGCTCACTGAGTGGATTCATATTTTCATGATGTTGATTAAGTGCAACCTTAATCAAAAACTTGTTTTTGAAATATTTTTATGACAATATTCCTTAGAGTTTTTGGGATACTATCTTCTACTTATTGGTGATAGAAAAGATGTAGGAATGGAATGGATTGATATATCTATGTGGTTAATATTTTTTCTTCCAATTGTGTAAATAGGTTGTGATACTACACTTAAAAATTTGGTAAGTGTGTAGTGATTTTGGCAACTTAGGTTGCGGTATTTTCTTCATACCATGTGGAGGTATTTAAAAGTTTTGTTGTTGTGGCTTTTTAGAGTCATACTTTCCAATGCTACTTTATCTAACTTGCAAAATTTGACCACATGGAGTGGCAAACCATGAATATATATTAGTTCTAGATTAATATTTATAAGTTGATTATAATCATTATATTATGATTCACCCTTGATTAGATTGTATTATTCCTATCTTGCTTAAAAACATGTTGTTTTGATGAGACATTTGTGTACCTTTTGACTAGAGCGAGTATGTTATAGGATGTACATAACATATTGTTAGTCTAAGTGGTTATTATAGCTTATAACTTATTTCATAACTAACTAAGAAATCCTTGGTATTTTTTTGTTATGTTAATTTTAAAATTATTTCCTCTTAACTATGAATATAATAGAATAAGCTAAGCTATAAAATTAGATACTAGCCATGTTGGTTAATGAAATTATGGAATTATTGCATGATTTTACTTGTGATGGATATTGAAACATATTAAATTATTTTGAATATATTATTGTACTCTAGGATATGTTAGTATAGATTAGTGATTCATTGAACCACATGAGATAATTAGGTTGTGAAAACCTAAGGGACAAGTGGTAGATTAGGAATGTGAGTACTAAGAGAAGGATTGGATCCTAGTTAGTCTCACATTGACTCAATAGTTACTGAGTTTGGATATGACATGGGGAGCTTGTCAAAAACATGATTTGTTAAGCGAGACTTGTCAGATTTAGTTATATGGTCATACACATGTATATTGAGGAATGTTTATATCTTAATTTTGTATACATTGGAAATGTATTATTTTTAGTCCCTATTCATCATCATAATTATCAGGATATAAATGGAGTAGTGATTGTATTGAATTATACACATCATTCTTTTCAAGTTTTCTAAACACTTTTCTGTAGAAAGAGAAAAACACTCTCTAGGCTAGATAGATGTGCAGAGGGACTGGGAGGCTTTGTGATCTTTTTTTGACTTTTATGATGATTACATGTTATTTTTGTTAAATATTAAATTCAAGAAGACAATAACATTATAAAAAAATATATGTGGTATCCTTCTAGGTGTTAGGAATGGTCAATCCTATAGTGTATTAGCATGCATTGCCACTAGATCTAGCTCTATTTCATAAATGTCTTCCATATTTCTTATATTAAAAGTGTATAGTTGATCCTCCACATGTGTTGGATTTAAATGCCTTGATATTTTTATATCCCAAGGTGGTCATGATAGAACCATTCAGAGTAAGTGACATTCACAAACCTTGTTTACATAATAGGGAGATGTCACAGTGCAGGGTCTTGTGAGACTAACTCTCTGAGAATAGTGATACTTGGGAGGACAATAAAGAGTTTTATAGGTGATTTTCACATTTATTTTCTTGATTTTATATTTTATACTATATTATTTTTCTACTAAAAAATGTTTTTAATTCAAAACTTATGTTTGAATAAGTGTCATCTAGGACGATGACCAACTTTAGAGGAAAGGATGTTACATCCTGATTCCTCTCTGAGCAAACTTAATTGATTATAGGTGGATATTTATAGTTATAAATTTGATTTGGTTATTATTAGCTAAGTTATGAGTTATATGATATTATGTGATAGTTGAATGTTGTTTTAGTTACATGATTACATTGTTATGAGTTAGCTATAGTGTATTTTTTTACATTATGATCATATTGATTTATTATTTCAGCAATATTTTATGATGTATATATGTCATGATGTTATGGTCTAACTACCTACTTGTTGTGAGTTTGACATAATAAAAATTCTTCTCTTAGAGAATGATGGAGGGAGAGCATCATCAAAGAGGGTGACGTAGATGGAGATATTAGGGGATAATAGAGAAAATTATTAGAACCTACACACGCCACATTAGCGAGTACATATTGGATGTATATTTTGAATTGCTAGTGTAAGTGCATTTTTATTTTTGTATTTAGATTATTATTTACACAATGGTTAGTAGTGTGTTAGTTTAATTTATTAATTGTGTGGAATAAACTTCATGTGATTTATTACTTGGTTATAATGATAATAAATTACATTGAAAGCATTATTTTAATTAGATAAGGTAAATCTAGGTTTTACAGGGACCCATAACCAAAAAAGTGAAATAAAGAGTTTTATTCAAACCTTACATGGCTGAATAAATAAAAAGATAAAGACTAAAAAATAAAAACAAGATTAGACACATAAAACATGTTAATTGGGGGGACCCTCCTAGCTATCCTCCGCAACAAAATTTTCCTTTGGTGGGAAGTTGGTCTTATCTTTCAAGGCTTTGGCTGTGGTCCAATTCTTGAGACCCTTAGCTTGTTCACCAAGGAAAATCATCCTCGATCATTTCCTACCTTTCACTTGGGGGAAGGGATGCTAGGGGGGACCCTAGGGGGGATTTGGGGACCTTAGGGGATTTGAGAACTAAAAAAATGGGAGGGGGTAGGGTAGATTATACCAACCCATGGGTCGTGGCCTCTACTACCCAGTGAAACTCATTCCAATCCTAGATCATTTTTACCAAACCAAAACCTGCATGTTGGACCTTTATGTTAAAATTTTATGACATTATCTTGTTTTTCTCATGCTCCTCTATTACAATGGTTGTATCTTTTTGATCATAGGTAGAGGGATATCTGAGGGTGATGGGTTTAGGTTTAGGTATGAAAATTATTTTCAAGGGAAGGTCATCTAGAGGGGAATGGGACAAGTTATTATGAGGAGAAAGATCAGTGGTGAGGAGGGAGCTTATAGAGGGATCCCCCTCTGGGGGGGCCTCTAGGGAGTCTTTCATAGAGAGGATCCTTTAGGTGGGACATTTTTACCAAGTAGGGTATGACCATGTTTCACCAAAAGAAAGATGAGACCTTGATGTAAGATTATGCTAGTTGTATTAACCTGGTGGAGGAGGATTGTGATTTTTAGGGATTTCAAGAGAAAATAGGGAAGGTTGATCTTAAAACTGATGAAATGATTGAGCAACATGAAATGGTACAAAAATATCAAGGTATACTTACTTCATGACTTGTAAGCAGACTTTGGGCTAATATTTGGGTAGGTCAGTGTAGAGAAATCCCTTTTCACCATTTGCACAAATTCATTGGTTCAAAAAAAAATTTATAATGACTCATATTTCTTTGATTGATCCTTGTATTCTTTTGCACCTATGCAAGCCATGATCGTGACTTCTCCTATTAAATCCTCAAAAATATTAAAGTAAATCCCCCTCATGGAAACCTTCCCTCTTGACCAATCCGCAATGAAATCTCTTACCACCAGATGATTATGCTTGGTGATACACTCCATATACTCTATTAGCCCACCTTTCTTGAGATTTTTCCACACCTTTTTTTTCATGAACCTCTTTGTAGGATGTTGGCTCCATTCTGTCTCTATGACTAAATCATTATGATTAATTATTTGTACTAAATAATTATTTATTATTAAGTTATTTAAAAAATGTAAAAATAGGAAAAGCCTCATAAGAGAAATAAAATAAAAAGAAAAGGGACAAGATTTAAAAGATAAGGATATTCATAATAAATCATGTAAAATTACAAGTTTTAGTAAAAACAAATATAAAAACAAAAAAGAAAAAGAAAAATTAGGGAATTAAAATAAATAAAACAAATTAGAAAAGAGTATATTTAAGAAAAATATAGCTTTAAAGTAAAGCGTATTCTCATTCAAAAAGAATAAAGATAAAAGGAAGGCACATTTGAAAAAAGGAGGAAAAAGGAGAGTAAGGAAGGAAGAGGAGAAGAAGGAAGCAATAGGGGAAAAGGATGAATTTTGCCCAGAGTGAGCCTTTTTGACACCTTGAACATGTAGGTGCTATAATTTAAATTATGTATATGAATATGTAGCGATATATATGTTTTACTTATATAGTTTAAATTTATTAATATATATGTTTATATGAATATAGCGATTTGGTTTACTGATATAAATTATAATGGAAAAAATTAGTGATGTAAATTATAATAAAAAACATTATATATATCTCTAAAATATCAGTAACCAATAAAATCTAAATTATAACATGTAACAATGTTTAGAGATTTGAAAGATAAAGTTAGTAGTGGTCACTGTATTAAGCAAGCATCATATAACATGTTAATATATTAATGGAAATATAATTGAATTTATATACAATATCTTATGTATAAATAACTATATATAACAACTTGAAATTATACATATGGTAATTTGTATTATATCAAGCTAAAAGTTTCAATAATAATTCTCATGGCAATATAAATGTATGTTTGAGTATATAAGTCCTTATTTGGGATTATCGACTTATATATCATAATAGTGATATATAAGTTAACTATATATCTCCAATAATAGAATCCTTGATAATCCCATAACAAATATATATAATCCATAGTAACTATATGAAGTGATTTACATTGAAAAAGAGGCTATAACTAATCTATGATAAAATTTCTATGATTGAGGTTTATATATATATATATATATATATATATATATATATATATGGTTTTCAGTGTTCAGTGATCTACCTGTGATTTATATACACCAATATATATATATATATATATATATGGTTTTCAGTGTTCAGTGATCTACCTGTGATTTATATACACCAATATATACCTTTATATATATATATATCACTAAAACATTGTACATTATATATATATATATATATATATATATAAATAATGTACAATGTTTTAGTGCTATTGGAATAAAACTGAGTAATATAGTCATTATGTATGTTTAATAAATAGTTCTATTAAGGGATGATTTATTTATATTTTGTGAAAATTAATAATTGTGACATATATATATATATATATATATATATATATATATATATGTACAATGTTTTAGTTCTATTGGAATATTACTGAGCAATACAATCATTATGTATGTTTAATAAATAGTTCTATTAAAGGATGATCTATTTATATTTTGTGAAAATTAAAAATCATGACAAATATTTAATTATACAAGGTGGAGTTGTTGTTTCCAAATTTATGATACCTTAATAAAAATATAACATCGCATATAGGATCGTTGTACATATAGATCGCTCTAAACATATAAATCACCGCATTTATGAAATTCAAATATTTTCAATTTAGATCATTCTTAATTATATATCACCACTTTGCCCAAGTTTTTATCTTTGAATATTTACCTATATACCACCATGTATAATTAAATCATTGTCACAAGTATTAATTTTCATAAAATATAAACAGATCATCCCTTAATAGAACTATTTATTAAACATACATAATGACTATATTGCTCAACAATATTCTAATAACACTAAAATATTATACATAATATTCTAATATATATATTTTTTGAAAATTAATAATTGTGACAATGATTTAATTATACATGGTGGGGTTGTTTCCAAATTTATGCTACCTTAAAAAAAATCTAACATCGCTATATAGGATCGTTGTACTTATAGATTGCTCTAAACATATAAATCTTTGAATTTATGAAAGTCAAATATTTTCAATTTAGATAATTCTTAATTTTATATCACCACTTTGCCCAAGTCACTATCTTTGAATATTTACGTATATACCACCATGTATAATTAAATCATTGCCACAATTATTAATTTTCACAATATATAAATAGATCATCCCTCAATAGAACTATTTATTAAACATACATAACGACTGTATTGATCGAAAATATCCCAATAGCACTAAAACATTGTACATTATATATATATATATATATATATATATATAATATAGTGTTTTAGTGCTATTGGAATATTGTTGAGCAATATAGTCATTATGTATGTTTAATAAATAATTCTATTAAGGGACAATTTGTTTATATATATATATACATACACACACACACACACACACACACACACACACACACACACACACACACACACACACACATATGTATACATATATATACATAAACAAATTGTCCCTTAATAGAATTATTTATTAAACATACATAATGACTATATGTATATATGTTTAATAAATAATTCTATTAAGGGACCATTTTTTTATGTATATGTATATGTATATATATACACATATACATACACATACACATACATACATACATACATGTGTGTGTGTGTGTGTTTGTGTGTGTGTGTATATATATATATATATATATATATATATATATATATATATATATATATATATATATAATGTACAATGTTTTAGTGCTATTGAGTTATTGTTGAACAATACAATCATTATGTGTGTTTAATAAATAGTTCTATTAAGGGACGATCTGTTTATATTTTGTGAAAATTAATAATTGTGACAATGATTTAATTATACATGGTGGTATATATTTAAATCTTCAAAGATAAAGACTTGGGAAAAGTGGTGATATATAGTTAAGAATGAGCTAAATTGAAAATATTTGACTTTCATAAATGTAGTGATTTATATGTTTAGAGTGATCTATATGTAGAACAATCCTATATAGAGATGTTAGATTTTTATTAAGGTAGCATAAGTTTGGAAACAATAACCTTATGTGATATGGGATGATTTGTTTGATCTGGATAATATATCATTGAAGTCACTATAAATAGTCATAAATTACGAAAACAATGAACTTTTAATCACGATACAATAAGTGGCATTCCATATACTGGATTATATAGTTATGAACATTCATAATCACTTATAATAAGTATATAAAGGATGGACTATGATATTCTTAACTGATTATATAATTAGATGTGATCACATTTATGAATTAACTAAAGGAACCATAAGTGTATATAAGTGGTGATCTTACTTAGCCGAGTAAAGTAAGGAATAATTAGGATGACATTTATAAGTTTATGCCATGTAGTATATCAGGGGTTCATTGCATTATAAAATACACATTATGCTTATGATAATCATTATAAGTGTATAATGGATTACGATTGTTAAGTCGGTATTATGTTAATAATCTTATTAATAGGTGTATACTAAGAATAAGAATCTTATTGCCACCTAAAGTATAAATAAGATATTTTTTATTTGGTTATATTCTGGTTATAAGGAATATAATGTTAACATATTGATAGCTTATATCGATTAATGTTACAGGGTTAACTAAATTATCTTGATAGTTAACTAGATTATCTTCACATATAACTAGATAACATATTTAGCGATGATATATGCATGAGATATGTTAAATCAGTAGACCTAAAGTAATATAATTGATAATAATGTCATTTGTACAATAACTGATCTACTATATATATATATATACATATACATATATATATATATATATATGTATATATACATATATACATATATACATATATGTATATATACATATATATGTATATATACATATATATGTATATATACATATATATACATATATATCTATATATATATGTATATATACATATATATGTATATATATATACATATATACATATATGTATATATATATATGTATATATATATATATATATATATACATATATATATATACATATACATATATATATGTATATATACATATATATATATGTATATATATACACATACACACACACACACACACAATGGTTAGTAGGTTGGTATATGCCATGATTATTCCATTAATGGCTACTATATTTATAGGATATATGTATTGTCAATGATGAGTATATTATAACATAGTCCAATTATACCTATTGAGAATTATTGGTTAGTGTATTGTATATTGATGCATTGTAAACTTGTGAATGATATGTACTATGGTTGTAATAACATATATGAGGGTGTGTGTGTGTCTGTGTACACACACGCGCGTACGCACCCACACGCATGCACACACACACATAAATACATTGGGGTACATTCCTATAACATATATTTTAACTAGTATATTGTCATGGCTTTGGGTGATTTATAACTTTATGTACTTGATGAAACTTTTATGTATCATATAATAGTAATTTTGATATTGTCGAACACTTATATGTGAACCTTGATACAAAAGACTATGTAGTCTTGATAATTTGTTTGTGCGTGTGTGTATATATATAGATTTTGTATATAAATATATTGGGGTGCATGCCTATAACATATATTTTAACTAGTATATTGTCATGGATTTGGGTGATTTATAACTTTATGTACTTGATGAAACTTTTATGTATCATATAATAGTAATTTTGATATTTTTGAACACTTATATGTGAACCCTGATACAAAAGACTATGTAGTCTTGATAATTTGTGTATGGGATTATATACGCTTTGATTATATCAAGATGAAAATCTATTTAGTTAAGGATAAAACTATGAAAGATAATTATATTATAGAATCTAGTATCTTATAATTATCTTCAATATACTTCATGAAAAGGAAAGTTATAATGATTGTTGAAATCATATGGAGTTATTGATTGGAGCTATAAATGACTATTGGTATATAGTAGTGAAAACTTATGTATGGTTCATATTATGAGTATATTAATATGTAAAAGTATTTAGACATATATAGCAGATATTAGTACATCATGATGTGTGTCTATAAGTTATAATAGTGTGAAGTTTAAATATATAATATACTTGATTGGTATAAACTGTACTTACTACCTTATTAATTAAGATTATGAGACATTTGATTCTTGAAATTATAAGACTGGTGGTTCATAATAGAGTAGTTGTGCTCATGAACAATGAACTACAATATTATGGGACGTCATAGAGTATATGATGTAAGAAAACTAATTATAAGAATTAAAAATTTGTAATTTATACTTGAGTGGTACAAACTATGATTGTTATGTCTATTATAAATATTCATTCATACATTTGATAAACTAAATGTATGTGTTTTGATTATTTCTATGTTTATAATATTTTAGGATAACTAGTAAAAAATATTGTATTATGTCTTCTTACAAAAAATATAATATGCAGCCTAATATATATACATTATACCCAATTGGTATAATATGCACTTGTTTACTTATTAATTATGTAATAAATGATATTGCATAGATTCATTCATACACTTGATAGACTAGATGTATATATTTGATTGTTCATATGATTATCATGTTTTGTGATTGATAGTAAAAAATAATATGTATGAATTTATTGGTTATATATATGTTAAACAAATCTCACATTGATGATACTAAGTAGTCAAACAAACTTCACTAGCTTACTAGCTTAACAATGTCAGATGAAGGTAATCTGATCAACTAGTGTGTATGAAATTGACTAATCATAGAGATAAATAACTATTGAAAAAATTTAGTCAAATTAATTTTAGTGAAACATTGTCATTTAATGTTTAAGATTTACATATTTATGTGATATCTTGTTAGAACAGGTTTCTTTATGGTATATTGCATGTTTTTATTAGAAATAATACAACACACGGGTACTAGCTTGTCTATTTGGATTCCTACACTGTCACCATCTACTCATACATGAAGGGAGGACCATTAATTTATGGGGAATCATGTGAGGGATATATGGTCTTTGTTTGGTGTGGAAAAATTCTTGGATTATGCTCTTCCTGCCCATAATAGTACTTATTTAGAGATGACACTTGAGATTGCAAGGGATATTGGAGTTTGGGGACTCATGCTTCATGGAGATTTATATCTTATATCTTTTACATTACATTATATTGTATTTATTATTATTGAGAAATTATTATGATTAAATTTAATATTAATTATTATACATTGATAGTAGTCGTTGTATGGTTGTACTAGCCATGGCTGGACATTTGTAACTACTTTCCATATTTAGTTATGATGCATTCCATATGTTGATAGTGATTGTTAGATGTAGCATGATTATTTATAGTTAATATACTTAGTGTTTTATATATAGATCACTAATTATATTCTCATGGTAAATTCTAATTAAGAAATGCATTGATTAAATTAAAAAAAATTATCACATTTTTCTAAGTCAAACCCTGTGGGGTTGTTACATAAGGGACTTGGGCCACTAAAACAAAGTATACAAAGACTCTGAATGAAGAAAAAGTGAATGTTCTAGTGAAGAATTTATATTAATTAAAATCAAATATGGAAACTCAAGATAAGAAAGTTATTGTTTTAACTTATGATGATGTGTCACTTCTTACAATTGATGACTCATTGATTAATAAATCCACTTGATTATGGGGTCATCTATGGTTTCTTATATATTTAAATTTTCATATTTGTAATATTTATATTAATTTTAATATTTTTTAATATTTTAAAATAACTTTTTAAAATGATTTAAATTTTATTTATTTATTTCTTATAGGTTATAAATAGGGTTTCAAGTGATTGTAAAAAGGATTTTTGTTACCTATCACAATTTTGTTATAAATAGCTTGAACCATTAAAGTTTTGTATTTAGAGAGGAAATAAATATAATAAAAATTCCAAGACTTTGATTCATGATATTTATTGTGCATAATATTATTCTTCTCTTTTATTTAATGGTGCATGTTCTTATTTTTCAAATCTAGTTCAAAATAAATGTATTTAGATGACAATGAACAATTCTAATCTTAGTTTGTATCTTTCTTATTTAATTTAAGATATAGAATTATTTAGTATAATATATATTTTTTATTTTTCTTTTTATTTGCATTGAATGTAATATTAAAAACCTCACACACAATTTTATATATGTATTTGTAAAATTTTCTGTTAAAAATTTACATATTTCCAATAAAGAGAACATCCCATCACTTTTATAAAATATCACATTTTATCCCATGGCTAAATATATTATCAAGAAATAAATGCCATTAAAACATAAATTTAATTAGTTTAGTACATTAATAATGGACACAACCTAAAACCATTACCATAATTTATTCATAAAATCCAAAAGGCATATCATTAGTCTACAATACACTCTAAAATAATTCTTTCACTAAAATAATATAAATTTTTTTGTTTGATTTATTTAAATATGTATTAAGGGGTTTTGTCAAATATTACCTTATTTATGTTAATGGGTAAAATTACATCACGTCATTTGTGGACTCAAATTCTTAAATATGAAGTCCTTCCTTTCCATTGCTTTCATTACCTTCAGCTTAGGCATCACTTTGCTATGTGTATTTCTAAGTCTCACAAGTGTATTAAATAGGTTTATAGGAAGAAATATGGGGTTCAGAACCATGATTTTATGTGGCATATTAATAAAAAATTCTTTCACCCACTTTCTCTCAACGTGGGTCTCTTACAAAGATGGATGCTACTGAGGGCTACCCAAGGGATGAGCTACTTCCTACTCCCCATGCTGTTCCTCTTTAGCATAATGAGACCCCATATTACCTACCTATAAATTCCCATACCCTAGTTATTTTCACCTTGAAGGATGATCTGGCCTCTCTTTTGGTCCCTCTTTAGGTAGGTGTCTCTTTGATTTTCCCTCCCAAGCCCTCTTAAAAACATTTTGATGTGGGTGTCTCCTCAAAGAATAAAGGGTGCAAATTTGAGGTGGATCCATTAAGGGTGGAAGTGGATTATATGATAAAAAATGGATCTAAATAGACCTTGGAATATATCCTTTCTAGGTGTGGGAGACATTTGGCCTTGACATGTGGTTGAGTCCTTAGGGGTAGGAGGTTGGCAGGCCCTGACTTGTAGATGAGGCATATTACACCCTTATTTTGGGGTTATTTTGGTTGGCTATAGTTGGTTTTATATTTAAATGGTTCTTACTAAGGATTGGCATAATTTTTTTTTAATCAACATCTCTTTCTTTTTGCTATTTTTTGGCTAATGGTTGGCATCTTGTTCTTTATTTTTTATTTTCTTTTTATCGACGTGCTCCCCTTGCGACAGTTTTTTGTTGGCACTGGTTCTTGCTATTTTGTTTCATCACTTTTTTTTATTCTTCATGTGGATGGGATTGGTCCCTTAGATGTACCCTATGTTGGTTCATATCTCTAATCAAAATCATTTACCCTATCAAATAAAAAACATTGCATATATTTAAACCTATATTTATGTATATTAAATATATTTTTACATAATATGTTGAAGAATATATAATTGAAAACATTTTTATTTTTTATATATTTTTAGTGATTAGTATTATTTTTTTTTTTTAAATATTAATTATTACACTGAGAGATATTTTAAGATGGCATCAAGGTCAGGTGGACAGTGTAGTGGGTTGTAATGTAGTGAGTGTGTTTATTTATAATTTTCATTTTAAATTTAATATCTATTTGATCATCATTTAAAAAAAATTATTAAAAAACTTAGTTACCATTATTATACCATATAAAATTTTATTAAAATTAGAATTTTATGAATGAATATTATTACAAAATTAAACCCATTTGACATTATTATCCCATTTTTTAATAGATGATGGTTTTTGACTAGAGCTTGAATTGGTTTAGAATATAATTAGGGACCTATATCTTGATGTAATATCACATGTATACCATATATTACCATCTACCTTGAGAATACACAATAACCATAACAAAACTTGAGAATATAACTAACACCAACAAATGGCCTCCTATGAGTTTCAAAAGATTTTAACCTAGGTGGGGCTTGAAACAACCAAGCCACTTAACAAACTCAGCCACATCTCATTATAATTTTTTTAATCTACATATGAAGATTAATGGGGGTGGGCCTGGGTATATAATTTCCACCAAATAATCTACAACCGAGTCACCTCGTATTGATTTGCATGAAATGCATGGAGAAGTTTGACCCCTACCTCAAGGCCCCACTCCACACACTTTGGGTAAATCAAGGATTGAAAATGAGACCTAGGTGACCTAAGTCATTACTCCCATCCACTCAAGCTAACCCTTGGGGACTATCCTATATTAATTATTATTAAAAATATAATTTTATAAATAAATAAACACTATTATAATTAAATAACTTAGAACACATATTTATTCATTCACTTCAATGCACCTTCCACCATCATTATGTTGGAATAATTATCATTGTTGTCAAAGGAATTGTAATAAATATGAATGGAAATGTCAAATTTAGTCATTTATATAAGTGAATTGAAGTGTCAAATAGAATTATTTCCAGAAGTGAACATAAATGTAAAAATATCGATGAATTGGTCAATGGAAATGTCAATGATCACACATTATGGTGAAGAGGTACCTCTTATATGTGACATATCCCTTGCGAGAAGTTTTTAAAGGCTATAAAAGGGATTAGAAAGGAATGAAATAAAATATAATGGAATTGAGAAAATACATCATTCGAGTCTAATGAAGAGAAGAAGAGGAGTAGAAAATGAAATAAAATATCTCTTAAGAAAAGAAGTGGGAAGGGTAGATTTATTTTAATGAAGAATATTATTTGGAAATTGTGAAAGAGAGGAGAGCATAAATTATATAATAAAATAAATGTGAGAGAAATTTTAAGAGAAGCAAAGCCATGATTCAATTAAAGAAGCAATCATAAATGGTGAAATCAATTTAGCTTGGGGTCGTTACCTAATAGTCTAGGGGTTGGTACTTCTATGGGTCAGGGCTCATGAATTGGCTTGGTTGGTGCTTGGCAAAGGGGATCAGCATCTCAAATGGGTGGGTGCTCACAAATTGGTTGGGTTGGTTCTTGACAAAGGGGATCAGTATCTCTAGTGGGTGGGTGCTCACAAATTGATCAAGTTGGTGATTGGTTTGAAATTTGGTGTCTCTAATAGGTTGGTGTATGAAAACATTGTAAAAGAGTTATATATATAAAATAAATAATTTACCATGGTTCTCTCTTGAAAAGGTTTCTATATAAATCCTTTGTTCTCTTGTGTTATTAATTGTTATATCTTGAATGTTTATGGTTATTGTGCTTGATTAAATTTAAAAGATTAAAACTTTATATCATAGTGATTCACCCCCCTCTCAATATAAGCATGTGATTAACATTTGGTGTTAGAGCGGTTCTTTCAGAATCAGTCGAACTAATAGAGGGTAAATCCCAAGAGCACACATGGCTAGTCATCAAGGTTAGGATGGTTTCTACATAAATAAATCACCATTGTTTCATAACACGAATTATGATTTTTGAAGTATAAGGATGAGAACATATCTTATGGCTCTAGGTTTGATATTTGGTTATTAGTATTGACATGGTACATAACACCAACAAATTAGTAAATGGATTAGGCTAGAAAGAAGGCATGTGAGAATAATGCAAAAGTGATGAATGCCATTTTATGTAGCTTATTAGAATTAGAGTTTATAAAAGTAATGCATTGTGTGTAAACAAAATATATATGGGACAAACTTTATAATATCTATGAAGGTGATGACAAGGTCAAGAAGGTGAAACTTCAAACACATAGAAGGCAGCTTGAAAGTCTTAAGATGAAAGATGAAGAAAACATTGCAGCCTATCTTCTCGATGTGGATGAGATAGTCAACACCATCAAAGGGATAGGTGACAAAATGGAAGAATCAATGATAGTATAGAAATTAATAAGTTCACTTCCTATGAGGTATGATGTAAAAGTCTTGGCTATTGAAGAAATAAAGGACTTAGACACATTGACAATGGATGGATTATATAGAATTCTCACATCATACAAAATGAATATGGAAGAAGAAAAGCCAACAAAGCATGAAGAAGCTTTCAAAGTATCAAAGAAAGTGAAAAATTAAAAACATGAATCAAGCTATAGTACTAGTGAAGAGCCATATAAAGAAGAAGCCCTATTTTTGAGAAATCTCAAAAAGGGATCTAGGAGATATAAAGGTAAGCTACCTTTTAAGTGTTTCAATTATAAAAAATAGGAAACTTTGCAAATAAATGTACCCATTTAAAATAAGAGAGTAGTAATGATTAAGAGGAACATGATGAGAAAGAGAGTGAGTATCAAAAGAGTAAGAAAAAATATAAGTTAGAGAAATATGAGAAAAAGAAGAGATCTGATAAAGAAAAAAAAAGACTTTCTTCAAAAAGGACTAATAGCTCAAGTGAGGATATTGAACAAGGTGTTATAGATAGTGATATAGGTGAATTTTTGTTCATGGGTATAGAAGATTGGGATGGTGATGACCAGATAACTAAAGGATAATCTTGGAGTGATTTAGAAGCTAGAGAAGTAAAAGTAGATCTCGAAGGAGAACTCTTAAGTGCCTTGAATGAAAAAGAAATGCTCAAGAAAGAGAATAAAAAAAAGTGACAAATTCATAAATATGGATAAGATGATCAAGATAAAAAAGAAGAGTTATAAAAAATTCAAGAGGAGTCAGAAATGGTCATCATGAGTCTAAATGCTCAAGTCAAAGAGGTGAAGAAAATAAAGGAAAATACTAAAATTGAACTAAAGGCAAAGAAAGAATAATGTGAGAAGCTAGAAGATAATATTATTGCTTTGTGAAAGGATTCATAAAAGGTGAATGCTAAATTGATAAGAAACTTAAGATTTGAGAAGATCACTAAGGTTCTAGATGGGATTCTAGATCATCAAAGGTCACTATTCAATAAATTGGGTCTTGGATATGAAGATAAACAAAAGGTTACCAAGGAGGATGTTAAAATTTATAAAAATATGAAGATAGAAGAGAAGACTTCCTCGTAGAATGAAGTTATATAAGTAGAAGACAAAGGAAAGAACCATTGGTATGATAGAAGATCATTCTTTTCAAAAGAGTATGATAGGTACCAAGGATCATTTTATGGATATTACTTTAATTTAAATATTTTTGGTCATAGAGTAAAGGATTTTAAGAGACATGAATGGAATGGATACACATGGAACAATGGTAGAAATGTAGATAAGAGGAATGGGCATGCAATAAATGAGTATGCATGGAACTATGGCACAAGTGAAGGACATGAGAGGAATGGGCATGGTTGGAATGGAAATAAAGATTCATATGGTTTCTCAAGTAAAAATTCATTTACTCCATTATCAAAATACATTGTATGTTATAATTGAAATAAGTATGGACATATAATAAGACAATTCAGAAGTAATCCTATAGAATAGAACAAGAAAGAGGATGCCCAAACCAAACTCAAAAGAGAATTTGTTCAAGTTTAAAAGCGGATGTAACAGATAGACAATTAAAAGGAATAATTTGTGCTTTTGCAAAAGGCTCAAGGAGAAATGGTAGGGAGGACATGTTGGAGCATAAATCATAAGGAAAAATGGTAGTAAAGACCATGTTGAAGAAAGAGATATATGATGTGTATAGTAGAAAGATGCTAAAAAGAGGAAAAGTAAAATAATATATTACAATAAGTGGTATAAAAGAAATTAGAGATTGCAACAAAGACAACAAAAAAAGATAATATCTTTTTCATCTAGAGACTATGAGAGGAAGCATCAGCTTAGGGGGAGCAAGGTGTATAAACATTTGAAATTTATGTCAAAGGGGGAGAATTAAAGATAGGGGAACAAATGAGGAGAATTGAAACAAGGGGGATTTCATATACTACTTCATAGGGTTTGCCATCAATGACAAAGGGGGAGATTATTGGAATAATTATAATTGATGTCAAAGGAATTGCAATGACTATGAATGGAAATTTCAAATAGAATTATTATCAAAAGTGAATGGAAGTGTCAAATAGAATTATTTCCATCAGTGAACAAAAATGTCAATGGAAATGTTAATGAAATTATCGATGGAAATGTCAATGCAAATGTCAATGGTCACATCTTTTGGTGAAGAGGTGCCTCTAGGATGGGACACCTCCTTTGTGAGAAGTTTTTAAAGGCTATAAAAGGGAGTATAAATGATTGAAATAAAATAGAATGGAATTAATAAAATACATCATTCTAGTCTAAGGAAGAGAAAAATAGAAGAGTAAAAAATGACATAGAATATCTCTTAAGAAAAGAAGTTGGAATGGTATATTTATTTTAATGAATAATATCATTTGAGAATTTTGAAAGAGAGGAGAGAAAAAAGTATATAATGAAATTAGTGAGAGGGAAAGTGTAATACAAGCAAAGCCATCATTCAATTGAATAAGCAATCACAGATGATGAAATCAATTTGGCTTGGGGTTGGTGATAGTCTAGGGGTTGGTCCTCATGAATTGGCTGGGTTGGTTCTTGGTGAAGGGGATCAGTGTCTCCAGTGGGTGGGTGATCATAAATTGGCTGGGTTGGTGCTTAGTGAAGGGGATCAGTGTCTCCAGTGGGTGGGTGCTCACAAATTGATATATTTGGTGATTGGTTTGGGGATCCGTGTCTCTAGTAGGTTGGTGCCTGCAAACATTGTAAAAGAGTTATATATATATATATATATATATATAAGGTGTCTCTAGTAGGTTGGTGCCTACAAACATTGTAAAAGAGTTATATATATATATATATATATATATATTGGTGCCTGCAAACATTGTAAAAGAGTTATATATATATATATATATATATATATATATATATATATATATATATATATATATATATATATATATATATATATAACTCTTTTACAATGTTTGCAGGCACCTATATATATATATATATATATATGTTGGTGAAGAGTTATATATATATATATATATATATATATGTTGGTGCCTCCAAACATTGTAAAAGAGTTCTATACATATGTATATATATATATATGTTGGTGCCTGCAAACATTGTAAAAGAGTTATATATATATATAACTCTTTCTCTTTTACAATGTTTGCAGGCACCAACCTACTAGAGACACCAAGCACCAAATCTATCAATTTGTGAACACCCACCCACTGGAGACACTAATCCCCTTCACTAAAAGTTTATATATATATATATATATATATATATATATATATATATATATAAAAGCAATAGTTTGCCATGTTTTTCTCCCACAAGGGTTTCCACATAAATCGAGTGTTCTTCCATGTTATTAATTAATATATCTTGAATGTTTATAGTTTTTGTGGTTGATTAAATTTAAAAGATTAAAAAATTATCTTATATTGATTCACCCCCCATCTCAGTATAACCCTGTGCTTAACATATTATACCATTATGATTATTTATAACACCAACATACAATCACAAAAATTCCAAAAAAATAAACAATATAAGATTTTAATTTAGTGGTATCAAATTAATAAAATAAAAAATTAAAGTTTAAATATTTGATATTAATACATTTGTATATTTTTATATTTAAAAAAATCTATAATCTAATTTTCTAGAGTTGACGTTAGAGGGTAATAAACCTAAAGTGATTGATTAAATTCACCATTCCTTTTAATTCATGGAAGTCATCTTAAAACTAATCTCATAAAATTCAATAATATAATATTCAAATTTAATTGTTTCAAATAAATAAAATATAATTACAATATTTAAACTTAAATATTTGATATTATTAAAATTGTTAAATTTGTATGTGTGTTTGTGTGTGTGTACACACACACACACACACACACACATATGCATTTTCATATATTCTTTTTGAAAAACAAAAATGTGAATGATTGTTGCTTCAACTGGTGAAGTTGTTTATCTCACAAAGAATTCACCATAGATCAATTCTTGTTACTAGAAAACCCTAACACGATAAAAGGGATGAGGTTGGGATTGTGCCCTAAGTGAGTTTGATAGAATGGATACCCCTCAGTCCTTGGATATTAGCTTGAAATCACTACCTAAAATAGTGGTCGATACAAAAAACAAAAAGCAAAAAACAAAAACAAAAACATTTTGTAATGTAAATGAGTTTCTAGGATAATTTTGTAACGAGAAAATTCTTTATCCTCACTCTATATATATTTTCAAAAATCATGATCTTTGTAAAAATGGACACAATATATATGATAATAATAAGGCCATATGAATATAATAGTGAATTTGAATATTAATGGTTATTTACTAGTGATTTGTTTTAACCATGAACATATTTTTACATGGAACCATTTTTAGATTTTCCCTTTTACTATAAGATTATGAATCATTTTATTTGTTTTTTTTCATTTTTTTCATTATTTATTTATTTGACCTCTTTAGATACTTGTATAATGTTTTTTAGGATTTCACAATTTATGAAGATTAGAGATGTTTGGCTCTTTTATTTTGAAATATGTTTGATCTTTGTTGATGTTTAGCTACAAAGTTTCATTTAATAATGTTATACATCTAAGAGTTATTTATTTTAGGATTGAATATAGATCAAAATCATGGTAAATTTATAGATATAATGATATCTTTGAGGTATCAAGGATATAATTTATTTTCACATATTTTTTCTTAGATGTATATTAGGTTATAAGTATATGTTCTCTTTTATATTTGTTAGAGTTAAACTTACACTCTATATTCTTTAATTTATATTGTATTTTATATTTCTATATTTTTAACTTTAATAAACATTAGTATCATTATTATATCTTGAAGTATTTACTATTATAAACACATCTATTAATAACAAATCACTAGTTTATATAGTAAGGAGACCATGTGGTATTCATGACCCACAAGTGGTACGTGAGAACTCCTAGTGAGAAAATAAACTAAAAGAAACACCCTTAGAACTCCCTTGTTGACCATGAAAAACCATACAAGTGGAAAAAACCAAGCCCTTATAACTCCCTTACAAGTTGGGTGAAACCAAGCAAGTGATAAAATGCCAAAACCTAAAAATTTGAAAAAAAACCAAGAGTCAAACCCTAGGGCTGCGACAAGCTTTGGAGAGATATATAAATGAAAACCAAATTCCAAATGGCTTGGATCAGAGACTAATGTTATTTTTTTGGTTGCATATCACAACCAAAATTTCTATATTCTAGAAAATAGTTGGCCACAATGCACAAAAATTGTTTCCGTCACCATGAAATAGTTCAAACTAGTTACACCAAGAATAAAACTTGACAAGACCATCGTGTCATGACCCCTCACAAACTAAGTCACCATTTAACATAATACCAAAAATACATGGAATATATAAATGTTGTAGAAACCATGAATAAGACCAACCAACAAGGGAAAAACAACCCCACCTCATACAAAAACCATGCGATGTATTAGACATAGAGTTTGTTATGTGTAAACATGGATTAAAGAGCACTAATAGCTAGGGGAGGATGGATGGGACTCATTGGCACCTTTATCTTTAAGTATTTGAACTTGACCTAAATGTAATAATTATTTTTGTACTTATTCAGACAAGTTTGAAACTTTTCTTAAATGAAACTTATTATTATTATTATTATTATTATTATTATTATTATAATTATTATTATTAACACACTTGTTATTCCTTGATTTACATTGTACTTTCCCCATCCCATAAGCCAATTTTTGCATTTCTTGGACAACATTTTCATTATCTTTAATAATAATCATATATGATTATTATTAAATATAATGAAAATGTTGTCCACGAAATGCAAAAATTGGCTTATGGGATGAGAAAAGCACAATGCAAAGCAAGGAATAGGGAGAGCAAGTAAAATTCCAACAAACCCAAAAGAGAAAAATAATAATAAGGAGATGTAAGAATAATTCATATCCTATGATGCCTCACAAAAATCCTTTTATGTACAAGCTTATCATGAAGTTTCTTCTTACTCAATCTTAAAGAAGAAACTAAGTGAATGAAATAAGTAATCCTAAAAGTATAGGGCATTGTGGAAATGAAGTATCTAACAAGATGTTGACAAAGATCAAACATATTTTCAAAGAAAAAATTCAAGAATATCTAACTCTTGTAATCCATGAATGTTTAGAGAGAGATATATGATTCTTTAAAGTGGAAAAAATTACTCCCTAATCTCATAGAAAGGAGAGAATCTAAATACAAAATGATCTACACTTACAGTTTCACTAAAGCTTTGGAAAAAATATGATAACTACAATGAACTTGAGGAATATAGTGATTTATATCTAATTAGAATTAGTGTTAATAAACTATGAGTTATGAAAATAGAACCCTAATATAACCTAGAGGCTAGATTAACCCATCCTCAAAGTGAATATATGAATTGTAGTAGTATTTAATCTTTGAGAAAAGAGGGTTATGAGGTTATAACCATTTGAATTATGGTAAATATCTATATCTCTTATCTCCCATACCACTATTTATCTCCCTTTTACTTATAACTAGTGCATTGATTGAAAAATTATAGGGAGGAAGTATTTCCATGTTAACAGAGCTAGTAAAGTGGGAACTTTAGCATACCAATTACAGAAGATATCATTTAGTGTCAACTACATAAAGGAATTGAATGCTTCATATGGGTATTTGAAGAAATCAACTGAAGAGTTATCCATCCATATAAGTCAATTTATCATAGTCACCACTTGAAATATGACAACAATAATGAATAACATTTTATCAAATTTAATGAAAATGAGGTCTTAATGAACTGATAATTTAACACATAGATGCTTGAATAGTATGGAAGTAAACACACTTTCAATTTAGAATCAATCAATTTTTATAAAATAAAACCACCTAAATTTTATCCCCATATTGAAGAGTATATATAATAATGATTGAAAGATGTGAATTTTTGTCTCATAAATATTTTAAAACTAACACTCATTTTTTAAAAATGAAAACAACATACTTTTTACTTAATTCAAACTCAACAACATACAATAGAAAATAATAATGTGACTATGAATATTTGCTATAAATCAAGGAGATTGTTGTAAAGGGCATGGGCACAACAAATGTGATAATAATATTTATATATATAAGATGGATCATAAATATAGACTAAGTCAAAAGGCACTCATATTAGTAATTGTCTCATCTATTTACCTCAAGTATTTACAAAAGTAATTAAAATTCACATATTTATAGAGCACATAAATTCTATGCATTTTTATTTTCATTAAAACTCAATTTGAACTATTTTCTCGAGGCTCAAACTTAAAATTTATCCAAAAACTAAAAATAATATGTTTTTTTTAAAATCCATTATTTTAACGATGAAGTGTCTCTCAATGGAAGAACCACCACCCACTTCGAAGTTGTAATGATGACCAAATAATTAAATTAGTACTTAGAAAATTGCTAAGGACCTTATGATAAGATTGTTCAATATATATACTTCAATTTATATTGTTTCGGAATAAATTGGTTTTTTAATATTAACATTTATATTTTACTTATCACCCAATATAGAAGTGTGTGAGGTCCCTCATTACAAAGTAGTGGGCACTACATTAGGGATGTGAAGGGTGTGGCTGTAAAAATCACACATTTCACCATTGAATCATGTAATTTACTATATTTATAACTCTTTGTTTTAGTTGGGATTAAATGAGAAATATCAATATTTTATAATATAGGGGATAGGGATCAGTAGTTGTGTACTTTAATTTACAAGTGTTTAGCTATGCAGGGTCTTGTTGATACATATAACCTATTCAATTATGTAGTATATGACCTTACCACATTACCATTTTTTACATGTTTAATCAGAGGGAAAATAAAATTTTAAATTGTTATACTACAAAACAAATTGGACCAATTATTATGAATATCTGACCAATTACTGTGTATATAATGCGACATGTTTTTATAATATCTATTAGACTCATTTAAATAAAAAAAATTAATCTCTTTATCTACATTTATTATCACAACTAATATATCTCTATCATCAAATGGTCCCTTTCCTATAGAGGTATTGAGGTTTTTACATGATGTATAATTTATACCACATTTTTGTGATTGTTTACATGAAAAATTCAGGATTAATGGTATATAACATGTGCATTTGAGTTTTAGCATGTTAGTTATTAATTGATATTTGGATTAATTATTCACTTAAATATTTTACAAGTATTCTCTATTTTATTTATTTAATAATAAATAATTTGAACAAATATTTATTATTTTTGGGTGCATATATAATCAATTTTATTAGATTTATTGTTAAGAATTAAAGTATCTATTCCACCAAATTCACATAAACATTAATTTTATTTTGATTAAATTTTATAAATTTAAATAAAATCATCAAATATATTATAAACGTTATTGATTGAGAAAATATAATTTGGGGTAAGATTAGATACTTGATAGAGGTTGATATATTATCACACATAAATATGTTTCATAATAATTATCTTATGATTTAGGATAGATGCACACCCTAGTGCACAATTTTATGCTTAGTCAACCTCTTCTCGAACCATTTATATATTAATATTGTTGGGGCATCGAGAGGGAATCTTTGAAACTTGATTCTTAGTAATAACTTTCAAAATTATAAAGGTATACTTTTTTTTCCAAATCCATTCATATTTTTTCAAATAATGTTTTTGAAGCATTGGTTATTCCCCATGACTTGTTCAACTAGTACATTTCATGTGATATGAGTTAGATTTAAGACATGTTTTTAAATTAGACTTAAGTCAATCTTAAGATAAGTTGTTTACTGACAATTTTAAATTTTAGAGACAATCATAATTTTAACATTGAAGTGTTAAAAAATTTTGGTCATCATTGATCTGAACATATGAGTGGTTATTCAATATTACATTTATATTTACATTACTTAACTTAGTGGTCATTTCTACAGTATTCTGAACCATAATTATGAAATATGATAGGAATTCCCTAGATCCATAGAAAAGTGTGAGTGCAACATTAATAAATACAAGTATACATGTCGCAAAAATCTAAATAAAACATCACACATTCCACCTACTATACACAAATCAAGGAGATTTCAAAAGCTTAGATAGTTTGGGGTTGAGGTTCCCCATGCCAAAATATGGATAATCAATCTCAACTCCATTTGGCACAACTTCATGTTCTACAAAACATAACCTTTTCATAGTCTATGTGGCCTCCATAACATTGCACCACCCTATGCCATGCACATTTGTGATATCATGTTATGTCAATGTATACTCTATGTACCCTTGTGCACCTATGCATCAATAAGAGGCACAATATTCATGCTGGTGTGTTTTGGGATGATGTGTACATTATATAGGTAGTTCATGCCACCTGTGAAACCTACACAATGCCCTTACACTCTTACGTAGTGATAATAAGCATACCTTGTAGTCAGATGATTTATAGATCACTCAATACCATATATGACATCTTATGCCATGCCCATAAACCTTGTAGACACTCTGTACCATGATAGGTGGCACTTCTTGAGCTTATTGCTTGTTAGAGTATATGTTAGCATGCCACACATTTGTAATTCCTACTATCACACATGTAAGAAAGTAAATCATCAACCATTACAAAATAAGAACTATTTCATAATTATCTCCTTTGAAACTTATTTTTTGTAATGATATATTGTAAGCAATTTAACCTTTTTCTAAGTATCAATCAAGAATTAAAAAAATGAATGGACATGGTCATATATATAACATGTTGGCTTACTTAACTATCTAACATCTATTGATCATTATAATCACATTCAAGACTATTAAAGTTAGTTATAAAGTACTTCCCCCTTTATGATCATGGAAATTCTCATTGCCATCCTTTTGGGTTCTTCACAGTCTATAAAATTTAGTTAGGAAGTGTCTCTTCTTTCTAGTTATGAGAATTCTCATTCTCAATCTTATTGTGTACTATAAACATATATACCAACACCCTAATTTTTAGTATCATTAGTATCAAAGGTATGAGTTTGACATGCCATTGTGTCATTAGTTTTATACACTAAGTCAAAACTTTAGTGTAATATGTGTGCTCATATATTATTTATTTTAGTCAAGGGTAAAGTGAGCAAGAAGGAAAACAAACCCTAAATGAAAGTTTCCCTTTCAATTTATTTAGATGATAACACACACTTTCTCAATGAGATCCAACATCTCTATCACTAGAATCACTAGTTGTAAGATGATATCTAGTCTAAGGAGAAAAAAAATTATTGTTAGGGAGCAGTTAACATATATCATGGATTACAACACTTTCATTGAAAATCCCATCCTCAACAATATTTTTTTGAGATAAGGATAAATGTGCTCAAGTCATAGTGAAGTCAAATTAGGAAATTTAAGCAAAGGAATAGGAATTAAAATGATTTAAATCTATGTGTATATGGTTCTTGGCATTTGATACTCTAGTTATTAGAATATACTATGCCCAATAATGATATTCAATGCTTAACTAATGACATTTGATAATCTAATAAGTCTATTTCATTCTTTGTAGTATGCTTCAACACTTTTATTTTATAGTTTAAATAATCAAACCAAAGGGATTTATTCTATGTTGTTAAAGAAAATGGGCCATGAATGCTAAGGCTTAGGAAATAAATTACCAAGGCATCATCAATCCACTCTAGGCAGAGATGATACTATGCTAAAATAGTCTTGGTTACAATGATTGTATAAAAATTAAAGAAGGTTTCAAACACTTATCCCCATAATCAAGCACCAAAGACACTTCACATCACATTTCAAAAAATTATTCAAGTTTTTTCACTTGTGTGCCAACCCATCATCTTATTTAAATAAATAAAGAAGATGAATGAGCATTGAAATAATGCTCAGTTAAATGACTATTTCAATGGGTGTAAGCCTCGCAGTAACACTCCATGTAAAATCATACTTAGGTATGGACATAAGCCTCACAACAACAAATTGCACAAAATAAATTAAAAACATGATGTATGCCATGAAATACATTGAAAAAACATTGCAAAGAGAAATAAATAGTTCAACTATGTCAACCAAAAAGACATTCTTAATGAGGAAACATAACACACACTCCAATTACATGCATCATTTTTCAATGCAGTGTTCATATAACTTAACTATATTGGGATATTCATCCTTATGGTATTTATGGAAGAAGCATACATTGCTAATTTAATTATTAGTTATCATACATAATTTATCAAATGAAAACTCATTTTTTGAAACTACACTATGGGTAGATGGAGCTTGAAAGTTATGTAAATATCACCTTGTCATTGAGGCATACTTACAAGCGTAAATATTGCAACATCAGTAATGTTATGGATAAAACAACACCATATTTCATATATGTGGATACATTGATATCGACATAGTGCATATTATTTCCATAGGGCATTGTGTATCAAGAAATTTATATTTTTGCATCATCAAAAAAATCATCTATTTCTATAGAAACATGTCATGCATACATATATGAAGTTTCATATTTATTCTCAAAGTTAGAGCATTCATGGTTTCTTAACTTCACTCTTGTTTCATAGAGTCTTGATATTTACATCAAACTCATGTCTCATGTAGACAATATTTTTTTCAAACCTATGTTGGTATGATTACTCTAAACCAAAATCTACACTAATCCAACATTAGTATTAGACTTATAGTATTGCAAAGTTCCCAAGAATGTAACATATATCTGAAATGTATATGATTAATTTACAATATGCTTTCAAGTATAATGATTCTTCACATATCCATCTAGAAGGAAATGTAGGTACACTTACACCCCTATTATTAGCATTATATTAAAAGGATATTTAATACATCCTTAGAATTTTAAAGCATCCATAGCATGATATACACAAAGCTATCAGTAGAAACAATACACTCTCAAGAACCATAGGATTTGTTTTCTATACCTATAATATCATTAGTATCTAAAACACTTTACAAAATCAATTAACATAGAGGAATATGTACATTTCTTCTTAGGGATACGATATCCTATGTTCCTTGTTAAGGATTGGAGTCAATATTAACATTCCAATATATTTTATAATTTCAAGCATTGGTTCAATACCATCACATAAAAGCTCAAAACTAACAACAATGCAAACCATTGCTCATGAAATGGTGATGAATGATTTGAGCATAGGAGGGGTCCCTCATTTTTGGTACTCTTGTTAGGTTTTGGTCACTTGTAGAGTATTATGTGATACACTTACACAAATTTATAGGAATTACATAGATCAACAAAAATAATGAGTGCAACATAAGTTAGTACATGTATAGATGTCACAAAAATCCAAAGACAACATCAAAAACTCTACCCAATAGGTGTGGTGTGAATAATTTTAAAATTATTAACTAGTGTAGAGTTGAGGGGGAGTTCCATATTTTATGGGGAAATACCCATACTAAAATATGGATAATCAATCTCAAATCCATTTAGCATAACAATTCAGATCATAACCTTCATGCTCTCTAAGTAACCTCCATAACATTACACTGCTCTGTGTCATGTATACAACCTCTGCAATGTGGTATCCATGAAGACTTTACACATGATTGCATGCTTGTGCATCACTAAGGGGAATAACATGCATACTCATGCATTCATGCACAACCTATACATCACCAAAAATTTTCACATAATCCAAGAAACATCCATGAAACCCTTGTATGTTTGTGAAGTGAAAAGAAACATATTATATATAAATCATATTTTGTATAGTTATATGAATTAATTCCATCTACAACATTTACAACATGTGAAAAAAATTGTGGAAGCCTTATGCACATCCATAATGCTATATAATATACCACACAACAATATATCTCCATGCATGACTCAATAAACTCATGTACACTTCTTGCTACATCATGCCATACCAATTGGCATTTCTTGAGATTTTACTATGTTAGTATGCCATGTACCTTGAAATCCAACAATCACAACTACAATAAGGTGAACCATCAACCATTACAAAATATGAACTCTTTCATAATTATATCATTTAAAATTAGTTTATTGTAATGATATATTGTAAATCATTTAACCCATTTTTTAGGATCAATCAAGAATAGGGATTACTTTAAGAAATGGGTCCTACAAATTTATTTAAAATCTTAGAAAATCCAATCATAAAAGATTGATTTTCTAGAAATTCAGGCTTTAAACAAATTATGTAGATTGAGTGATTTTTTTACTAACACAAAAAGATAATTTAATTCCTTAGAAAATTTATATAAATATGAAAATTTATTTTAATCTGTAAGGTGAATTTATACCAAGTGGTAAAACTTAATGTAATTACAAAGGCAAAATTTACTGTGGTTATAAACTTTAATTTATTTCCTTAGGCAAAGTTATATGAAAGCCTTAAAAATAATTTAATTACATTGGAGATTTAATTCTTACTATGTAAATGTAATGTTTTTACTTATAAAACAATATGGCATGTCATCCTATTATCTACTATTTATCTTAGTCTTGATTAATGATGTCTATGCCATATAGGGTAAGCCTAATGCTTCAAAATCCTTTGTACAAAATTATCTCAAAATTGTATCCTCCATACTTGATCATTTTACATATAATGAACCAAAAATTAATGTATATTTTATTTACATTTGATGACACATCATCTATTTTTTATAAAGATAAATGGGATTAGTGCTACTAATGCAACACCTGGTCAACTAGTTAAAAATCAAAATTAAAGAATGCAAAAGAGGATCAATGGTGTGCATCCAATCTCACTCAAGTCAAAGAACGTTCATTTTTAACACACAAATTTTCTTGAACTATTAACCTCAATAATTTATATTTTAAGATCTAATACCTGAAACTTCAAGGTTTGATTTAGTTAATGCCTACACATATTATTATAGAATATAATTTAGTTTACATAAATCACATCAATAATTATTTAATGGGAGATGAAAAGTATTTGAGTATTAAATCTATTCAATTTATATTAGATTTCATAATTACATTTACAAATATTGGTCACATTTATTTATTTTAATTGTTAAAGATAATTAAAGTATCTCTTTTGACATAATGGTAAAGCCTTTACTAGAAATGTTGTCGGTACATGGTTACTAATCAATATTTTAATAATTACATGGACAGTATTCACATGATCCAAAAAAAACAAATAAACAAAATCTCTCTATTAGAAAACCAATAAGTGCCATATGAACTTATAGGATGGGATTTAGTTCAAAATAAAACTAATTAATTTTTATTTTCCCTCATTTAATACTATCATCGAATGGTAATATCAATTTTGTTAATCAATTAATGTACTTGTCCATGGATTTTACACTTAATTTTCAGTTTATCCCATACCATTTGTAATTTAGTTATCTTGAATAATTGATTTTTAAAGATTTTAATTTAAGTTACAACCTAGAATGTCTTGATACTACTATTCAAGAATAAAGATTACACTTGAAAGTTGAAAACTTCTAGCTTTAGGAACCTAGATTCCATATTGGTTCTTTTATTGAAACTCAAATCATTGGTATTAGGTAAGCTTCAAGACTAAGAAAAAACATTTTATTGTTTAGTTTAAGCCTTAGATTAATTTTTCGTAATATATATTTTTTAAATTAAATAATTTTAGTCAATACGTCTAAGACTTAGAGGGATAAATGTAAATAAAATAAAATTATTTTCATATTACTCAACCTAGTACAAATAGATGTTCATAGAAGGATACTAATAGTAATATAGGATAAAATAATGAACCCAAATGATGTAATTATTTCTCTTTTGTATGATTAAACCAAAAAAATGAATTCATTAATGAATACCATGATATAAATGACCCATTCCTCTAGAAAGCATCCCACAACAACCTAAGAGAATCTTATTATTAAAAGACAAAACACTATGGAATTTATAGTAATTTAGGCAAGGGGTGGAATGTTGGGTTTGGAAATATGATGTTGAATGAGGTGTTTCCTTTCCCCAAATTCATTAAGTAATATGCCAATAATTATGACCTAGAAAATTGATCAATAATTAAGATTAAAAAACTTAGTTCAAATTAAGAAAATGTGCTAAGCATATAAGAAATAAATAATTATTATTTATTTATTTTATGATTAATGTAATATAAATAAAAATAAAACTAAAAATATTTATATTCTTAATAATAAGGAATTAATCCTAAGAATCTAAATTTAAAAGGTTAGATTGACAAGAAAAGAGAAAACATATGCAATTATATAATTTGTAATTTATGTTTTTTACTGCATTCATCATAATCCTTGAAAATGTTGTATGTTTACTTTGTAACTACTTAGATTAGAAAAAATGCATTGAAAAATTACACATATTTATAATAAATCTTAGACCTTACATCGACTATTATTATTTAGGCTCTACTGATACAACCTATTAACAGTGGTTTTGACACACAACCAACAACTTCCTAGGTTGAGGTTTACCCCAACCTCTCTTGAAAAGAGATATTAATCTCTGAGATATATAGATCAACCCAATTTATCTTCTTATGAGGTCTTGGTAACCAAACAACATCAGTTGGACATTACAACCATCCCACAAATGAGCTTTAGGAATATTTCAGTGTTTATATATATTTAAATAGTTAATAGACCTTTTGTTTATGAGAATCAACATATAGATATGGCATAGAATTGTAGTTGATTCAAAAAAAATTATTGCATGCCTAAATAAAATAGTGTAACAATATCAATAAATAAATAGCATTCCATCAAGATAATCATTAAGTTTAGGATAAAATTTAGAAACTAAGCTAAACTAAACTAAAAGACTGATAAACAAAAAATAAGGGAGGGTAGGGAGAAAGAGAAAAAGGTCATACCATAATAGAGATAAAGATGAAATATTTGATTGAAGAAATCTCATAGAGACTAGTCCTTAGTTGAGCCAGACCTAGCATGACTCTAGCTAGAGGATGGTGTGAGAGTCTGAGGAGGAATTGATGTGAGTAAATAGGAACATGACCACTATAAAAATGTGTAGGAAATAGACATTTAAGAATGTAATGATCTAAATATCAATATATTTATTTTTGATTACTAAGGGTGAGATTTACAACAAACATTTAGCTACAAACTTCATTTTCATAGTGAAACAAGGGAAAGACTACTCTATTAAAACATGAAAATGCTAGGTCTATTGACTATGAGAGCCAAATAGTCTAGGCTAACCTATTCTAAATCTAAACTAAAATGACCCAACCCTTAATACAATGAAGAGTCGATCTTATATAGGCATTCAAGCTTGAGGATTTATAAATCAATCAAAATTTACCTTTAATGGGGTAGTTATAATGATTTTATATGGTTGAGGGAGTGTGGTCAAAGAGGTGACTCAAGATCTCTGATAGATTGAAGGCATACCCAAAATTTGTGTAACAATTTGCCATGCCTCTTCAAATATGAGTTTTTATTTTATGATCCATGTTTAATCCTCATGTTTAGGCCATATTACTTATTCATGATTTCATTGGACTATGACTTAATTATGTGTATCAAATTAGGTGCACAATCAAATCCTAGCTTTTGACACCTTTTTAGTTATGCAACCAATGTGTCCTTCATTATGATGGGTTTCCTACCACTTGACACCTTCTCACTTAATTTTGATTTGCCCTTGTGGAATTATTGGTTCTATTTCTACATGCCCCAATTGACACTTGGGAACTTGTCATTGCTCATGGGATTCATCTATCTTTGATCTCCTTCATCCTCTTCTCAAACACATGGCCGCTTTTCTTTCATTCTGGATCTTAAGATCTTAAGCCCTCTCTTCCATGTGTTGGTTTCTTATCCATCAAGTATTTTGAATTTATTGTCACAAATGGTCTTGCCTCTTTGATCATGGGATATGAGATGTTTCATGATCTTTGGCTATTGGGATAAGCTCTAGTCTCTTTATGGTTTTGTACTCCATGGCTCTATTTATTAATGTTGACTATTGAATTTGTAATGAAGGAATTTTTCACCACATGGCTTCATCTTATTCACCTGAAGCTCTAACATACTACCCTACTTACATGGACTACCATGGGATAATAGGGAAATAATATTATGGCACATGGCATAATTCCACTCACTCATTCGCATTGGGCTCTAATATGGATCCTGGCCTACACAAAAATAAAAAGGATAGTAGGGTAGTGGGAATGAACCACATGGCATAATCCTTCTTACCCATTCACCTAAGGCTTTAACATTTCTCATAGCCTTCATAGAAATCTCAGGGTTAGTGGGATTATGCCATGTGGCATCATCTTACTCACCTGCTTGCTTGGAGGCTTTGTATAAGTATGGAAATCTTTAAGATAATAGAACAACATTATTATGTCACATGGCATAATACCACTAACCCATTATCCAAAATCACTATTGACATCATCACCTATCCAAATAACCTTATGAAAAATTGAATAATTATTTTGAAGCAATGGAAAAGTGTCATGCGTCCCTGGGTAACTTTCGATGAAATTAGCTAAGTCCCACAAAGTGTAATTTTAACACGTGGCTTTGGGCACAAGTGAAAAATTGACTAATTTTTGAAAGTTACTAAAATGGGTTTAGAACCACTAAGATCCATGAGAAATCACCATGTGACATTGAGATTTACTTTGGGTGCCTGGAGCACCACATGAAAAGGCACAGTCAGCAACCTTAATTTAAAAATTAATGGCTAAGTCAAAAGATAATGAATTTAAAAACCAATGGTTAATATAAATTTAAATAAAAATGACTAAGTCTAGAGCCAAAAATCCTTGTTTTTAGAGGAAATACCCCAAATATTTATTATCAAAGACCCAAGTCTTCAAAAATTTTGTTTAAAAAAAAAGTTCTAACTATTTATGCTACAATTTTTCCAAATGATTGAACACTTAGAAAAATTGTGACCTTTGCCTCTTTATGAAAATTTTCCTTCAGCCTCTTTGTCATTACAGCTTTTATTTGGGGTCTTTGTTCTGAATTTTGGTTAACAAAAGTTTTTACAAAGTCTTAACACCTTTTTTGAAGATTCATAACTTGGCCATTCTCTGTGTAGTATTCATAACTTTTGTTTGGAATAATTATTTCGACTGCTACACTCAACATTTTTCCTAAAGATTGAAAAGACTTAGACAATTTTACTTCATCAAACACAAATTTTTTTTGAACATAAAGTCTGAAGGCCAACCTTATAAACATTCAATGATTTAAGATCAAAATTGAAGTAGAAATGGATTAAATTTCCCAAAAAAAGAAGTAATAGACTTATGTAAAAGTCAGATAATCTATATAAACCCAATGTGAAATAGCCTAAAAATATTTTTTAAAATATGTTTCAAAACATGAATAGATAAGTAGACTAAGAATTAGTAGACTTATGAAAATTTAGTTATTAAATGAATGCATTTATAAATGAAATCTTGGACTAAATTGAAGAAGTACATAGACATTAAACTAAACCCATTTAGTCACTTGTAGCTTAATCATTTATTGAATTTCCAAGAGGGCTGATTTGAATAAATAACCATAATAAACCTTGAAAGGTATAAGCCTAGGCTCCAGATAAAAAGAGGGTCTTCATTTTCTAATTGAAAATAGGTTGTGTTATGTAAAAAATAAAAAATAATGACTCCTACTGGGAAATACTTCTAAGCATATCAAGAATATAGAATCTCTGATTTCATAAGAAGAAAAAGCATTAGCTTCAAGATATTACTCATAATAAACCATAATTCAATAAGTACTAAATTTTAAAATAAAAAGTGACATACTAAGATATGATCTGATCAAAACCATCAATGTGTGTGACCAAGTGATTTATTCCTTTCTTTTACATTCACATGCAATAATTCATATTTACATAAGGCCATAACTATTGAAGGAAAATATTTTATACTTTAGCTTAAGAGGGAAGTGGTTTAGTCATTTCTCTACTACCAACCAATTATTCATAGCCCTAACAGAGATACCTTTGGTCCCTTGCAAAGGCCTTGATCCACTGTTAACTAAGTTGGAAAGCCTATGGAGGAGGTTGTCGAGATCACTCTTTCAAAGATAATTTTAGATTTAAATTTTATCTCAATTATTTTTAAAATAGATTTTATAATTCATCCATAGAGGGTTGGGGACCAAGCCACAGGTACAAAGAAGTCATCAAATTCATGACAACTTAGTACAAACTAGAATTAAAGCAATGTTACATTTTTATTTAGATATTTCATTAAGTGTATTAGATGGATTCAAACAAGAATATATATGTTCTAAAATTCACAATTCCTATTACAAATCATTGACCTTTATAATTCAAGAAATGATTAAAGCAATAACAATAATTTCACACAGAATTTTCAAGTAAAAGTTATAATTAAGCTCTCTGAATGCCATTTATTTAATCTTTACAATAGCCTACCACTTCATTCATGTGATTATCAAGGGTATCACAAGGAAAAAAATATAAGGAATAGATAAAACAAAATAAGAAGAGTGAAACCAAAATAACAAGGGAAGGGAAGGAAAATCAACAAACAAACCAAAAGGAAAATGAAATTAATTGCAAAGTCCTCAAGAAAATGCATGATTAAATTAGTCAGACACCTAATTATTAAATATTTTGAGAAGAGTAGATGGAAAACCCACTTTATTATAAGATTTCATCTATGATAAAAAAAATTATCCCATTGAGATTCATCAATGTTCATTTCATGCAATTCAAGCAAAGTAGGACTACAAAATTTTGTATCATGTTTACATATAGATTACACAAATCATGAGGGATAGGGTTTAAGAAATACCTTATCCCATACCTTATATTAAAATGAGGGATAAGGCTAGGTATTCATACATACCAAAATGATTGGAAGATCCAACCTAAAAGTGGCATGTTCTCAATGGCAGCCAGTAGATGAATCACTTGGTAGCTACTCTTTAGTAAAATAGATGTTGTGGCCATAACCTGGAATTCTTATTTATTGTCATGGAGGAATGGGAATGGCTCTCCCCACGTTAATTATATTTTTTAATTTTCATTATTGGATGAAGTGTGTGGAGATTTGGGATGAATTAGATCATTCTTAACTTGAACCTCTATTGGTATGACTTCTTCATTCAAACCATTGATGACATGACTTCTCATTTCCACCTTGACTACCTCTATTTTTGGGAATAACACTTGGGTGTTATCAATTTATTTTAAGGTAGGGATATTGAGGAGAGATTTATATTCTTGAGGTTCTTATGATACACCTTCCCCTAAGGAATAACCTAGCTCTTCATTTAGGTTCTCTTTGATCTCATCCTCTTTTAATGATGAGGAGGAAACCACACTATCAAAAAACGTTTGCTTGCCATTCTCCATACATGGACACCTTTATTTATTTAATTCATGCATCAATTTATAATTAGGGTTCATCAAATCCTTAAACAAATACATATCTATCAAAGACACGTTAGACCACTCATCTTCAATATTAAAATCAACAAGGAAAATCTAATGAGACAATCCTTCAAAGAAAACTTCATCATAACAATAAATCTCATCAGATTTATCATTAAAGATGATGTTAGTATTAATTTTAACATTAAGCCATTGAAGATCACTAAAAACATCATCAAAAGGATTTTGCATTTCTAAACTAGTTGTAACAAATCCACCCTTTTCATGATTTATGCATTCAACAATTAGAGGCTCTTTATGTTGCTCTAATAAGGAAATGGATGCCATGGAAACATCTTATTATTCTTCCAAATTCTCTTATTTTGTAGATATCTCTTGTCCTACTTATTTCTCAACCACCATGTTTCCCACAACAACTATTGCTTCTTCATCTTCAGACTCATCCTCACTATTGTAGCTTCCAAAGAATGGATCAAACGTGCATGATCATCTTAGTATGAGCTTCATATCTATGCTCATATAATTTTGGTTGTTTTTTTAGAAATATAACTTCATATCATGGGTTGTGCATTGCTCCTTATCCTCCTACAATAAATGGCACACCATTACTAACAACACCTAAAGATACTGAATCACTAACATAATAAGAATTAACCTATTGATTATACATAGAATTAACTAGGTTATATGCATTAAAAGAGTAATTAGGGCTCTTATTTATTATAAAGAGGCTTGGTTGGGTGAAGGTTTAGGGAAACACTTCAATTTGGGGAAAAAATTGGTTCATGGGTTGATTTGTATGCATGCATCTCAAAGGACTCTGGGTATACATGCCTTGAGTCATTAACTATTACTCTACATTGATCACCTCTTGGTAGACCAAAGATAATGAAGCAACTGAGGTATGGTTCATTTTTGTGAACATGATATTCAAAGGATCCAAGGTTCAAAGATATAATTCTATTGTTGCACCTTCCATATTTAGGTAATGCTCTTTAAATCTCCTATACAACTGATGTAATCTATTGTTAAATGTACTAACTAACTCGTTAGGCTCTTTTAAAGTAGTGGAAAAATGATAAAATGACACTTAAAGGTCTATGGGTATACTAAAATTATTGAGTAATTTCTCAAAGGTAGCCCAAGTAGTGATACACCCTTAGGGTAAGCCAAGATACCAAGGATGAGTTGTTTGTTCAAATGTAAAAGGGAATATATGTTAGGCCACATCCTCATGCTGAATCTATTTTATGATGAGGGCCTCCTTTAAATGTAGAACATGATATTTAGTAGTGAAATTCCCATAATGTATATACTTTGGATAGAATTTATGGGGGTTATTGTGAAAATCATGGGAAGGTCCTAGAACACATATATGACAACTATGTGCACCTAGCTAAACCAAGGCCATAAGTGACTCTTAGGGTTAGTTTTTAAGTATGGAATAAATTAGAAAACTTGACCCAAAAAAAAGTATCTAAAACTATCTAAACACATGAAATAAACTGAAATATATTAACGTGCCCTCCTTTTAGCGCTAATTTGTTGGTGGTGGTTTTGACATGCAACCAACAACTTCTTAGGTTGAGGTTTCCACCAACCTCTCCTAAAAGGAGATATTCCTCTATGAAAGAGATAAATCACCCCAAGGTCTCTTCTTACCAGGTTTTAGTAAATATAAAAACTCAATTAGACATTATAACCATCCCACAAATGAGCTTTAGTAACATTTTAGTGTTCATAGATATTTAAATAATTATAAGACCCTTTTCCTATGAGAATTAACATACACATATAGTATAGAAATGTAGGTGATTTAGACAAGTTTATTTCATGCCTTAATATAATAGTACAATAAAAATAATAAACAAAGAGCATGCAATCAAGATAAACATTAAGTTTAGGCTACAACTTATAAACTAAGCTAAATTAAACTAAATGACTGATAAGGAAAATAAAAAAGAGGGGAGGGTATGTAGAAAGAGAAAAAAGGTCCTACCATCATAGAGATGAAGATAAAGTGTCTGGTCAAACAAATATCATAGAGACCAATCCTTAGTTGATCTAGACCTAGCATAATTCTAAATAGAAGACAATGAAAGAGTCTGGGGAGGAATTGATGTGAGCAAAGAGGAACATGACCACCATAAAAATTTATAGGAAGTGGACATTTAAAAACACAATAATATGAATATCAAGATATTTATTGTTGATTATCAAGGGTGATATTTACAACAACCATTTAGCTACAAATTTCATTTGCATAACAACAAGGGAAATACTACTCTATTAAAACATGAAAATGTTGGGTTTATTAATTATGAGAGCTAGAAAATCTGTTCTAGTCTATTCTAAGTCTAAAGTAAAAGGATCCAACCCTTAATATAATGAAGAGTCAATCTTATATAGGAATTTAAGCTTAATGAGTTTGAACTCAATCAAATTTTCCCACTAATGGGGCAGTTACACCATATGTATGAGGGAGTGTGGTCAAATAGGTGGCTCAAGATCTCTAACAGATTGAAGGCATACCCAAAATTCATGTAACCATTTTCCATGCCTCTTCAAGGTTGAATTTGTCTTTTATGATTAATGATTAATCCGCATAAGCCATGTTAGTTATTCATGATTTAGTTAGACTGTGACTTAATCCTATGGATCAAATCAAGTGTGCAATTTAATCTTAACATAATTAACATTAGATAATTTTGATTAGTTTATATATTTAATGTCAAATATGAATGGTATGTTTGTTTTAGTTAATGTCAAATATGGAATCATTTGTTTTAGTGTCAAATAAATTTGAATTGCTTATGATTTCGAATGACAAATTATTTGAATTGGTTATATTGGTTTGATATGTTGATAATTGATTAAAATCAAACATGATTTATTTTATTATATTGTATAATTTTTAATTAAATCCACTTTAATTATTTATTTAGAATATCATCTAATGGAGTTGATGTGTTTATTTTATTTAATATTAAATAAATTCAATGCACTTAATATTTATATTTGGAAAAATTATTTATTGCATATGTTTAAAATGATTAATTAAATATCATTGAACTAGTTTAACCACTTTAATCTGAGTGTGTGTAGGTAACATAATTTATTCTCCTAAAAAAGAGAGGACATCATCAATGATATACTAATAAATATGATTTAGAAAAAAAAAGATAAAAATGTTTACATAAAAAGTTGATAACTATCATTGATAATGAACCTTTATTTAGAACACTTTATTACTTCTAAGAATAGATAAGTATTCAAAACGATGACTTTGTTTTGTTTTATTTTCTTATTTTCACACTAGCATCAACTAATACCAAACATCAATCAATAAGTGTCAAGCATAGTAAATTATTTCACATTATTATTTTTTATTAACCACATGCGATGATTTCATAATAAAGTTATGTGAAATCATATTGAGTTTGTTAAACATTTATTTTTTAATGTTGTAGGTAATTATATTAATATCAAATTAAATATTTAAAATTTAGAATGAAGATATATGAATAATAATATTATTATAATAAAAAGTGTAAAATATATTTTCTAATCTTATTGTTTGAATAATAATTTTATATTTAATTATAAAAGTAATGTCAAGTTAATACTACCAAGTAAAAGTTGGAATTCATATTTAATATTTAAAAAAATCAAGAGATGATTTTTAATAGATTTAAATTGATTAAAAATATTGAATATGTGTTGAGACTTGCCTCATGTATCTTATTTTAAACATATACAGATACATAACAGATTTTAATTTTATTAACCTCTTTGAGGGTAAAATTGTATTAGAAGTTAAACCAAAAACTTACCATGTAAGGTGCTCGAAATAAAATATTATAATTTAAAAATATTGAAATATGTCAAATAAAGAGAAAAACAAGTGCTGTGGAGTAGTTATAGTGCCTACTTTCTGCAAGGTAAGGAATTGCAAGCAATACATGTATGAAGTTGTGAATGTTATATTCCCTCAAGCATTACATTGTATATACCATCATTTTCAAGCCTATTTTTCTATATCATGTTCAATTTAATGGTCAATAATATAGAATATATTAGACTTATACAAAAGAATGATTTTATTTTACAGTTAAAAAACATAAGTATGATCATATCACCATCAAATTTAGTTCATTTTTTTTAATAATAAAACCTAGTTAAGGGCTTACAATGGGATACATCAATGGTGCCACATGCCCTACTACAATTTCACAACAATAATTATAAATTATAGGTTTGAAAATAATAATATTATTGTATTTATTAGCAGTGTATAATTTCATGAGAGTCTTCTGGGAAGTCTTTTGCACCAATATTGTCATTTGTACAAAGGTTTTGAATCACAAACCACCAAAATAGATAACATTTAGTATAGTTACATGCCAAAAGACACAAAACTTCCAAAAGATTGAATTCAAAAATTCAGACCATAAATTGTATTGCCTATAATATAAAAAAGCATATATACTTAGAAGTAACTCAATCCCAAACATGAAAACTTCTAATTATTTATTAAACATATGAGAACATTTCTCAAGTGTGATCTGTTACAATCCATTTGTGGGTATATGATAAACATATTTTAAAAATGGAAAAAAATATTTGTATCAATGTCCATGAATAACCAAATTAGGTCAATGGGACTTCAGAGTATAATAATTTAAAACAAGTTCAAAGTGTTGCAAAGATCTTCAACCAAAAACAAACAAATAATACATAGTTACTCCGAAAATCAATATTACTATGTTAATTTTTGAAATCTTAAAATCTTTAATAGACAAAAACAAAGAATAAATCTACCTCATTCATGGGGTCTCATAGTGTCTGCTAATCAGTATTACTATATTAATTTCTGTATGTCTACTTTGAAAGCTGAGGATTCGAACTTATGAACATCATAAAAAAACTATGCAAATAAAGTGAAAGAGGTTGGCCCCTCTAACATTATCAAACATGATGGAAAAATTATAAAGAGGTAATCATAAAAAAAAAATTGAAAAACATGAAAACATATGAAAATAATATATTTTTTGAAATAGTTTTATGTTTAAAAAATAAAAACTTGTACAAATAATCTTTAAATTTTAAGAATGATTATATTAATACCATGGAATTATTACTTGTGTTAAATGTTCTCGTGTCCACATTATTTTGAAAGGGATTGACATAAACATAAAACAAATAAAAACCCTTTATTGGCGGCATCCCAAACCCACTATTCACTCATTAACAATAATTGACAAAAACAATAAAATATTGCAAGCCTCCCACATACATTAGATTTTTTTTTAGATTTTTTCATTTGTTTTCATCATATATCATCACAAATTAATCTGCCAAGTCAAAAACAATGGTGAAATATAGTAGTATTTTGCATGCCTCCATTAATTTTGTCAAGCTAAAAATAACATAGAGGAATATAATTAATGTGTATTTGATAAATAAATGAAGTAGAAAAATAAATATACCTTTCAATAGTAACATAGAGTAATTTAGAGTAAATTTTATAAAAGTGGAGGAAGAAAATTTAGAGATTTAGAAAGAGTTTTAAGTATTAACTAGAGGTATTTATTCTCTCTCCCTCAAATGTTGAAAAATGAAACGTTTTTTTTAAATTTAATTTAATTTTAAAAAATTAAATTTGTAATGTTTAAAAATTTCATAATACTTCAGATTGATTTATATTTTCCTCATCATTTAATTTAAAAAATTATTAATTTTTATTATAATAAGTAATTATTTTAATCCTTTTTTTTTTTTTTTTTTTAATGTGAGATTTGGCCCTTTCCTTTATGTGTTAGAGTGAATTATTATCTCTAGTTAAAAGTTAACCTTCATCTAATTTTTAACTCTATTTTTTATAAAAATGTCTCCAATTCATAACTCTAGTTATTAAGAAAACATTTACCAATAATTAAAAACATATAAATTTAATTGTCCATACAAACTACTCATTTTTAGCAAGATGAAAAAGACCAATCAAATGCATGATATCATATTTATAAATATTGAAAAATCCAAGCCATGTGGGAGTAACTGTGAAGTTACGTGTATTTTAATCATGATCTATTCATACCTAAAGGCTAAAAATGAGTGGAAAATTTTGGCTTTAAATGCTATCATTAAATAGAAAAAGCTAGATAAGGGCTTTCCCATTTTGACAAGAATTTGTAACTTTTGTAGAACTCATAGTAAAGTTAATAAGCTAAATATGGGTGGTGATAGAGACAAGGTGGAGCATATTTCTTGTGTAAAGGCTAAGGAGGACCCTTACATCTGGAAGAAGATGGTGAACGGTGGACTATCAAAATTCATGGAGGGGATCATAAGGCATGATGTGGCTATTTCTCATGATTTTGTAAAAGGATGGTTTGAGAGAGAAGTCAGGATGTACGGCCTCAAGATCACCATTTTCAAATAAATTATTAGTGAGGTTACAAGTATCGATTATGATGGGGTTAAGGAATTTAAGGATTAAAATAGGAAAGAAGATATGTTTAACATTTTTATAGTATTGAGGAGAAAAAATTGAAGTCCTCTAGCCAGAAAGGTTTTCTTCATGTTGATTTGCCTAGAAAATGGCCAAAAGTGTGTTTATAGGTCATGAAATATATAACCCTAGAGGGTAAGCACACAATTATTTTCTCCCACCATTTTATTTTTCTCAATCATTTTATAGGGCATCCTATAAACATTCCTTTCTTTCTACTGAAGTCTCTATAGGTCTCCATAAACAATTTCAATAACAATCCTTCTACTGACCTTATTCACCATGGTCTTATCCTATTGATTGTAAAAAGGGGGAGCACCTTTGGATAAAATATATTTAGAGGAAATTCATATTCAAATTATCCAAGAAGATTCTGCAAGGTATAGTGAGGCTTTTTTGGGAAATGGTGAGGAGAAGAAGCCTATGGGTTTGGGGGGAGAAAATGTTTCGAGTAATTTATCCCCTGATGAGTCAAAAAGGAAACCTTATTTATGTTGGCCCCTTTTATAGTATGGGCCATTCTTCTTATAAGTATAAACTAACTTCTGAAGTTGAATAGTCTCTACAAAATCTCTAGACAAAAGTTGCGGTCTAGAGGCTTTTGAGTTCTAAACTTTTAGAAGAAGTGGATAAGTTGAAATCATTGTTGACTCTGGAATATTATTTCTTGAGGAAGGGTGATAATCAAAGATAGGGTAATGAAAATGTGGGTATGTTTGTCTCAACCCCACCATTTAAAAATAGAAACAAGGATAAGATTAGGGAGGGAGATGGAAAAAGGAAGAAGATTGGATAGGAAAAGGTAAAAGTAAGAACTACGGGAATTCAAAGAAAGAAGGATATAATAGAATCTTTGCAGGGCATCAACAATAAGACCAAGGGCAAGGAAAAGAATAAATAAATTTTTGGTACTAACAAGTTGGTTTCTTATTTAGAATTAGAGGACTCAGGCTCATAATCTCTTGAGGTCTAGTTCTCTTTTTAGCAATATTTTAGTAGTGTTTTATCTATTGTAACTAGTTGTTGATGGTTTGTCAAGTCTTGTGGCTCTGTTTAGTTCTTGGTTTTGTTTGTTATTTTTGTCTATCTTTTAGTTGTATTTTAATGGGTATGATTCCCTTAACCTATTTTTTTATCTAACCTAATTAAAAAAATTTAACAAGATGAATGATAATTAATGTCAATTTCAACTCCTCTTTTGAAAAATTCTACCTGACAGTGCAATACTCACATATTGATATGTATATCTCAAAATAAAATAAAAATAAAGCAAAATTTTAAACCTAAACTATGCTTATTTTGGCACTTCCTTAGAACTTATCAAGTTGTATGATGCCTAGAATAATGATGGTATAGTTTAATACTTATATGACATATTTTCCTATATCTAGAAATATATGTTGAACTAAATAAGGAATCCTTATGTATATTTTTAGACTAAAATAAAAGTCCTCTAGCACCATGGTTACATTGAACAACTTATATATATAGTTTATATAATGCCATGAGCTTATAAATTGAATTTTTCTAATGCCATGAGCTTAATATATAGATGATTAAATACAATTTTTTCTTTGATATATATAATTCCATGAGTTTGTAAATTGTGATTTTTTCTAATGTCATAAGTTTAATATATAGATTATTAAATACCATATTTTTAATATGTCAAAAGGTATTAGATGGAATCACTTAATTATATAGAATATCGATATCTCTGTCTATATTATAATGATGAGTAAATATATACTAGTGGGTTCTTTTGGCTAAGCAATCATAATTAAGGGGCATCCATGCCATCAAAATGACTCAAAACATAATTCTGTCCTTAACAAACTGACTCTTCATAACAAATATCTTGAAAGATTTGTACTTTAATAGATTGTTAAATAATTTTTTTAATTTAAATAAAAAACACCAAATATTTCCTAGATAGTGTTGTATTTATAAATAAAAATATATATTTCTACTTGTTAACTATTGTAGGGATACCACCTATTATGTAGTTGTTCATTATAATTGACAACAAATTTATTCTTAGAAAATAGAATAAGTTGTGTGGTGCCAAAAAATGTCTTTTATACAAGATAACATGTCTTTTAATGGTATAATGTGTGAATTCAACACTAATTTAGTGGTTGTGACAATCTAAGTTGTGTGTAGTATGTGGAAAATGTATAGTTTTGTGAGATATGGTTAAAATAGTTTTTAAAATATTAGAGAAAAAAATCCCCAAAGATATCTAAAAAGGAGAAATAAAGAAATAATTTAAAAGTGGGATGTTAAATTTCTTAGTGGAGCATAATATGTCATGAATAATGTGATATAACAAACTTTTGAAGAATAGTGAGAAAACAAGGAATTATATAAACACATAATTAAAATATGGATGTAATATAATGGAGATGAATTTATGTCATTAAAATATAATGGGAAACCATTCAAAATCAAAACTATTAATAAATTTTAAATATAAACAAGAAAATAAAAACTTTAAAAATAATTCCCCATGAGCATTTGATGTTCAAACTAACATCGTTATGACCTTTGTACCCTTGAAACATAAAATTCATTTTTTTATTGAAGAACATATATATGTATTAATCAAACAAGGATATGATACAATGTTAATCATATAAAAAAGTGGGTGGAGAAGTCACACCCCATGAAAAAAACCACAAAGAGGGTGAAAACACCTAGGAAAAAGTCCAAAAGGTGGTCAGCAAATGACCACACCCACAAAAAATGTATCACATCAACAATTTAACAAATAAGTAGAGAGAGAAATAAATAGAGCAATAAAGAAGATTATTAAGTAGACAAAACAAACATGGGTGTCAGGGGAGGTGGTGGAGATTATGGGTCCTGAGTCTTATCACCCCATCATCCTAGAGCAGGAGGATCCTCATCCATAAGTAAGGGCTCCCAACCATCAGTTTGTTGAGATTCTAATGCCTCATCTTGGTTTCTTTCAGGAAAGATTACTAGAGCCAGTCACAGAAATTTTCCTCAGGGGGAGGACCCCAACCTTTGATGTCACCATACACTATATGGATTTATACTATATAATTCCATACATTAAAATAGATAGGAGAATACCTCTTACTGGGTTCAATATTGATGATGTTCTATAATTATCTAGTAAAGATTTAAACTATTATTGAATAATCATTGCATCTTTATGAATGAAATCATAAAAATGTTTAATTTCTTGTATGATCCTTGAGGAAGTGTGAGCAAGATAATATATCATTTGGGTGCCATGGGACACATGTATGATATGTTATACTTCATGTAATTTTAGAGATCAATTTTGTATTTATATTTTCTATAGATTATTGATTTCTAAGTTACTGTTGGGATAGGTAGGTTAGGAAAACTTAAGGATTGAGTTGTGGAGTTATAAATGTGAGTACTAAAGGATTATAATAATTCTTAGTATCACTTTGGATTGTAGCAGATTATTGAGTCCAAATATGACAAGGTAGGTATGTCAATTCCTAAGTCTTATTGGCATGAACATTCGTACCTATTTTATCTAGTAGGCATATTTTATTCCATATGTATACATTAGGAATGTATGATTTCATGTTAAAATTCATTACCATACTTATTTGGTGTTGTATGGAGTTAGCTACAATATTGACCTATATATACATTTTCCTCTTTCTTTGTCATGAGATTTATATCTACCTTTATCATGAAGGGTAGAGTCACTCTCTATGTATGAGAGGTTTTTAGGTGATTTGAAAGACTATGTGGTTGGAATTAAATCCATCAATGATGATCTCCTTCTCAGCTTATAATACAATTACTCTTGGCTTTAGTGACGATCTCCTACATTCTTGATATTTTCATTGAGAAGACTTACCGATTTCAAGTGTACCTATTATTGAAATATGGTTGTATTATTTTTGTATATACAGTAGAAATGATATATTTTATTCTATATTACCTTTAAATAATGTAATTATGTAAACTATGGGCATTGACATAACTATGTAACTTTTATACTTTGTAAATTGATTAAATGAATGTACTTTTAAAAATGAATGAATAATAATATTTCTATTGGATGATTTATATCTTTATAATATTAAAATGTTTATGTGGAATTGAGAAAATAATTAATTTTATGTGATTATGTAATTTTATTTCATATAAAATTAATTTGGAAGGATTTTTAAACTTAATTAGTTATAATGGATGTTTTATAAATAGTAAAACTACTTTACAATTTTGTACTTTTCTTAAAAACTAGTTCATGGTGGATTAGGATTAGTTAATGACCCTTTGAAAGGATAATTTAGAATCATAGGTTTTCTTGTGTCTGATCACAGGGGTTATTCCATTTTGGTATTAGAGCATAGGTTGAACATCATGCCTAAAGTGATAATTTTATTTTATAAGATACATATTATTGAGAAAAACTGTTTTTAGACTTAAAATAATAAGGATAAAAATAGTGGTAAGACCATTGATAGGCCATAAGCTAAAGTAGTAAATATGTAAGTGATGACAAATAAACAAAATATGACATTAATTTTATTCTTGAATTTTTTGAAATAAAAATTGGCATACATAACCTGTTGTGGGGTAGAATAACTCCACTCACATCTAAGGTTATGAAATTGATCTCAATTGTCCCAAGTTACGAGTTGGAGTAATATAACTTAAATCTCAACTAAGTATTCCTATTAAGTTAGTACTAATTATTTTCATCTAATAAGCTTGCATTAATTTTAGAAGGGTTATGCCCAATGGAACAAGTTTGATTGAAATTTAAGGAGTGTCGAGTAACTATCAAACTTTACTAAAAATTCATTAACTTAGAATATCACTCTACAAATTTATTATAATATACTTAATAGGGAGTGGTTAGTGTTATTTCAGTTTTGTATTTATCAGAAGAAAATGGAATATTGAAACATATGACATTGATGATCTAAAGTATTAATGAATGCAATAAAATGTAAAAAGACATATTTTTGTTTTTATTATAACTCATGATACCTAAACTTAAAGATGCTTTGATGGATTTAAATAAAATCTTGAGAAATCTTAGTAACTTTCATATGGAATAAATTAAGTGATAGATATAATTTGGTATGGAAGTACTCTATGAAACTATGTAAAGTTTGACTATTTGCTTAGTTTTACCTTGAAGAAAAGATCAATGAACTGTGAGGAGGTTTAAAAACTCCTTGTAAGATACTCTTATTTTAAGTTGAGTACTACATTGATGATAATGGAATAAATTTTTCATATCTTTTAACTTGGAAAACTTGGGAAATAATGTGATATTGTATACAATATCCCTAATAAGTAAAGTTTGTGCTAATACTATTTTCATATTATTAATTATTGTAAGATAATATGGAAATAAATAATGAAATATTTAATTTATTTTTGGGAAGTAATGAGAAGAGTAAAAATAATTCAAGTTTTAAGTCTTAATTTATATAATTACACTTTCCATGGATATATCTTCTTGATGTTTGAAATCATGGTTATTACAAGGTTTAGTGTCGAGCTTAACATAAGTGTTATCAGGCCTAGTGTATTTTTTTTCGACTAAGTTAGTCAAAAAATTTATGTCTAATTCCATGAAAATACCAATAGGTTCTATACAAAAAATTAAATAATTATTTTTTTTCTTGAAAAAATAATGAAATATTTATTATATGGATGCCTCCTTTTCTCCAACATTTGGTTACATTGAACAACCTATAAATTTAAGTTTTATAATGCCATGGGCTTATAAATTGAATATACTAATTACATCAGATTAATATATAGATTGTTAAATATAATTTTTAATTTTCATCAGAGTACCAAATCTTCCATAGATAGTGTGGTATTTATAAATAAAAAACATATTTCTACTCACTAGCTATTATAGGGACAACATCTATTGTGCAATTATTCGTTATAATTGACAATAGAATTATTCTTAAAAAATAAAATAAGTCGTGTGGTATCCTGAATAGTGTATTTTATATAAGATATCATGTCCTTTATGTTAAAATATATTATCCTTACCTTCTTTCCACTAACCACCATCCTAGATACAAAGTTGTACAACAATGGCTATTTTCACCAAACATAATTAATAAACTATAGTTTGAAATTTGAACTTAGGCAACCATTTGAGTTAGGTGGGAGATATAGTGGTAGGTGAAAAGACTGGTATAAAATGCAAAAGGAATAAGAGATGAAAAATTATGTAAGAGATAGAAAAATATGTAGCAATAATAAATAAAACAATATCAAACTATGTGAGAATAGAAGGTAGAATATAAGTAGCAAGACAATAGGAAGAATGTATACACAAAAATAGTTATATGTTAAAATAATAAAAATGTAAGGAGGAGAAAATAGAGAGTCTACAATAGTAGATAGAATAATATTGAGTAAGAAGAGAAGAAGGATATCATATAAGTTTTTTGTGAGTTATTTAAAAACAACTGTAGTTGTATGAAATGAGAAGTAGTAATCAGTTTGTAATAGAGTTTTATGCATTCCTATGTTTAATTTGTTTAATTTCTACCATCCCCTATTTTAGTATTTTTAGCATGTTTTTCTCCATTTTTAATAACTATTACTAGCTTCAAGATGCCTTTGGAGCTAACCTATTTGAGAGTGTTAGGGAGTACATCTCCTCTTTTAGCCAACAAATGGTATCAAAGTATTTGGTATTTTAGACATGGTAACGAGTAGTAATTCATGGAATAAATATCCTATGTTTGAACAAAAGACCTATAATGTATGGTGCATCAAGATAAAAAACATCTTTTTCTCACAAGATTGGTGGGAGCTTGTAGAAGGAGGTTATATAGAATTGAAGACCAATCAACCTTCAATACACTATCCCAAGCATAAAATAATGCATTAAAAGAGAATATAAAGAATGATTCTAAGTCATTTAGCTACATTCAAATTACACTAGATGATTCAATTTTTCCAAGCATAACAATAGATATCCATTCTAAGAAAGCCTATGATATTCTATAAAATACCTATCAAGGTAGTGATAAGGTGAAGCTTGTCAAGTTATAGCTATTGAGAATGGACATTGAGCCCCTATTGATGAAGGGAAATGAGTCAATAAATGACTTCTTCATAAGTATAATGAGGATATTCAATCAAATTAAGATAAATGGATACATTCTTGAAGATCATACAATTATAGAGAAGGTGTTGAGGAGCCTTACAATCAGATTTGACTAAATAGTGGTTTTTATTGAAGAGTCTAAAGAATTGATAAAAATGAAAATAAATGATATAATGGGTTCCTTACAAACCCATGAACAAAGGTTTAATAGGATAGCCACCTCCTATAATAAACAAGTCTTCAAGACAAACATGAATGTGAGAGGGAGGTGGAGAGGAGAAAACAATAAAGACAGAGGAATGACTTGAAGCAATCAAGAAGGTGGAAGGCATAACCATCAAAAATCACATGCAAGAGGAAGAGGAAGAGGAAGAAGAAGGAGATATATCACAAGTATAATGTATAATGTTATTATTTTAAGAAGTATGAACACTATACAAGTGAGTACATAAATAAAGAGTATGATATGAATAGGAAAAACTCAAATATATCTAAGACACAAGAGGATAAACCTAATAGGAATGATAAAGTTGGAAGACTATTTATAACATGTAATATAGTTGAACAAAGTAGTAGATACATTTGGTATTTAGATAGTGGTTGTAACTGTCAGGATCTTAGATCACAATTGATTAATTTTGTATAAGCAACTAAACATGGAATTAAACTAGAAGTAATAAGTAACTAGAAATCAGAAACAATAAAGAATTAGGGGATACAAGAAATAATACAATCTATATTAAACTCTTCCAGAAGGAAATACAATGAAGAAATATCTCTCTTCCTCACACCTCTTGGGTGTACAGTAATTCTCCCTCAAGAGTTCTCTCTCTCTATCAATCAATTACAACCAACTCAATTACTGAATTGTCTCCAACAGATCTTCTTGATCTTGCACCTTGCAAATCTAATTGATATTGCTTACTATACAAGACTACCCCATGGGTCTCTTAAATAGAATTGAGAGTAAACAATAATTATAAAAATAGACTCAAGACTAATTTTAGTCTTTACATGCAAACTAGCTGCTCTCTTAAAATTAGAAACACCGTCTAATTCTGGAAACGCACAAAAGTTTGATGTCAGTCTGAAGATGACCCATGCCAGCCGACCCCTAATTGATGTTAGTTGGTTATGATCGATGCTAACCGATGCCGGTTACTATGCAGCTCATTGGTGAAGGTTTTAGCTCCACAACTCAACAATCTCCCACTTGGAGATAAACAACTACACCTGTACCTGTACAACAACATCCTCCAGCTTGTTTCTCTGGCTTGTTTCTCCCTCTTCAAGTTCAATCTTGAATACCAAAAAAAGTTGAATGAAGATTCAACTTCTCCTTTGTTACCAGGTTTGTTAACATATCAGCAGGGTTCTTATCCATATGGATCTTTTCCATCTTCAACTGTCCATCCTCCAATACCTGTCTAATGAAGTGGTACCTAAGCTATATATGTTTGGTTCTTAAATGAAAGGCTTAATTATTTTCCAAATGAATTACACTTTGACTATCACTGTATAATCTACAACTCTCTTGCTCCTTTCCCAACTCTTCCATGAACCGAGTCATCCATATCATTTCCTTGCTAGCCTCTATGACTGCAATGTATTCTTCTTTTGTAGTAGACAAGGCAACAACCTTCTACAACTTTGAAATCTAGCTAACCACCATTCCACCAACAGTGAACACATATCCAGTGGTGCTTCTCCTGCCATCCAAGTCACCTACCATATCCAAATCTACATACCCATGTAGAGATGTTTTTGACCCTCCATAGCATAAATGCCTATTGTTGGTCCCTCTCAGATATATGAGAATCCAATGAACTGCTTTCCAGTGTTCCTTTCCTGGATTGTCCATAAACTTGTTGACAACTCCCACCGCTTGGGTAATATCTGGTCTGGTACATACCAACCTGACCTTATGTCTCATTTGTCCATTCTCTCCTTCCTTTAACCTGTAAACCCATTTGTTTTTTAGTGATTTCTTTCTAGATGGCAACTCAACCAAATCCCACGTATGGTTCTCTTCTAAGGAATCAATTTCCTCATTCATGCCATGCTCCCACTGTTTCTTGGATTCTACCTGCATTTCCTCATCAAAACTTCCTGTTTCTCCACCATCAGTGAGTAAAAAGTAGTATAAATAAGGGGAATAATTAATTGGAGGCTTACTTACCCTTTCAGACCTCCTTGTGGGCATTTGAGACTCATTGACAGCTTGCTGTTTGCCCAAATTTCCTTTTGATAGTGATCGATCCTGGTCATCTCTGATCAATGTCAGTCTACACCTGATCGATGTCAATTCCACCTGACTGACGTCAGTCTGCACCAGACCGATGTTGGTCTCTATGTTTTCCTGTGAGTGATGATTTTTACCCGTGAGCTCATTTTGGAACATAACCTCTTCCAAATCAAGATTGCCTTGCTCGGAATTATTCAACTTCTTGAGCTGATCACTGTACATCACCTTCTCATTAAAGACCAAGGCTTTCCATGTCTTAAAAGTGTCAAAAATATTAGATTTCCTCTTTATGCAATAAACCCATACCTTTCTTGTAGCATCATCAATGAAAGAAACATAATACTGTGATCCTCCAATAGAAGCTACCTGAGTTGGTCCCCACACGTCTGTGTGAACAAGCTCCAACTTGTGCTTCTTCTTTGTTGACCCAGTTTTGAGAAACCTCACTTTCTTTTGTTTCCCAAAAATACAATGCTCACAAAAATCTAGATCTATGCTTTTCAAATCTGAAAGCTCATTCCCTTCTCACTCATGTGACCAAGCTTACAGTGCCACAACTTTGCATCTACATCTGAAGTAGATAAAATAGAAGGAGAATAATCAGTAATACAAGTAGATAGATAAAGTGTACCTACTCTCTTATCTTTGAATAATACAAGTGCACCCTTGGAGACTTTCCAAGATTTAGCTGTGAGAGTTACTGTGCAACCCTCATCACCCAACTTTCCTACAAAAATTAGATTCCTCTTTAGGATGAGTACATGCATGCCATCCTTCAACACCCATGTGTTGCCATTCTGTAATTTCAGCTGTACTTTTCTTTTGCCAACAATTTGACAAGGCTCATCATCCCCTAAATAAACTTTTCCAAAGTCTCCATGGACATAATCATTGAAAAATTATCTACTTGGGGTTGCATAGAAATAGGCCCCAAAATCTAAAACCCAAGATTCTACTTTATCCAAGGAAAATATAAGAGCATCATGTACATCAATACCTGCATCATTTGCTTCTTTATTACCTTCATGCTGATTTTCTTTCAACCAACAATCTTTCTTTGCATGCCCTTTCTTTCCACAATTCCAGCAGGTTATTCTTCTATTTCTGTATTTTGATCTACTTCCCATCTTTGACCTTGATTTCCCTTGCTTGCCCTTCTCTCTTTTCCATCCCCTGCTTTCAACACTTAAAGCATTACTTGATGTTTCTCCTGTGCTTTTCCTATGAATTTCTTCATTCAAGATTACACTAATAACATCATCAACTTTCAAGATATTTGAAGCAGACGCAGTATCACTAACTATCATTACCAAACTATGCCAACTTTCAGGTAAAGAGCATAAGATTAAGAGAGCCTTACTTTCATCATAAAAAACTATTTTGATTGAAATTAACTGATTTACAATTGTATAGAAATCATTAAGATGACTATATATAGATCTACCTTCTTACATTTGCAAATTAAATAATTGCTTCATAAGATATACCTTATTCGAAGCTAAGGGTTTTTCATATAAATTTGCCAAAGTATCCATTAACTCTACCATTGTCTTTGCCTGTGATAAGTTGGAAATCATGGAATATGCCAGGCTCAACCTTATAGATCCAAGAGCCTTTCTATCAAGAACATTCCATTCTTCATCTTTCATATCTGCGGGCTTACTTAAAACCCCACCCAATGGTAAATATAGATCTTTTTGATACATATAATCTTCAATCTACATCCTCCATAATTGATAATTCTTGCCATTGAATTTCTCCATTCTTAGTTTACATTCTTTTGCCATTGCTTTACTCCCACTCAATCAGAAACCCCTGTGAGTGAATTATGTAACAAAAAACACTAACCTACTCTGAAACCTATGCTCTGATACCAATTGTTAGTGTATACACATAGCTTTGATACCACTTGTCAGGATCTTAGATCACAATTGATTACTTTTGTATAAGCAACTAAACACATAATTAAACTAGAAGTAATAAGTAACTAGAAATCAGAAACAACAAAGAATAGGAGATACGAGAAACAATACAATCTGTATTAAATTCTTCCAGAAGGAAATACAATGAAGAAATCTCTCTCTTCCTCACACCTCTTGGGTGTATAGTAATTCTCCCTCAAGAGTTCTCACTCTCTATCAATCAATTACAACTAACTCAATTACTGAATTGTCTCTAGCAGATGTTCTTGATCTTGCACCTTGTAGATCTAATTGATCTTGCTTACTATACAAGACTACCCCATGGGTCTCTTAAATATAATTAAGAGTAAACAATAATTAGAAAAATAGACTCAAGACTAATTTTAGTCTTTACATGCAAACTAGCTGTTCTCCTAAAATTAGAAATGTTGTCTAATTTTAGAAACGCATAGAAGTCCGATTTTGGTCTGAAGATGACCGATGCTGGCTGACCCCTAATCGATGTTGATTGGTTATGACCGATGTTTATCGATGCGAGTTATTGTGTAGCTCATTGGTGAAGCTTTTAGCTCCACAACTCAATAGTAACAACCACATGAGTGGGAACAAGGAAACATTAAAGCACACTAATGAATCAATAAAATTAAAATTAAAGATGTGAAACAATGAGAATGTCCCCACCATGAGAAAAGACAACATTTATATTGACACCAAGAAAAGTGACAAAATACAAATTTAGGATGTTTACTATATGCCTAGGTTGAACTGCAACCTAATCAACATTGGATAGATTTTGAAAAAAGGATGTAGAGTAAGATTTAAAGATGGAAAGTGTATCATATTTGATAGCAGTGGATATAATAGGTATATTTTAGTAGTCAAGATGACAAATAATAGGATGTTGCTTTTAAGAATACAAAGTGAACTTGTAACAACATTTAATTTAATGGCCATAGATGAATCTACACTTTATCACCTTAGATATGGGAATTTGAGTTTTGGTGTGTTTAACCTTCTTCATAAGAAGTAAATGGTGAGAGGGTTTCCCCTTATAGATTAGCCAAAACAAGTGTGTATAGGATGCATTTTAGGAAAGCAACATAGGATTGTCTTTCATGTGTACAAGTCATGGAGAGTAATAGATCCTTTTAAACTAATATAATTAGATTTGTGTGTCCTTATTAAGAATCCCTCCTTATCCAAGAATGTGTATCTCACAAAATTCATATATGAGTTTAGTAGGAAGACATGGGTGTACATATTGAAGAACAAATTAGAGACATTTTAAACCTTCAATAAATTCAAGGCCATGGTTGAGAAGCAAAGTGGTAATTACATAAAGATTTTGAGGATAGATAGAGGGGGAAAATATATATCAAATGAGTTCATCAGATTTTTTAAATATAATTGGATAAATAAGAAATTTATAGCTAGGAATACACAATAACAAAATGATGTCGCTGAGTGAAAAAATCAAATCATTCAAGAGATGGAAATAAGCATGCTAAAGAAAATGGTTTGTCCAATGAGTTTTCGGCTGAGTCTATAACAAAAACCATATATTTGATAAATATTTATCCAAAAAAGAGTATAAAGGATATGATCCCTCAAGAATCATGGAGCAACTAAAAACCAAGTGTTGAACACCTTAAAGTGTTTGGATGTGTGGCATATACACATGTCCCAAAGAAAAGAAGAGCAAAGTGGGATGGAAAAGGAGATAAATGTATATTCATTGGGTATAAATAGAAATCAAATGCCTATAGGCTATACAATCCAATCACCAAGGACTTAATAATCAGACATGATGTTCAGTTCATTGAGGATGCAATATGGGAAGGGAGACAAGAAGAGAAACAAGTGTAAATAAGGAATAGTCGACCCTTTCTTGAAACTGAAATAGTAGGGGTATAAGTACCTATACACCAAGTTGGAGCCTTATTTCAAAAATGGATGATTAATCTAGTGGTATAAACTAAAAAGGAGGTCAAGGAGTAGTTCATGAGTCAAATTCATCCTCCTCCAACTCAATTGAACACTTACCAAGGACAAGAAGATTTTAATAAGTTTGAGTAGTCAAGGTATAAATAAAATGAAGATAAAACAATGAATTATGTTATATTTTCATCAGGTGATCTTATCTACTTTGATGAAGCAATCTAGTACATCAAGTGGTGTGAATAAATGGATGAATAAATTCATGCCATTGAGAAAAATCAAATATGGGAGCTAGTAGACCCTCTAGTAGGAAAAGAGGTCATTGGAGTGAAATGGGTTAACACAACTAAAAAACACTCCACAAGGTAAGATAGAGAGGCATAAATAAAGGATAGTTGTCAAAAGGCTACAATTAGAGGCCTCTACATGAATAAAATGAGATAATTACACCCATATCAAGGCTAGAAATGGTGATAACAATCATATCTATAGTTGCACAACACAAATGGAAGTGCATCAAATGGATGTCAAGTTAACATTATTGAATGGAGTACTAAAATAAGATGTTTATGTGAGACATCCACCTAGATATGATATTCTCATTTATGATAACAAGGTATATATGATGAAAAATTCATTGTATGGGCTCAAGCAAGCACCAATGACATGATACAGTCAAATAGAATCTTACTTACTGAACAATAGATTTATCAAAAATAGTATTGATCCCACTATATACATTAAGGCAAACAAAGAAGGTATTATGATAGTTTTTTTTTTATGTAGATCTAATATTCTGTAGGCAAATCAACTAATAGAAGAATTCAAATTAACCATGAAAAAGGAGTTTGAGATGATTGATTTAGGTTTATTGAGGTATTTTATTTGGATAGAAGTTAATAGAATTAATGAAGGCATATTTATATGCCAATCCAAGTAAGCAAAGGATATTTTAGAGAGGTTTAGGATGTTGGACAAAAATCCAATATCAACCCCAACTGAAATAATCTTTAAATTACACAAGTAATATTGTAATAATAATGTAGATCCCACATGGTACAAGAACATGGTGGGAAGTTTAATGTATCTGATTAAAACTAGATCAAACATCATATATGTAGTTAGCCTCATCTTTAAATTCATAGAGACACATTGGCAAGTAGGCAAGATGATATTGAGGTATGTGAATGGCATAAGAAGCCATAAAGTTTTATATGCAAAAACAAATGAATTTTAGTTAGTTGGCTACATGGATAATGACTTGGCCAATAGTGTTGATAATAAAAAGAGAATGTTAGGATATGTGTTCCATCTTGGGTTAGGATTTATTTCTTCAATTTCTATAGCTAAGGTGTAATATATAAAAACTAATGCAAAAATATTTTAGGCCATATGGATTAGGATAATCCTTTAAAATTTTCATGAGTAGCAAGGATATTCAACTATCTAATATGAAAACATATATTCCATAGCATTGTCAATTAATCCCTGTATTTCATAGTATAAGTAAGAATATTACATTTAGGTATCACTTTTTTAGAGAGCTACTTGAAAAAAGTGTGATGAGCTTAAATTTTGTAAGACAGAATAACAAATCATTGACATATTCACTAAGCCTTTGTCAAAAGATAGTTTTTTTGCATTTAAGAGAGAGGTTAGGAGTCATAAATGTAAAAAAATTGGCTCTATAAGCTTTTATTCTAGCTCTAGAGGTCTTTAGTCTAGCTCCTGAGTCCCATAGCCTAGCTATAGAGTCCATCAAGCTAGCTTCAGAGTTCATCAATGAAGCTCAATATTCCATCATCCAAGTTATAGAGTCCATCAATGAAGCTCTAGAGTTCATTAATGAAGATATAGAGTTCTAAAGGATGCCTCCAGAGTTTAATAAACCAAATCTAGACTTTATTAGAATGAAAACAAAAGGATATAGGTAAATGATAAAAAAGTTACAAATATGTTTTAAGGGTTGAAAAAGGTTTATAAATTCATGGTAAGAAGGCTAAGAATAATGGGAAGTGTTAAAATATATTATACTTGCCTTATTTTCACCATCCATTGTCCTAGATCTAAATTTGTACAATAGTATCTATTTTCACCAAACATAATTAATAAAGATCAGTTTTAAATTTGAACCTAAGAAGTTGCTTGAGTTGGGTGGGATATTTGCTGGTAGGTGAGAAGACTGAAAGAATAAACAAAAGGAAGAAGAGATAAAAAACAAAGTGTAAGAGGTATAAAAATACATATCAACAAAAAATAAAACAATAGTAGTCTATATAAGAATAGAAGGAAAAATAGAAGGATCAAGACATTAGGAAGAATGTATACATAATAATAATCATAGGTTAAACCAATCAACACAAAAGAAAGATAAAATAGATCATCTACATTAATAGATAGATTAACATTGAGTAAGCAGATAAGAAGGATATAATAGAAGATTTTTGTGAGTTTTTTAAAAACAATTGTGGATATATGAAATCAAAATTATTATTTAGTTTGTAATAGAGTTTTAGTATCAATATAATATATACATGCTTATTGATGTAGGAACATCCTCCAAAGAATGAATTCTCATGTTTTTTAATTCAAATTTTGGATTGATCAAGTGTTTATGATTAATGTATCTTGTTTAGTAAGTGTTAGGGGATTTAGGAGTCATAAATTACACTTGAGAATCTTATTAAGGTGTCAAATTATGCTTATATTGGCTGGAACTTAGACCTTGGCATTTTCCTGCCAATTTCCTTGATTTGAATTTTCAAACACTCATGTCAAGTTTTGGAGACTTTAATCATGAGTAAAGAAGTTTCAAATTTGTAATTTTTTTATTAGGTTATATATTAGGGTCAAGGTTGTTTCAATACATACATGGACCACATGTTAAGTCATTTTCATGGTTATGTTAGAAGTTAGGGTAGTTAGGAGTCTCCCAACATTCATGAGGGAGTTCAAAATTAGTTAGAGTAGTTATAGAATATAAAGAATTTGTAAATGATTTTCATTAGATTTAGTGAGGGGGATGTAATCTAGTTGAAATGGATGTACCCCAAATAAAATGAATGAAAAATTTCTTTAGTTCTGAAAATAAACTCTACAGACCCTATGTCTTCAAAGTTATGTGATTTGTGTTCAAAGTATCTAAGTATGCATATTGGTTTAAGAAAATAAATTTATGGAAGAATGATTGATATAAACACATGTTAACCTTTTAGGATAAATTAATCAAGGAAAATAAAGAAGAATTTCTCTGATTGAAATTAATGTTGCACACGTAGTCATGCTCTATTTCCTATGTTTGACCATTAAGAAGTTTGTGTATGTAAAAAAAGGTGAAAGCAAGAACCTATAAAGGTTATAGTATTAAAATACACATGTTTTTTAAGTTGATATAATTACTCATAAATTTCATATCACATTTTATTTTTTTATTGTATAAATATTTCAAAGGATATCTAAACATAGTCCTTGTAATAGACTGCAACTGTATACACAGTCAAACCTAAACTCATATCAATGGGTAAATAGAGGCATCAAAAGAGGGGTCCATTGAAATAATAAAGGTTCAGAGTATTGATATAGACCTTTTTCAATCAACTATAATTTTTGAAACCTTATGGTAAGCTTAAATCCTAAATTTTCTCCTTCTCGGCTAGTGACAGTCAGATATAACCCTATGTTAGGGTTTCTACACAAGAATTAAATTTAGAGGAGCTTGCACTATATAAAAAAACAAAAAAAATTATTATTATATATTTTTTAATAGATATTAAGATATTTTTGGAGTTTTATGTTTGTACACACCTTTGTGTATGGAATGTAAGTGATTGTGTGTAAAAGAGGGGGTTAGAGACCTAATAGGCCTAAACAAAGCTTAAAAAGTGTTTAGAGAGTTGAGATAGATTATGAAACTTCATGGAGATAAGGTATAGGATAGAGGGTGCCTAAAAAGGACCTTAGTTTCTCAATAACATCATGTACTTAGCCATAAAATAGAAATTAACAAAAAAAAGGCTACTAGAAGACTTTGTCAAAGGAATGAAGCAATGTATGTTGCCAAGACTTATTTTGAGAAAATATGTGGATGGGATAAATGTTTAAAATTGGTATTGATAGAGTGGGAATATGATGATATGAGTGTTAAAAAATCTAAAGAGATATTAAATTTATATGGATTCAAGTTACTAATGAGCTTTCATCAAGAAATAAGTGAATTGAAGTAAGACTCACAAAATTAGAGAGAAGGGTTAGTAGTGACTTGAGGTTGTGAGATTTTTTGGAATTAAAATAGGACAAAATAGAGGTTTGGAGACTCAAAACAAAGATTTAATAGTATAGTAAAGGAAATTTTGTTAAGAGGTAAAAAAGAGATAGAGTTTGGAGACAAAGGTTAAGGATAAAGAAAGATAAGTAAGGATTAGAGCTAGGTCTTGTGACAAAGGTAAAAGTATATGTGATTATTATTTCCTTTAATAATAGGAAAGTTTGATATAGATCTCTATATCATTTGGTATTAGAGCTAGAAAATTTTGTTGAATAGGTATGTTTTGTGTTTTGAAAGTGTTAGCTACATTTTCATGAAGATTCTATTAAGTATTGAAGGTTATTTGGAAGGTTGCTTTGATATGTTGTTATGAGGTTGATAATTCAAGTTGAAATAAAGGATAGGGAGGTATAAAAGTGAAAGTTGTGTGGCTAAATCCCTTAAGCTAAGAGGCTTGGAGAGAGAGGAGAGATAGTGAAATCTCAAAAGGAGAAATCTCAAGAAGAGCTAAAGATATAAAGAGGAGTAATAAGATATGACATGAAAAGGGAGAGACTCTAAGTGAGTGAGAGTCAAGTGAGAGAGACCAAAGCAAGGTCAAGAAGGCAAGTAAGCTTTCCAAGAAGAAGAAAGGTCAAGGTGGGACCTAAAGAGAAAGCGTGTGAATATTGAAAAGAGAAAGATAAATATGAAGGGCTTGAAGAATGAGGAATGCCACAAAGAGATGGAAAAAGGAAAAGAAGTGAAGCAAAGAGAATTAGAGAGAGATAACAAAATTGCTGAGATGAATATGGTTTTGGTAAGGTTAGAGAAATTCTTGGAAGAGATAAGACCAAGATTCATTGTACACATAAATAAGAAAGTGAGATGGCCTCTCAAGTAGATGATAGACAAGAAAAGAAGACAAATGGATAAATTGATAGCAAGGCAACCTAAAAGAGGAAGAAAAGGGGGAAACAAGACTCAAAGGTTTATAACTAATAAATTTTTGGAATGTGTATATATAGGTAAAGAGTTGAATGAAGATGAATCCCATAGTGAGGGCATAAGAGCAAAAGGTGTCAAGAAAGACAAAGCATTGATGACAAGAGAGAAGAATGAAAAACATGTTACTATTGAGGAACAAGCTGATTGGACAATTGAATATGGTGATATAATCCTATGTTATCCTAAATAAGGTGAACCACTTGATGAAGGAGTGAATGAGTGTGAAATATTACAATACCTCATGGTAAACATGAAATAGGAATGAGTGAATAAATATTTTAATAAATCAAAGAATCATAAGGTAATAGTTTAAATGTTGTTTTTGATGAGTATGCTGATATAAACATTGATAAAAATGATTTGTATAAGGATACATTGAAGTTAATGGATATGTTAATGGAAGGAACTAATTAAAGCATTGAATCCAAAGAAGGATAAATTTAAAGTAAGTGACAAGAGAAATAAGGAGGAGTAAAATTTGATAAATAAGTGATAGAAGATAGTGTAGAAATTAAAAGGAGTTTTAAGGTGTTAATTGTAGGAAGCAAGGAGATAGTACAACTACTCAAGCATGATGAGAGCATAGGGTGTCTAGAAAGATTTTCTAAGAAGGATGGTGTGCTGATAGAACTTGTGACTAATCAAATAATGAGTGAATAGTATACATAAATCAATAATGCAATGGAGGGGGTTGATGGTATTGTAGATGAGAAGATGGAACAACAAGAAATAATGCAATGGGAAGTAGATGTAGTTAAGGAGCAATAAAAATTTGAAGAGAAACAATGTGAGATTCTAAAGGAAAAGAAAGGAGTTATTTTGTTTTAATTATTTTCTAGGTATTTGGAGGAACAATAATAAGCAATAGTTGCCCATGATCAGTTTGGAGATCCATGGCAAGAGAGAGATCATCAAAGGAAGAGCCATCACAACTTTAACCAAGAGTTAAGAATGTTTACATGCTTCAAATAGGCCTTGGGATCTAAGAGGAAATGAAATTGAAAGAGGGATGCTTTAAATAACATGAAAGCCAAATTCATTTATAAATTTTAGAGGAAATTTTCTTTTGCTCCTTGATAGTATGATGCAGGAGCATTATCTAAAGAATGAATTGTCATGTTTGTTTGCTCAAATTTTGGATTGATCAAGTGTTTAGGAGTCATGTATCTTGTTTAGGATGTGTTATGGTATTTATGAGTCATAAATAACACTTGAGAATCTTCTTAAGGTGTAAAAGTATGCTTAGATTGGCTAGAACTCGGACCTTGGCATTTTCCCACCAATTTCCTTGATTTGAATTTTCAAACATTCATGTCAACTTTTGGAGACTTCAATTATGTCTAAAGAAGTTTAAAAATTGTAATTTGTTTGATTATGATATGGAATGGGGTCAATGTTTTTAAAATACATACATGGACCACATGTTAAGTCATTTTGATAGTCATGTTATAGGTTAGGGTAGTTAGGAGTCTCCCAATGTTCATGAGGGAGTTCAAAATCAGCTAGAATAGTTATAAAATATAAAGAATTTATAAATTATTTTTTTATAGTTAGTAATGGGGATGGATTTGAGTTGAAATGGATGTAAACCCAAATAAAATGAATGAAAAACTTTCCCATTTTTGAAAACAAACTCTATAGACCCTATGTCTTTAATGTTCTATGTTCAAAGAATCTGAATATGCATATTGGTTTAAGAAAAGAACTCTGTAGAAGAATGCTTGATAGAGACACATTTTAAAAATTTAGGAGAAAAAATGAAGGAAAATAAAGAATAAGTTCTCTCATTGAAATTAATGTTACACACCCAGTCATGTTCTATTTCCTGTGATAATTAATAAGTTTATGTATGTAAAAAAGGTGAAATCAAGAACCTATAAAGGTTACATTATTGACATTTAAATTCTTGGTAAGTTGGTATAATTACTCATAAAATTCCTATCACATTGTATTTTTTTATTGTATAAATATTTTAAAAGATATCTAAACATAGTCCTTGTAATAGATTGCAACTATATACATAGTCAAACCTAAACTCATATCAATGGGGTGAATAGAGGCATCAAAAGAGGGGTCCATTGAAAGGAGAAAGGTGTGCATTATTGATACATGACTTTTTCATTAATCTTTAATGTTTGAAACCTTTTGGAAAGATTAAAGCCTAATTTTACTCCTTGGCTATTGATAATCAGATATAACCCTATGTTAGGGTTTCTACACAAGAATTCAATTTAGAGGAGCTTATACCATACAAAAAAACACAAAAATGGTTATTAGCTTGGTTTTAACTTATATTAAGAGATTTTTGGAGTTTTATGTTTGCATTTACCTCTGTGTAAGGAATGTAAGGGGTTGTGTGTAAAATAGGTGGTTAGAGACCTAATAGGCCTAAATAGAGCCTAAAAAGTGATTAGAGAGTGGAGACATATTATGAAACTTCATGGAGATAAGGTAGAGGATAGAGGGTGCCTGAAAAGGATCTTAGTTTCTCAAGAAAATTTTGTACTTATCCATACAATAGAAATTAGCCAAAAAAGGCTACTAGAAGATTCTATCAAAGGAAAGAAGCAGGGTATGTTGCCAAGAGTTATTTTGAGAAATTATGTGGATGGGATAGAGGTTTCAAATTGGTCTTGATAGAGTGGGAATATGATTATATGAGTGTTAATAGAGCCAAATATATTTGAAACATATATGGAGCCAAGTTACTAATGATATTTCATCAAGAAATGAGTGAATTGAATCAAGACTCATAGAATTAGAGAGAAGGGTTATTAGTGAGTTAAGGTTTTGAGAATGTTTGGAATGATAATAGGATAAAATAGAGGTTTAGAGACTCAAAAAAAAGACTGAATAGTCTAATAGAGAAAAGTTTGTTAAGAGGTCAAAAAGAGACAAAGTTTGGAGACAAACATTAAGGACAAAGAAAGACAAGTAAGGATCAAAGTTAGGTCTTGTGGTAGAGGTAAAATAATAGGTGATTATTGTTTCCTTTCATAATAGATAAGTTTTCTATAGATATCTACATCACTTATGTTTTTTTTTGTTATAATTTATGATTGCCCCTGTTTTAGTATTTTTAGCATGTTGTTCTCCATTTTCTAGCACTATTTCTAGCTTCAGGATATCTCCAGAGCTAACCTATTTTTGAGTGTTATTCAATATATCTCCTCATTTATCCAACACTTTAATGGTCTAATGTATGTATTCGACACTAATTTAGTTGTTGTGATAATCTAAGTTGTGTATCATTTGTGGAAAACATATAGTTTTGTGAGATATGGTTAAAATAGTTATAAAAATATTAGATAAAAAATCCCAAATATATTTTAAAGGGAGAAGTAAATTTCAAATTTAAGAATTGAAATGTTAAATTTATTAATAGACCATAACATGTCATGATATTGTGATATAATGAGATTTTGAAGAATAATGAGCAAACAAGGAATAATATAAACACAATTAAACTATGAACGTAATATAATGGAAAAGAATTGAGGTAATTAAAATATGATGGGAAACCATATTAAAAAAAACTATTAACAAACTTTAAATATGATCAAGGAACATAAAAAATTCAAAAATAACTTCTTGGGAGAAGTCAATGTTCAAACTAATATCGTTATGACCTTTTTACTCTTGAAACATAAAACCCATGTTTTATTACCTATTATTTTTTACAATTATTTTATTATTAACCCTTACACTATATATTTGCATACATTAAAATATATATGAGATCACCTCTTATTGGGTTTAATATTGATGATGTTCCATAATTATCTAGCAAAGACTTTAATTATTGTTGAAAAATCATTAAACCTTTACGAATGAAATCATAAAACTATTTATTTTATTATATGATCCATGGTAAATTATGAGTGAGATAATATCTCATTTGCATGGCATGGGGCACAATATGATACGTTATAACTCATGCACTTTTTAGAGATCAATTTTGTATTTTTATTTTCTATATATCATTCATTGTTAAGTTACCATTAGGATGGCTAAGTTAGGAAAACCTAAGGATTGAGTTGTGGAATTAGGAATGCGAGTACTAAGGTATTGTATAAATTATTAGTATCACTTTGAATTATAATAGATTATTGATTCTAGATGGGACAAGGTGGGTTTGTCAATTCCCAAGTCTTATGGCCATAAGCATGTGTACCTATTTCATCTAGTAAGAATATTTTATTCCTATGTATACATTAAGAATGTATGATTTCAATTCACAATTAACTAAAATACTTATTTGGTGTTAAATAGAGTTAGCTACAATATTGACCTATATAAATTATCTTGTTTCTTTGCCATGAGATTTGTATCTACCTTTATCTTGAAGGGTAGTGCCATTCTCAGTAGATAAGAGGTTTGTGGGGGATCATAAAGGATATGTGGTTTGAGATAAGTCCATAAATGATGATCTCCCTCTCAACATATAATATAATTACTCTTGGATTTGATGATGATCTCTTACATTATTGATGTTTGAATAGACTATACTTACCTATTATTGGCATGTGGTTGTATTCTTTTGTATATACTTTAAAAAGGATGTATTTTATTTTAAATTACCTTTTAAAGACGTAATTATGTAAACTATGGGAATTGACATAATTATATAATTTGTACAATATGTACATTAATTAGATGAATGCATTTTTGAAAATGAATGAATAATAATATTTCTATTTGATGATTTATCTCTATATCATAGTTTAATGTTTATGTTGAATTGAAAAACAATGAATTTTTATGTGACCATATAATTTGATTTCGTAGAAAATTAATTTGGAAGTATTTTTGAACTTAATCAGTTATAATAGATGTTTTTTGAATAGTAAAACTACTTTAAAACTTTGTGCTTTCCTTAAAAAATATCTCATGGTGGATTAGGATTAGTTGAGGAACCTTTGGAAGGATAATTTGGAATCATAAGGGGAAAAAATTGGGTTTTTTTTCCAATGTTCGATCAGAGGGGTTATTACATTATGGTTTTAGAGCATAGATTGAACCTCATACCTAATGTTCTAATTTTATTTTATGAGATACATAGTATTGAGAAAACTATAGACACCAACATTGTGTCGACCCCCCCTTTGGTCCCCTTGGTTCCTTACACACTTTATTAATTTAAAATAAACTACTTATTTTAAATTAATGACATCACCCTAGACACCTCACCTTAGACACTTCACCTTGGACACCTCGCCCTTAGACCATTTCTCACTCTATGAGTCACCCATGACCTATTCTCACTCCATCCTAACCTCCTAACTAACCCTCGTGCCTAATAAACCTGTCTTTTGACCATTCTCCAATGGCAAATGCACTTGGTAGATGGAGGAATGGGCAAAGGGCTAAAAATGGCCCTTTTACCCATTCTCTATCTGCCGACGTTAGTCAACTATCGGCCGACGCCAGCGGTATCACCGACGTCAGTTTCATAAACCAAGTTCTGAGTTAGCTCTCTTGCTCTCTGGCCCCCAGACTCTTGGAGATCGAGGCGCACACTCTAAGACCAAGCATCAGACTTTGACTATCATCCTCTAGGCTACAAAAACTCTATAAAAGTCACTCCAGACATTGGATTGAAAATATTGTACGAGGTCTTTGACATCAGCCACAATAGAAATCAGCATCCTGACACCCTCGGGTCTTCACCAAAAAGCTAAGTATTCTTTTGGTCTCTATTTCAAAGTTCTAGAATAACTTGGTAATTAGTTTCTATTTACTATTTCTAAATACTATAAAAGAGACCCAACTTCCTCCACATAAGGGCTGAAAAGCCTTCCCCATATCCTTATCCTCTTTTCACACCTACTCTCTACCTTTACCCTTCCTCAGAGCCTATTCACTTTCCTATAACCCTACACAAACCTTTTAATCCCCACAGACTCTTCTATCGACCACAGACATAATCCAAAACTTGTCTAAGGCCCATTGCTCAGACTAACATCGACCATAACCCCTACCGACATTGGTAGCATAACCGATGTCGGCACCACCCACAGACCGACCTTGGCAGAACTACCCACGTGGGCGACTGTGACATACAGACTGCAAAGAAACAGGTGTGAATTATCTATTTTCCTCTTTGTTAGTCATTTGTCATTTCTTTATTTATGACAATTTTACTTATAAATAGTGGACTGTCATCCCTTACAGAGCTTTACAGTTTCGGGACCGAGTGTGTTGCTTGGCAGTCCACTATATCTTATTCTAACATTTTCTATGTTTATGTCTCTTTTTATCTATAGGTGTTCCCTCCACAGCCAAAGAGGAGCTCCTACAATGCTTGGATACGGTGTGCAACTTAATTCGGGTAACGTACAAACCCTTGACCATTAACCTTAGTTTCTTCTTTCTTCTGAATGTAAGTAGAAAAAATGTAGAGAAACATTCTGGCATGCCTGGTGGGACCTTGGAGTTTTCCTTGGGTTCATTCTTCTAAAAAGCAAACTTTCATATAGATGCATTAGATTCTCTTCTTGCATCCTTCTTCTATCTTTTTATTTCGAAAAGAAACCATTAGCATAAGTTAAAAAGAATATCTTTCTTTTTCTTCTTGTCATTTCTTGCCTGCATCTTAGAGTAGTGAAAATTCATACTCTTAACCTTTTCTCCACTTGCTTGCATCTAAATAAAACATTTCAATTTGGGTTAAAAACTATTGCATTTCATTCTTGCTTGAATGCATATTTAGCCCTCTCACTTAGTAATTAAAATGCATTATGAATAAATCGTAGTGCACAAATGTTACACAACCAGACCACATTCACAATCAAATCAAACATCTAAACATACTTGAGACAAGGCCCATCTAGGATTTCATCACCTAGCGGATACCTTACCCTTCCTAGCGATCCTACTTGGACTTCACTACCAAGAGGAGGACCTACTCTGTTCTTTGGCAGAATATAAACTATAGACAAAGTATATATTAGCTAAGCGGCCCAGCTCGGCTTTGGGTTCGTGAAGTGAAGGGAGCAAGCCCCAACACCAGGCCACGTACGAAACCTAACATAGATTTTTGAGCACCAAAACATAACCCAAAACCATCCATAGACTTCTTCTTTAGGACCCGTTCTAAAAGCCCAATTCCCAAACACATTCTTCTAAGGCATAAGCCACCACGACTCTAAAATTTATTCTTAGGAATTTAACATTTAGAGGTTACTTGCCATCATCTATTTTGCTCTTTTTATTTGATTTTTTGAGCTGGTAAGGTCGCATTTTGAGATCTAAAAACAACTCAGAATTTCTCTTTCTTTCCAAAAAATATCAGTTTTTTGTGTTTTTGGAAATACACAAAAACCGACATCATTTTTTGCATTGGCGTCGGCAACTCATCTTCACCGACATCGGTTATCCCACCGACCTCGGCAATATTCCATAACTGACATTGGTTACAAAATTGATTTCGGTCACTATCAACAAATTTTCTTTCCAAATAGCAAGCTTAAAACCCAACTTTTTTGCTGTTAATCTCACATTCTAGTTTTATGAAACTAAAATACAAAGTGTTAGAAACTTGAACCCATTTTTCCTTGGATGGTTTTGACACGTAGTCAAGCCAAATCTCTTATTGACCATGCAAGGAAAAAACCAATTCCACCTTTGCCCTTCATACCAAGTCCTCTAATGGAGTATACTTCAGACACTGAGCATACTCATCTCCAACCTACCCCAAATAAATCACCTATTGTTCCCATAGGGGATCAAGAATTTGAGAGATTCCTTAACCATAATGTCAAGGCTCTCCAACACTATCTCGCTAGAAGCCAAATACGAGATCCTTTAGGTAACCCTATTTATGGGATGCAAACTTCCTTGGTTGAAATAGAAATAATATCAATAGCCTCCATTACCCAACCTATGGTCACTCAGGCCATTACCTCGACTACTAACCCAACCATGGCCAATGTTCAAGATTTGGCCTCTCCTTCTATTTCTGGCCCTACCTCCTTGGGGTTTCTGTACCCCCTCAACCAAAAACAATTCAACCAAGTTCGACACCTTTTAAGAACTTGATTGTCTCTATCCCACCCACTCTTACACCCATAAATACAAGAGTGACTACCTATCCTTTTACTAGTGTCGCCACCACTCAACCACCTTTGGCAGCATCTAGTCAGGTTGTGCCCTCTAACTTCATGGCACAAGCCCCCTTGACCTCAACATTAGTCCCTATGATGAAATACCAATATGTTACACCTACACAAATGCAACCAAGTATGTCATACGCCCCTCCCAACGCCTTCCAAGTACCTTACAACTTAGGGGGTGCCCCTCATGCCAATCCATCTGTTGATCTAATTAAGATGCTGATGGATAAGATGTCCAACCTTGAGAAATCTATTTTTGGTTCAAAGAATGTTCTTTCATACAAATAAATCTGCAACAAACCCATTCACCCTTCGGTGCCTATTCGACCATACCCTAGCCAGTGGGAACTCCCAAAATTTACTCGCTTTCAAAGTAAAGAGGATCCACAACAACATCTATGAGCGTTTAGACATGCTTGCTACCTCATAACACACAATGATGCGTTATTACTTCATACATTCCCCATGTCACTTTCTGGTGCTGCCCTTGATTGGTATAGTTCCATTACCAGTCATTTTCTCTTTACCTTCACTCAACTCGCTCAGCTATTCCTTGACCACTTCTCAATCAACATCACCAAGAAGGTCTCCATCACAGACCTATATTCTATTAGACAATTTGACGATGAATCCATAGCAGACTTCATCCCCCATTGGAGAGGTTTGATCAACCAACTCTCCTTTTCATTACCTCAACCTGAGCTCATTGAGCTCTTTTCAAGAGCATGTGCCAAGCACATCTCATCCACTTTGCGGGTTCAAACATTCCGCACATTTGATGAAGATTTCACCATGGCCTGAAAGCTTGAACTCTATGTGGTCAAAGAAGATAAGGTCAAATTATGTAGTAAAAATACCAACACAAAATCCAATGACCCTTCTTCCACATCTTCTTCTTCCCACTCCAAGTCCAAGGTATCAGCGAACGCTGTGGTCCTTAGGTCATCATCTTCGACTACAACTAACCAATCTGAACCTTCCACATCACAAAGCATCATAAAACAATTCTAACAACGGTATATACAGTGTCAATACACTCTAATAGGTGAATCATACACTTCCGTGTTGGATAAATTAGTGAAGTAGGGGGTCCTCAATCTCCCTCAAATCTGACCTATCCAATTTAACCCCTCAAAAGCCATTCCTGCATGGTATAGGGAAAATGACTTTTGTAACTATCACCGTGTCAACGGTCATGACACGGACAATTGTAAAACCTTCAAAAATGTTGTTCAAGACATGTTAGACAAAGGGGACCTTGTTTTGGATAACCCTAATGCGCCATCCAACTAAAACATGGATGTCTTTAGGCAACCATTCCCTAACCATCCCCCTAGTCAAAACAATGTTCAGACCATGGCCGATGACCCCCAAGAGTGCAACATACACACAGTCAATACGGTCTTTCCTTTCATTCCTAACCAAACTCTCCCACAATCTAAAGAGGTTGGTTAACCTATTTCTCCACCACAGGTAGAAGAGCTTATTCTACCCATATCACCCCCACCTCCTCCACACATACTTCTACCTCATGAGGAACCTATATTACCTGTTCCTCTTGCCCTGACCTTCCCTCTTCTTCTACCATTGGAAGAAGTTACCATTCATACCCCACACCCTCATGTAGAAAGGGCCATCATCCCTCTACTTCACCTTTTAGAGGAGCATTCCTCTCCTATTTGTCCTCCACTAATGGAGGATAGTCCTCCATCCACCCCCCTTTCACATATAGGAGAGTCTACTTTGACCTCTCTTATATTGGAGGATGCTTTGACCATACCAACACCACTAGCCCCACCCTCATCCTTCCTATTACCAGTGGAGGATCATACCTTCCATGTCCCTAGACCCCAAGTGGAGGGCATGATCATCCCTGCACTCTATCCTCTTGAAGAGCCACATTCTCCAATCCCTTCTCCACTGAGAGAAGAACCTGCCATCTCACCCACTTCAGTCGAACAAGATCTGGTGATAGTTTTCTCTCGCCTTTGGCTCGTGATCACTGTGTCTAATACATTTCCACTCTCACAATCACCCAAATCCTCTAATAGATTGACTATAATACCTCGCATAATGTCACCTAAACCCTTCTCATGATTGGCAAAAAACTTAGGATTTCTCTATTTTAGGAACCTAAAACATGAGGTGTTATGGGGGCAACTAAAAGCTCCTTATCCTACACATCTCGCCTCGACTTATACTGCCAACCCTTTTGTGACAAATTATCCCAAAGTCTTCAATGAGGATTCGGCTTCTACTTCCAAATTTTCAGAAGCTCACCCTTCCATATCTAAAGCCAAACCCTCACAGGTGTCCACCATGCCGAAATAGATTAAATCTCTAAGTGTTTACCCTGTATTAAACCTCACTCACCCACAAGTGAAGGTAGATTTGAACCTCACCCCACACAATAGTAGTCCTTGCATTAAACTAATGAAGGCTACTAAACCACGTCGGATAACTCCTCCCCCACCTTCACCATTACCCTCTATCTTGGGTCCACATCCATCTACTTTAATAGGAGTGCTCCCTACTGCAACACCTAACAAAAACAAACTGCCCCCATTACTCCCTTTACCCATCAAAAAAATACTTCCACCAAAAAATCTGACACCTCTCACCAATAAAATGCCATCTACACGTGTGGCCACATCACCAACCAAAAAGGAGGTACAAAAACCTCCCCCTACAACTTCTAAATAGAAGTTGTCAACCCCTACTACAGCAACGAGCGTAGACCCATTGGTGGGTTCTTATGCTTCCATGTTATGCCAATTGTTGTAGTCATCTAGCATCATCCTCCCACCCATTAAACCATACCAACCTCTCAAATCAAAACCATCTTGGTTTGATGACACTAAAATTTGCTAGTATCATCACACACTTGGGCATGATATTGAGCATTGTTGCGCCCTTAAGGTTGCCATTCGCCAACACTTGGAAAAAGGCACCCTTCTTGTTGGGGATTCTCTCGACCATTCTTATGACAAACTATCGATGCCATCCCATACCTCACAAACCTCTTCACCTAAATCGGGATCCTAACGTCAGGCTATGGTCCCTTTCCCACCTTCTCCCCCTTTATTCGAAATCAACACTGTTAATGTGGCCACTAGGTCCCAAACATTAAAAGATAAAGGAAAAGAGTAGGTCTCTACCCTTTCGACACATCCATTTGCCAAGCCCTCTCAACCACCAAAACCCAAGATTTCTATCTTGGGCACATCTCAACCAACATCTCTGGGGGAAATTCCTCCTAACCTCTCTAGTCCACATGACGTTTGGTATAAAAGACTTGTTGACTACTTGACTTATTATATCATTCCTCCTCATCTCTCTAGCAATGAACGATGGGATTTTATCAAGAGTACTGCTCGATACACCATGTTAGGGGGTCTTCTCTACAAATGAGGCTTTGACGGCCTCCTTCTTCAATGCCTAACCACCACTAAGACATCCTATGCCATCAAACAAGTCCATGATAGGATTTTTGGGGGACATTTCAGCGGTAACTCGCTTGCAAAGTGCATCCTCCACCTGGGCTATTATTGGCCCACTCTTAACCAAGACTGCAATGACTATGTTCAGCATTGTAAAAAATGCCAACAACATGCTAACATACATTGACCATAACATGCCTACAACAAAAATCTGAAAGAGCAAGATTTTAAAATCAGAGATCTTGTCCTTAAATAAAATCAACACGTGACCAATATGGAAAGAAGCAAACGAGGCAAGTTTGCTCCTAATTGGCTCAGACCTTATATCATGACGCACAAGTATGGGTTAGGGACTTATCGTCTATCTTCTCTTGAAGGCCAACTAGGACCTGAGCTCCTTAATGCCTTACATCTATGACCATTGTATTGTTAATCAAGTAATCATTCACTTGATGTTTAACTTGATCTCATCCCTTGAACAACCCCCGTCATCCTCATACCTATTCCTTTTTAACCCTTTTTCCCCTACAAATATCAGTTAACCCTTTTTTAAGCATTATAATGCTTTATCCTAATAAAAGGGAAACCCTTTCATCTCTATAGTCTAGTCCATGACTAAAAGTTTAGTCAACAAGCAAAACATAAAAATTGGTATGCCTAACAAAAGGTCATAAACTATAAATCTAGACTGCTCCCTCGAAGGACAACTGCATAATTTTTGTAATTACTAGACTACTCCCTTGAAGGACATCTATTCAAAGACATCCAAACATACAAAGCAGAATATAGACCACTCCCTTGAAGGATGGCTATGCCCAAATTTTGCTACATACATACCACCCTCTCAAAAGTTTCCCACATCGATTAGCTTCACATGACCACAAATCAAAAACAACATCCCCACGTAGACTTCTTGCATTAATCAGTCTACCCAAAAAAAAAAAAAATGACTGACAAACTATTAAGTCATGGAGTTGCCTATAGCCGTTCTCAGGGTCACCTATAAAAGGGGCAAAGTTATCCCTACTAAAAAGGGTTATGCTTTCTTCACATACGATGTAATCACACCTATTACCCCAATATTCTCAAGGGACTTTGATCTCACTTAGCATCAAGTGATTCGAATACTTCTTTAACACAAACCAATGGTCAATGACGTAATACATGAATGGGGCTTTTGTTTCCAAAAACCCTATCTATGCTATCATTATGGTCCTTGTCAATGAAAGAGCAACATGCCTTTCACTTCTTATACACCTTCGTCACATGCCAAAACATAAAATACAACCAAACATTTTCCAACCACTGACATACATCATGATTTATTTAATGCAAATATCAATTTGTGTTATATGAATTATTATTATAGACCATTCACATTAGTTTCTATGGAAAATAATACACATGGAAACTAACAACCAAACACACAATTTATGTCAAGCATATACCATCACCAACATGGAAACTTGTTGAAGCATAAATACACTCATTTCATTTTTAGCATACACCATCACGAATATGGAACATTGTTAGGAATGAAAAACCACATAACCTATGTTATAGCATACACCATCACACAATATGGAAAAGGTTGTAACATCATCATATATTCATTTCATTTTTAGCATACACCATCACCAATATGGAAAATTGCTAAGGATGAAAAACCACATAACCAATGTTACAGAATACACCATCACACAATATGGAAAAGGCTATAACATCACCTTACACTCATCATTTCTAACATAACCAAACCAATCCATAACCAACTATCAATCTCTTTGACTCTTCTTCCCTTTTGGGGAGAACTACATTGGCTTGAGGCCCTCGCATGGGCTATGTAGGCAACACTCAGTTGACATGGGGTCTTCTGAGGTTAGCTCAGCCATTCATTGGTTCATCTATCTAATGGACCAACTATCTAAACTAGTCCAAAATCATGCCCACACAACCAGCCCTGACACTGCAGAAGTCACCTTTGACTTCTCATGGGGCACATTGGAGATCACATACATCTCCCTTACCATAACACACAACCCTTGAGATCCCTTATATCTCAACCCGACTCGACCAACGACCTTGAAGATCACAACTATCTCCTCAGACCACGACCACTTTTGAGACAACTTTGCCTTGGTTGTTTTGATTACATATATGCTACCTCACAAATAGTTAGCAAATTGTACGCAACCCACATTATGACCCTCACACCTATTGTCAGATCACACCCAAGTTGATCCCCAATATTTGTGACATTTTCATGTTTTCCAAGAGCACTTCTTGAGCCTAGGATACTTGGAACATGATGACCATTCGAGCTACAACTTTGATCATTTAACCCAATCAGCTACGACTAAAAAGTTAGGGACCGGTTACTTCAATTTTAGTGCTCCTTGACCTTACCTGCGACAATTTGACCTACCTATCACGTGAAGTGGTATATGCGCAATCTCAACTATTGCAACATTCACACTCCAACTTCACCATACTCATCCACTGCCTATCAAATCAGCACCCGATATCAGGTTACCTTCCCTCGACTCCCACTTTGAGGGGGGATACCTCATCCCATACTTGGGGCAACCTACACCTTATCCCATACCTGGGGTAACTTACTCCTATTTTTGTCTTGTAGTTCGTCAGAACAACCAATAAGACAAAAAGGGGTAAATGTAGACACCAACATTGTGTCAACCCCCCCTTGGTCCCTTTCTAACACGTTAACACACCTTATTAATTTAAAATAAACTACTTATTTTAAATTAATGACCTCACCTAGACACCTCACCTTGGACACCTCACCCTAAGACCATTTCCTACCCTATGACTCACCCTGAGACTAGGTCATCTACCCATGACCTATTCTCACTCCCTCCTAACCTCCTAACTAACTCTCGTGCCTAATAAACTCATCTTTTAACCATTTTCTAATGGTAGAAGCACTTGGCAGATGGAGAAATAGGCCAAATAACCCTTTTACCCATTCTCCATCTGTCGTCGTTGATCAACTATCAGTTCATGCTGGCAGGACCGCCGACGTTGATTACATAGGCTAGACTCTAACCTTGAGTTTCCCCCTGAACTCTTGGAGATCGATGCGCACACTCTGAGACCAATCTTCAGAATTCAACTATCATCCTCCAGGCTACAAAAACTCTACAAAAGTCACTCCAGACATTGGACTAAAAATATTGTACGAGGTCTTTGACATCAACCGCAATCAGAATAAACAACTTGACACCCTCGGGTCTTCACTAAAAAGCTAAGTATTCTTCTGTCTTATTTCATTAATTTAGAATAACTTAGTAATTAGTTTCTATTGACTATTTCTAAATACTATCAACCAAACCTGACTTTCTTCTTGGAGAGGCTGAAAAGCCTTCCCTTTATCCTTACCTTCTCTTCACACCTATCCTCTACCTTTATCCTTCCTCAGACCCTATTCACTCCCCTGTAACCCTGCACAAACCTTTTAATCCCCATAGACTCTTTTGTCGACCACATACATAATCCAAAACCTATCTAAGGCCCATTTCCTTGACCGACATCGACCACAGCCCCGACCAACATCAGTAATACGAACGATGTCGGCACCATTCACAGACTGACCTTGGTAGAACTATCAACGTCGACAACTATGAAATATAGAATGCAAAGAAATAGGTACACATTATCTATTTTCCTCTTTTTTAGTCATTTGCCATTTCTTTATTTATGACACTTTTACTTATAAACAATGGACTGTCATCCCTTACGGAGCTTTACGCTTCTGGGACCGAGCGCGTAGCTTGGCAGTCCACCCTATCTTATTCTAACATTTTCTTTATTTAAGTCTTATTCTTTCTATAGGTGTTTTCCTCCATAGCCAAAGAGGAGCTCCTATAATGCTTGGATACAGTGCGCAACTTAATCTAGGTAACGTACAAACCCCTGACCATTAACCTTAGTTTCTTCTTTCTTCTGAATGTAAATAGCAAAAACGTAGAGAAACAAAAACATGTTTATAGACTTAAACTAATAAGGATAAAAATAGTGATAAGACCATTGATAGGCCTTAGGCTAAAGAAATAGATATGTAAGTGATGGAAACTAGTTAAAATAGGAAATCAATTGTATTCTTTAGTTTGGTGAAAGAAAGTTTGGCATAAATAACATATTGTGGGGTAGAACAAATCCACTCACATATAGGGTTATGAAATTTATCTTACCTGGCATAAATTACAAGTTGGATTACTATAATTTAAATCTCAACTAACTATGCCTAACAAGTTAGTATTAATTATTTTCATCTAGTAACCTTGCATTAATTTTGGAAGGGTTATGCCCAATAGAACAAGTTTGAATGAAATATAAGGAGTGTCGAGTAGTTTTCAAACTTTAATAAAACTTTATTGGTGTAGAATATCACTCTAAGATTTTATTATAACATAATTAATAGGGAGTGGTAAGTGATATTTCAATTTTGTATTTATTGGAAGAAACATGGAATATTTCTACATATGGCATTGATGATCTAAAGTAGTAATGAGTGCAACAAATTGTAAAGTACCCTATGAAACTATGTAAAGTTTGACTATTTACTTAGTTTTACCTTGAAGAAAAGATCAACAAAATGTGAGGAGGTTTAAACACTCCTTTTAGGATAATTCATTTTTGAGTTAAGTACTACATTGATGATAAGGTCATAAAGGTTTCATATCTTTTAACTTGGAAAATTTGGGAAATCATGTTGTTGGATAGAATATCCCTAATAATTAAAGTTTACACTAATAATATTTTCATCTTGTCAATTATTGTAAGAAGTAATTATGCAAGGAATTAATTAACTGTGTATTTTATTTTTTAAAAATAATGAGAATATTAAAAATAATTTAGGTTTTAAGTCTTAATTTATATAGTTACACTTTCCATGGATATATATCTTCTTGATGTCTGAAATCATGGTTGTTACATGATTTTGTACTTGGATAGTTATTAATTAAACTAATTTTTATCTATTCAATTAATCTTTTAGAAGAGTTAATGTTTCTTATAATTCCATCAATGATATTTCACATATTTTAGATAAATACAAAGGGAAAATTAAATTAGATTATGTACCTTGGTGGAACAATTCATTTTGGTTAATTAGAAACTACATATATATAGAGAGATAGAACTAAGCATTTGGAGACTCTTTTGTAATCCAAATAATGGGAAATTGTATTTTTATATATAAACCTTATTTTCCATGTGATACAATTTAATGTTCGATGACTGTTACCATGACTCATTATTTAGGTATGAACTAAGAATTGTGATTTCCTTTTCACAGTGTTGACTATAAAAAATGATCTATATTTTTTTTATTGAATTCATGTGATGCTATAATTTGATTTATATGAAAATATATGGGATTATAAGTTGTGAAATACATCCTAAGACTCAAGTGATCCATGTAAACCCACACTTGGCATAATGTTGATTGTGATGTAGTGTTGACTAAGTCCAAAGTAACTCACATTGAATCGTAAAGATAGATTAAGTCCAAAGTAACTCACATTAGTTATTGTCTCACATAAACAATAAATGCATTATAATGAATTCATCATATATTTAACTCTTATAAAAAAATTGACATATTTATATAAACACACCAGTTCTTCCCTTAATTATAGGTATGCATTTTTATTTTCTTAACAACTCAATTTGAATTATGTTCCACATAGTAACATACCCACCACGTAGACTCCCAAAAAGCTACAAATATTATGTTTTTTTATGTAAGAACCAAATCATAGGTGACCAAATCATTAGTACATATAAAATTTCTCAAGACCCTATCCTAAGATTGTTTAATACATACATAATTTTATTTATATTGTTTTGGAATAAATGGGTTTTTTAATATTAACATTTATATTTTATTTATATTGTTTTGGAGGTCCTTTGTTATAAATTGGTGGGAATTACACTTGGTTTAGTTTTAAACATCAAATACTCTCACCCTTTCATCATGCAACTTATAATTTATAATATAGGGAATAAGGACCAGTAGCTGTGCACCTTAAATTTATAGGAGAATAAATTATGTAGGGATTTTTTTGGTACATACAACCTACTAAATTATGTAGTATATGACCTTGTCATATCATAATTTTTATTTGGTGTGTTTAATTAGAAGGAACATAAATTTTTGACTAATTGGACCAAACAAGTTGGACCAATTATTAAACATCTAATGCAATATGTTGTGATTGGATCTTATAAACTATTATTAGGTATAAATTATAACTCAATGTAATGTTTTTATAATAACAAATAATCCTTATTTATTTTAAAATTAATTCTTATATGCCCATGTCCTATCAAAAATAATGGATCCCTCTCATCTATTGGTCATTCTCCCACATAGGTATTGAGGGTTTTACATGATGTACAATTTATACCATATTTTTTTGAATGTTGACATGAAAAATCTGATATTAATGGTATATAACATTTGCATTAAAGATGGACCTTCCCATGTGGGTTTCCATTATGGAACTACCCTTGGAGTTTTGGTAGGAAGAGGTTTTCCTTAGAATTGGTTGAGCTATTGGGCAACCAATATCTGTTGACCCAGTCACTAAATTAAAAATAATACTTATTAAAGCAAAGATCAATGTGTATGTTCAAATAAATAAACAAGTCCTCAGGAGCATACAACTTAAGTGTAAATTTGGAAACTAGACCCAGAAGATTGTTTATGAAAGGGATGACATCATTTGTAAAGGATGTAATTATGTTGGTCATGAAAGAAGCCATTGTCCATTTGTACAAAAGATGGCTGAAATAGTGATAATAATGAAGCTATTTTGAGTATCAAAGGAATAAAATGGGATCTCTCTGCACAACTCATCATCTATATCAAATCTTGGGCTTTAAGTTACAAAACTTGACATTATAAAAACACACACCAGCACTTCTATGTTTAATAGGGCTTCACATTCGGTAATGGAGTGTCACATTCAGGAAACTTCATGTACAAAATCTAATTTTTAGGGACATGAAATCCATAAAAGGAATGAAAGACTATTTTATCCTATGATGTCAAACTCTCCCATTAAATATTTGGATTTTAAGGCTCCTCCTCTTCTGGAAAAGAGGAATATGTCGAGATCTTTCAGGACTTCCTCTTTAGGGAAGAAAGATGAGGAACATCAAGAGCATAGTTCTTAGCTAGGATTGCCCCTTAGTCAGATCTTATTAAGCAACATTATTCCTCCCAAAAAAGTTCAAAGAAACCAAGTTTCCTTAAAGGGAACCCCCACATCAGGGGAAGAGAATTAGATTGAAATCAAAACTTTGAAAAGGGAGAAAAATAAAGTGGCCCCTAGTACCACTACAAGATGGATAAAGAACCATAAGGGCAAAGAAATAGTCTTTGACAATACAAAATGAAGTTAATAGGGATTGATAAGCATCTTAAGATAGTCCAAGCTTATATAATTCCAATGAATCTTAAATCAATTTTCCAGGGCCTTTTTGAATTCTCTAGTCTAGAAGTGACCCTTTGGGAATCAAAATTTTGGAGCCTTATTAAATTTTCACTAATTATTATCACGTGTTTTTGTAGTATATAATCTATTAAATGTGGTTGGTATTGTGCTTTTGGCAAAGATATATCTGATCTTTTTAGTGATCTTAATAATTGTGTTTGGTTCATTAATTGTGAGTTTTTAATGTAATAATTTTGAATATTTGGGTCATCACTTCTCCTAAAAAACATTGGTGGGACATGAATTTATTTTCTCTCCTATACGAGGAGACTCCAAATTTGAAATTTCTTCAAAATGTTTCTAGGAGCATTGAGGCTAGATGTCGTGTTTGAAACAGGGATAGTTTATTCTCTTTTTTTTTTTAAATGGAAAATGTTGAAGCCTTTGATTCAAGTAACAAGAATCCATAGAGGATTTATTTCATTCATCTAATTGAAGCTAAGAATACCAATATTTTTACATTATACATCCCTGATGAGATCCTTGATGAAGCAAAAACTAAATATAGTAATTCTCTCATTGGGAAATTCATTATAGGAAGATGTGACATTAATGTAGTCAGGAATTATTCTAATAGGAAATGGGCTGATGCTGGAGATGTTAAAATTGTAGATCTATCCAAATATTGTTTGTTATTTTAATTTGAGGGATGAGAGAATTGTCTTAAAATTCTCAATGAAGGCCCCAGGCTCATGGGAAAGGCATTCCTCATACTTCAACATTGGAACCATAACTAGTCTTCCTCAAATTGTAAATTAGATAAGATCCCTATGTGGATGGAACTTCTAGGTCTCCCTCCTTCTTTATGGGATGACAAAATCCTACAAATCATTATTGAAATTTTTGGTATACTAACAACTATTGATCCAGTCACTAGTTCTCATAAAAAAATGACCTTAGCAAGAATGTGTGTGTTAGTCAAGACAAACAAGATGCTTCCCACTTCGGTCCATATCATGTCTTGTCTCGACTCCTAGAATCAAATTATTTATTTTGATAAGGAAAAGGATATTTGTCCTAGTTGCAAGTTTTTTGGACACTCCAAATACTCTTGCCAAAAATCACAAGGAACTAGGGATGGGGTCCATAAACTATAATTACTAGGTGATGATCAGATTTCTTAGAAGAACGAAAGGGAATCCTCAAATATCTCTTCCACTGATCTCTTATAAATAATTCTTGGTTAGGATGACCACATTTTGTGTTTGGATAATCTATGGTTCATTCTATAAACCATTTTCTTGTTTTGATGGTTCTATAACTACTCTTTTTATCATTTATTTTTTGGTAATTATTTCCTTTGTCACTCTTCTCTCATTGGATATTTATAGGTCATGTGTTGGTCCTTTTGTATTTTGGTATCTACTGGTTTTTTCTCACCTATTATTTTTTGGGGAGATTCAGGCCTCTTGATGTGTCTGAACTAGTTTACACACTAGTCAAAGGTGGGTTTACCTTAATATAAACTTGTGCATTTGAGTTTTAGTGTGTTTACTATTATTTGATATTTAATTTAATTATTTAGTTGAGTATTTTACAAGTATTTTCTATTTTATTTATTGATTGAAAAATAATTTGAACAAATATTTATTAGTTTTAGGTGTACAAATAATCAACTTTATTATATTTATTATTAATATTTGAATTTTTTATTAAGAATTGAAGTGTCTATTCAACCAAATTCACCTAAACATTAATTTTATTTCTATTAAATTTTATAGAGTTAAATAAAATCATCACATATTTTAAATCACTATTGATTGAAAAAACCTAATTTGGGGTATGATTAGAGACTTGATACAGGTTGATATGTTGGCACACATGAATAAGTTTTGTAATATATATCTTATAATTTAAGATAGATATACTTAAAATTTATTTTATATTACAATTTTACAATTTAAGATAGATTTATACCCCAGGTCCACAATTTTATGCTTGGTCAACTTCTTTTTGAGCCATTGTATATCTTAATATTTTTGGGGCATCGAGAGAGAATCTTAGAAACATGATCCTTAGTAATACCTTTTATAACTATAAAGGTATTTTTTTTCATAATACATTAATATTTATTCAAATAATGTTTTTGAAGCATTGGTTATTCCCCAAGACTTGTTCAACTACCATTTCATGTGATACGAGCTAAAATTAAGATAGGTTTTAAAAATTATGACAAATCACATGACTTCATCTATAAATTATATTAAGATTGAAAAATTCACATGGTTTTAAAATTGTGATTGAAATTATCTTAGGTTTTAAAAAGTTTCATCTATAACTTATTTCTCTTCTTTTTTCATTGGCAAGCTAAGGAAAGACAAACTTAAGCACTCACTATGGTTTGTATAGGTAGAGTTAGGAAGAATGATTCTACAAGTGGATATTAATTTATTTTCACTTCAAATAAATAATAATAAATCTCATATTTGTGTCTTATCCTTCATGAATAATCACTTACACCTCAAACAACTTTTTATAAACTTGCATTCAAGAGGGGTATAGTTGTGCATCTATTTCTTATTTTCAGAGATACATGGAGATTTATGATCTTGATGAAGTTTTTTCATGTGGTAATAGGAACTATCCAATATTTTTTCCATCAAATATAACTTCTCTCTTAATACCCTTGAAGAAGATTTTAAAATTTTGCGTATTTTCCAAGTTTATAGCTATGGATGGGTAGCCCAAGTTTTGTATCATGGAAAAGGATCCATGGTGATGTTAATGATTTTGGACTCATGTTTTCAAGATGTTTTCATTAAATTACATTGTGAGAATATCAATCATGCTTCTTCAAGGACAAATTTTCTAATTTTCCTTGTTCACTGCCTTATTCACAGAGTGTGCTCATAGTCAGCTTCCACAGGGTTTCCAATAGGTTATACAGAGGTGTGAGTCATGTAGTACATGGTGGAATTTATTTTTGGGATAAATTTCAAAAGATTCATGGATTTAATGCCATGGAGGTTAAAATTATATGACAAGTGGAATTTTTCCTTCAAAATAATGATTGATTATATTGGGCTCATAGTCCCTAAAAGTTACAAATAGAGATCCTTGCCCCTTTTTGGAATAATATATGCTATGATTGAAGGATTTTAAAATGAGATTAGTTGTTTGGTATAATATACCTATAATAATATAAAAAATATGATAATTTTGAGAAGTGAAGGAGGAGCGGAAGATGGATTTTGAGACCCTTAAAAGTTGCTAAAAATCATTAAATCCAAACAGTGATATCTATAGGACATTGGATGGAAAAATTAACTTCGCACTTCCATTTGATAGTCTTAAACCATGATATAAAGGTGGAATAATTAAAAATGATAAAAATTATATTTCTAAACTAAGGTGACTAAGAAAAGGTGAAGGTTTGTGTTTTTACCTCCTAAGAACCCTCCCCTGTCTGTATACAGGCCTAAGAAGGGTCATCTATAATAGACCTTAACAAAGTCTCTACCTCAATTGGGCATATAGTGGTAAAATTGAAGATTTAGTGTGAATTGGATAATTTTAGTGTACTATTATTAAATTTTAGATTTATTTTATCCAATCACATGGCCTAAAACATCTTAGATATACCTACAAGTAGCACCTAAGCTCATAAAACATAGTCAATTAAATGATGTTGATAGAGGAGGAGGTTTAAAGTTTTGATCTCATTTAGCGTTTACAAAGTGAATGAATTTGTGAAATTAATGAAAAGTGACCTTAAAAAACTCATGGAAGACATAAATGCACCATTTACAAGGTCTAAATCTTCCCAAGGACACACCTACAGGGGTAGAATGGTGATTGTTATAGTTAGGGCAGTGGCTTACTAGTTAAGGACCTAAACATGAAGAAATGTTGTTTTGAAGGCTTATAGGTGAAGAAAAATTATGAATATGGTTTATTATCTAAGTAAAAATTAAAAAAATGTACACAAGCACCAACTTAAGCTCAAAGTAAGACCTACAAGTAGGGTCTTAAGGTGTCTCAGTCCTCAAGAGGTAGGTGTCTTAGTTTTGGAAATCAAGAATTCTAAAGATGTAATTTAGAATTAGTAATATGGTGGATTAAAAATTTCATGAGATTTTAAACATTGTGTATTGTATTTCTAAATACCAAACCTAACTCAAGTAACCTACAACCATGCCTGAATAGGGATCTCTTTATGGGCAGTCATAGACCTAACTAGGTTTCTAAGAGCATGAGGAAAGGTTTAAGGGGTAAATATATAGGATATGGTTTTAATACATTATGGGATGCATTAATTATCATTAAATATCCTAATAAAGCTCAAGTAAATGCCTAGATTATCCAAACCCAACCTATACCTTGCCTACCCTTAAATTCTGCCTATTCAAAAGTCTACCTAACAAACTTGAGGAGTTGGAGGGTCAAATGGAGGAGATAAGATATTAAAATTGGTACAAATCATCGTTAAGAGTCATGGAAGAGGATAAGATAATAAATTTGTTAAGGTAAATATTTTAAATCTTCTCTATTTTGTCTCAGAGTAAGGGTAGTTTTGCCATTAATAAGGAGACAATTTGAAGGGAAAATGATGAAATTGATGACCAAAGGGAAAGAAAGGACCAAATGATTATTGGATAAGTTGGAAGACACATATAAAAAGATACAACACCTTGATATAATCCTTGGAATAAAATAGGGTACCCTACACAAGGAGGTTTTCAGTCATGTGGGAGAGAAACCCTTAGGCCTAAAAGCCAATTGAGGGTCATGTGCATTTTTGACCTTATCCATGATTTAAAATTGACTAGTTAATTATTTAATGGGTATTTTTAATATTTTTAATCCATTATAAAATTTATGGACTCCATCAATCTAGCTAAAAACTCCTACAATAAAACTATGAACTCCATTAGTATAAACCTTGTTTTAAGACCTGATGGTGAAAATGATCCTAAAAGTACATCTATATGGATGAATTTGACCATGAGTGCTGAATAATTTATTTCCAACTCCATAAGGATCAGAGCCATGGGATCATATTGTATGGACCTATAAGTAATAGGGAAAAATAGGGCTTATTTTTACCATTTTTTGTGTTGTCCAGGCATGGTGAACTTTCAAGAGACCAAATAACTTTTGAAGGAAATATTAGGACTTTTTATAAGTACCCATAGTCATTAGATAAGGTATATCAACTCCTAAGTGTACCTACCAATTCTCTCTTTTTAGCCAGTCTAATGAGCCAGCTAGGGAAGACTTAGAGAAAATGGTGAATCTTCATTTGGAGAGCCTTTTAAGGATTTTTTATTGTAACTAATTCCATATAAACTTGGGAAACATGTCATTCTTATTATTTTATGGATAATATTTTAGGTTTGAAGAGTTTTTGGTACCAAGTGTGAGAGGTGTAGGGAAAAGGGATATTTTAGGACTATCTTGGATTATGGTGCATGGAAAAAATGATAGGGATGATAAAGAGCCTAAAAAATTCATTTGAGGACTTTTTTATAACCCCTTATAATTATAACCATCATCAAATTTGATCAATTGCAATTACAAGGTAGTTTTGGAAGGATAATTGTCAAGGGCAGTTTTATGTGCATGAAAAGGAGTTTCTAAACCATTTGTAGGTCATAAATGATTTCAAATGACATTTTTAAATATTAACACTATATACCTCACCCCATATATCTCTCTCTCATTCATTTTTAACTAATTTGAGAAATTTGACACATGTCCAAGTGACTCTTGGACTCCCCTTCTCTATCTCTTCCCATTCCTTCCATAAATTAAGCCTTCTTGGTTGTTGTATGATATCTCTCTAATGGGGTATGGAAAAACCCTACCAAATTTTTACCTTGAATCAATAAAGATATCTATTTCTTACCTCATTCAATAATTATCTAAGTTTATGTGATGGTTGTGATCTTGTGCAAGTGTATCTTAGCTTACCTTCACATGTCAACTTTCTTAGTACCTTGTGAGTTTAAAGACTTATATTTTTAGGCCAGAAAGAAGTGTCAAATATAGCTTTAGGTGTATTTAATATCTCATTAAATAGTGTGTCTTAGAATGCCTATCATCTAAGTCTTCCTAGCTTGAACCAATTTCAAGACACCATGTTGAAACATAGATGCAAGAGGGAAGGCTGTCATTGGATGGAGTGTATGTTAGGCTTATCTTGGTTAAAAGTGCATGTCAAAAAGTGTGAGTAGAGAAAAAATTTGGTGAGTCAACCCTTTAGTATAGTTTCCTTTTCATGCAAAATTATAACCCTTTTCCCATAAACAAGCATTAGTTTAGGTGATAAGCACTTAAAGAAGAATCTAGAAAGCTAGCCCTCATAAACAGGGATTCATCTCCCCTTCAAGTTCACACAAAACGTGAGAGATGGTTAAATTCTACATCAAATTTTAGGATTTTAATAGAGTGTCTTAAGGTGAACAATTTGATGATAATAGTTCTATCACACCTGGTGGAATAATTGAATTCAAGTGAAGGAATTCTTGGTGTTATCCTTCAACTCATCAGCCTCTAAAGGAAATCAAATCACCAATGGTGACTCTGAATAATTTCAACTAGTGTAAGTAGTCCTAGTGTTTCAAAACATCAATTTTGGTATGTATACTTCATCCTCTAATTACCATGTAGCTCCTTATCAAGATGGTTCTAATTTTGGTGTTCATGGCTTCTCCACAAGCTACCCTCAAGAGAATACACTTCATTGAGTTCCATATTAACCTTTCTACCCTCCTCCAACATCAACTCACTCCTATTACCAAATTTTTGTCCCTAATGATCAATTTGAATAAGATGAGAATGAATTGAACCTAGATTTGGAGGGTTTAAAAAGTAAATTGAGGGAGTTGAAAGAAATTTTGAAATAGTAGTAAGTAATGAAACATCAATGTCATGTTCCTCAACAAGTCAAGGAAGTTTTTCCTTCTCCTTTCATTTACACCATGATCATTGATAACATCTTGATTCATAATTGTGCCTTTAGTACTGCTACAATTCATTTTTTTATACCTAAGGAAATGTTTAATGAGTTGAACTTGTAGTATGAGTGTGATCCTAGAGTTGAATTGTAATTAGAAGGAAGAGATGTAAACATAAAGGTGTCTTTTTATTTTCTTGCTTATCCTAATGTTAGAATCCCACAAGATATAATAGTTATAGATGTGCAACCATACTTTGCTCTATTCTTAGCTAATAACTTCATGGCTAAGATTGGGAGAAGGGTGTCCAATGATATGTCATAGTTTATCTTCAAGTTTAAGTCTAGTTGGAAAGACCAAATTGAGTCAAATATGCATAACAAATTTCATTTATAGCTCCTCTTTTCATTAAAACCAAAGTTTGATCATTCTCATTCTTTTACTGCTAAGTCTCCTCCCAAGCTTACTAAGCCTACTCAAGAGCCTGCCATAGATTCGTATTGCTGTACATATTAGACCAAGAACCTAAACTATGTCATGCCTAACCTTGAGATGAAAGAAGGTCCTATGCCTAGTTAGATTATGAAAAATGAGAATTGTGGTGGGAGAAATTCAAGAGGTCTGGTAGGTTGTTCTAATTCTCCATCTACCCTTCATGCTAGAGCTTCTCATAAATTATAAGACATACAAAAGGTTGAAAAGGTACTTGAAGAATTGCCATTTAGTGCTTATTCTCTATTGCCTTCACAACTGGAGAATCAATTGATTATTCCTAAGACTTCAAGAGTTAGAGGATGATGCTGCCATAGATGAGTTCCTTAAAAATATTGAAGATGATACCTCAAGCAACTATAATGAAGAGATTATCATTAACACACTTTTTCACCCTAGTAGATCAATTTTTGAGCTTGAGGAAGGAGTTGATGACATGGAGCAGCAAATAGAGGTTTTGGGAGAAGAAGACACTTTAGATGTAATACAAGAAGAAATAGACCTTGAATGGATTGATGAATTGCCATAGTTTATGGAAGATGATTATGATAAACTTGTAACACAAGATGAATAAGTGGATCTTGAAGGTGGTATGATTTAAGGAGAAGACATAGGTTACATGTACATGCAAATGTTCCAATAATATGAAGATGAGATTGATAAACTTAACATTTCAATGTTAGATGATGGAGAATGCAAGCATGGTGAGCTATCTTCCCATTTATTTGATGAATTTTACTCTATCTTTGATGAAGATAGTGACCCAACCATGAGACATGAGTTGGATGATGTTTAAGAGCATGTTGTTGAGTAGATAGAGACCCTTATTTTTGAGAAATAAGGAGAGGAATAAATTTGGTATGATAGAGGCATTGAAGAGGGAGCTTTGGAATAAGAGAGTGATGATTTTTGGGATGAATTAGAGGAATTTTATCTCAATTCAAAAATCATACCAGCTACCCTTCCTTAAGAGGATCATGTAGAGGCTAGGGATCATTTTGTCAAACTTATTAAAGAAATAGAGAAATATGAGTTGGTCTAAGATACATACCAAGAAGTATATGAACAAAATGAGCCTTATAATGATGAGATTACACCCTTTGATGTATTGATGGACTACACTATCATGAAGGAATAACATGAAACATGTTTCAAGGAGAAATATTAGTACATAAATGTTGAATACATGTTTGAATCTGATTCATTTGGACATGTGCCAATAAGGTGGCAAGCAAAAAGGATGAGTCACCAAGATCCTACTTCAACAAACTACTTGGTTACCACCATGAGGTTGCTTGTCATGAAGGAGATCTAAGAAGATTCCCCTTTGATCCAGGAGGGGGAAAAAATATTAGGTTAGGTGTACATATTAGTTAGCTTTTAGTTGTGCCTTGTTTCCCCTAAGTTTTTATTATCATAAGTGTGTTTGCTTTGGCCTCTACGTGTGTTATTCTTTCCCTTTGTGTGGTTTAGGTAGCAACTATTTGTCTTTTTGATCAAGGGTTTGAGTTAATGGTCAAAGTATCTTATTTATCTTAGTCCTTAGATGAATCCATAATCCCAATGGATTGATAATTCTACTAGTCTAGTTAGTATAGTAGGCATACTACCCCTATGAGTCACTAATTTGTTGACCAGTTTTGACTTTTAGGTCAAAATAGGGTACCCCTAGTAAACAAACTTCACTTTTATGCATATAATTGGGTATAATAAGTTTTAATAAGGTGTTTCATAGGTCAATTAGTGTCAATTTATATTGTACCAGCTTTGGTTAATTGTTCTCTATGTTCATTTATCATTTTAAGTCATTTTGAGGTGTTTAAATGGTGCATTTAATGCTTTTTACAGATTTATTGGGATAATTTCAAGTTAAAAATTCTGATTTCATGTTCCATGTGTCCTTATAAGTCCTAGGAAGCTGACATAACTGAATAAATGGTAGGTTGTTTAGAAAAAGGGTAGTTTTCTTGACTAAAGAGAGAGAAAAGGACACTTGTACAGCTCCTTGGGAAGTGTGCCATTTGGAAAAAATGGTGGTGTGACTCTTCACGTTCCCATAGGTCATTTAAATGTTTATATTTAAAATATTTCATAAAAAGTTTCATCAACTTATTTATCTTCTTTTTCCATTGGCAAGCTAAGAAAAGGCACATTCAACACTCACTATGGTCTGTACAGGTGGAGTAAGGAAGAATGATTATATAGGTGGATATTAATATGCTTTAACTTCACATACATAAAAATAACTCTCACATTTTGGTCTCCTCCTTCATGAACAATCACTTACACCTCAAACAACTTTTTATAAAATTGCATTAAAGAGGGGTATGGTTATGCATCTATTTCTTGTTTTCAGAGATCCATGGAACTATATGATCTTGATGAAGTGTTTTTATGTGGGAATAGGCCCTATAATTTTTTTTCCCATCATCTATCACTTCTCTCTTAATTCCCTTGAATGATATTTCAAAATTATGCTTATTTTCCAAGTTTATAGCCATGGATGGGTAGCCTGAGTTTTGAAATGTGGAAAAGGATCCATGGTGATGTTAATGATATTGGACTCATGTTTACAAATTTTTTTCATTAAATTACATTGGGATAATTTAATTCATGATTATTCAAGGCCAAATTTCCAATTTTCCTTTTTCACTGCTTTGTTGGCAGAGTGTGCTCACAGTAAGCTTCCACAGGGTTTCCAATAGGTTGTACAAAGGTGTGAGTCATGTAGTACATGGTGGAATTTATGTTTGGGATAAAATTTAAAAATATTAAATTATTTCATGACATGGAGGTTATAATTCTATGCTAAGTGTAATTTTTCTTTCAAAACATTGATTGAATGTATTGGGCTCACAGTCCCTAAAAGTTGTAAACAAAGATCCTTGCCCCTTTTTGGAATAATATATGTCATGATTAAAGGATTTTATAAATGAGATTATTTTTTGGTATAATATCATTATCCTCCTATAATAACTATTATAATTTTTAGAAGGAAATGAGGAGTGGAAGATGGAGTTTGAGACCCTTTAAAGTTGCCAAAAATCACTAAATCCAAATAGTGATATCTATAGGACATTGGATGGAAAAATTGACTTTGTACTTCCATTTGATAGTCCTAAAACATGATATCAATGGGGAATAATTAAAAATTATCAAAATGACATTAATTAACTAAGGTGATTAATAAAATGTGAAGGTTGATGTTTTGACCTCCTAAGAACCCTTCCCTGTCCGTACACAACCCTAGGAAGGGTCATCTATAGTAGGCCTTAACAAAGTCTATACCTAAATTAGGAATATAGTGGTCATATTGAAGGTTAAAATTGAATTGGATACTTTTATTTTAATATTATTAATGTGGAGAGTGATTATATCCAATCATATGGCCTAAAATGTCTCAGATACACCTACAAGCAACACCTAAGCTCATAAAACATAGTCAATTAAGGGACGTTAATAGAGGAGGAGGTTTGAAGTTTGGACTTCATTTAGGGTTTCAAAATTGGATGAATTGGTGAAATTAAGGTAAATTTACCTTAAATAAATCATGTAAGACCTAAATACACCATCTATAAGTCCTAATTCTTCCCAAGGACAAACCTACAAGGGTAGAATGGTGACTGTTACAGTCAGGGTAGTGGCTTACTAGTTAATGACCTAAACATGAAACAATGTTGGTTTGAAGGATTATAGGTGATTAAAAAACATGAATATGGTTTATTACCTAATTAAAAATTGTAATAAGGTCCACAAGAACCAATTTAAGCTCAACTTAAGACCTACAAGCAGGTTCTTAAGGTGTCTTAGTTTTGGAAATCAGGAATGCTAAAGATGGAGTTTTACCTTAACAAGATGGTGGATGAAAATTTTAATGAGATTTTAAACATTAAATAAGGTGTGTATTTTTTTCCTAAATACCAATCCTATCTCAAGTAACCTACAGCTAGGCCTAAACATGGATCTCCGTATGGGCAGTCATAGACCTAGCTAGGTTTCCAAGAGCATGAGGAAGTGTTTAAGGGGTAAATAGCTAGGAAATGGTTTGAATAAATTATTATATGCATTAATTATCCTTAAATATCCTAATAAATCTCAAGGAAACCCATAAAATATCCAAACCCAACCTATACCCTGCCTACCCTCAAATTATGCCTATTCAAAAGTATACCTAACAAAATTGAGGAGTTAGAGGGTCACATGGAGGAGTTAAGCGATAAAAATTGGTAAAAATAATCCTTATGAGTCATGGAAGAGGATAAAATCATAAATTTTCTAAGGGAAATATTTTAGACCTTCTCTATTTTATCTTAGAGTAGGGTTAGTTTTGTCATGCATAAGGAGACAGTTTGAAGGGAAAATGATGAAATTGATGATTAGAGGGAAAGAAAGGACCAGATGATGATTTTAGAAGCTAAAGGACATATAATAAAATCTAAAACACCTTTATATAATCCTTGGAAGCAAACAAGGTACCCTACACAAGGAGGTTTACAATCATGTAGGAGAGAAACCCTTAGGCATAAAATCCAACTAAGGGTCATGTGCATTTTTTACCTTATCCATGATTTAAACTTGACTATTTAATTATTGAAAGGGTATTTTATATATTTTTAAGCCATCATAAAATCTATGTACTCCATTAGTCTAGCTACAGACTCCTACAACAAAACTATGGACTCCATCAGTATAAACCTTGTTTTAGGACCTGATGGTGAAAATGAGCCTAAAAGTGCATCTATATGGATGAATTTGACCATGATTTTTGAATATAAGTTATTAAAAACTCCATGATAATTAGATCCATGGGATCAAATTGTATAGATATATATGGAATAGGGAAAACTATGGCTTATTTTGACCATTTTTTGAGTTGTGTAGGCATCGTGAACTTTCAGGAGACCAAATAAATTTTGGAGGGAAGATTAGGAATTTTTATAAGTCCCCATGGTCATTATATTAGGTTTATTAACTCCTATGTGTGCCTACCATTTCTCTCTTTTCATCCAATCTAGTGAGCCAACTAGGGAAGACTTAGAGAAAATGGTGAATCTTCATTTGGAGAGCCTTTTAAGGCTTGTTTGTTGTAGATAATGTCATAGAAACTTGGGAAACATGTAATTCCTCTTATTTTATGGATCATATTTCAGGTTTTAAGAGTTTTTGGTGCTAAGTGTGTGAGGTGTAGAGAAAAGAGCTATTTTGGGACTATTTTGGATGATGGTGCATGGCTAGAATGATAGGGATGATCAAGAGCCTCAAATATTAATGTGAGGACTTGTTTATAACCACTCCTAATCAGAACCATCATCATATTTGATCATTTATAGTTACAAGGTAGTTTTGGAAGGCCAATTTTCATGGACAAGTTTATCTGCATGGAAAGGAGTTTCTAAACCATTTTGTAGGTCATAAATGATTTCAAATGACATATTTAACTCCTAAAACTACATATATCACCCCATCTCTCTCTCTCTCTCTCTCTCTCTCTCATTAATTTTTAAGATTTGAGCAAGTTGACACATGTCTAAGTGACTCTTGGACTTCCATTCTCTATCTCTTCCCATTCCTTCTATAAATTAATCCTTCTTGGTTATTGTATGATATCTCTCCACTAGGGTATGGTGAAGCCCTACCAAATTTTTTCCTTGAATCAATAAAGATAGCTATTTTTTACGTCATTAAAGAATTTTCTAAGTGTATGTGATGGTTGTGATCTTGTGCAAGTGTATCTTAATTTACCTTCACATGTCAACTTTCTTAGTACCTTGTGAGTTCAAAGACTTCTCTTTCTAGGTCAGCAAGAAGTGTCAAATAGAGTTACAGGTGTAGTTAATAGTTCATTCAATAGTGTCTTAGAATTCGTATTGTCTAAGTATTCTTAGCCTAAGCTAATTTCAAGACCCCATGTTGAAACATTGATACAAGAGGGAAGGTTGTCATTAGATAGAATGTATGTTAGGCTTCTCTTGGTTCAAAGTGCATGTCAGAAAGTGTGAGTGGATCAAACATTTGGTGTATCATCCCTTTAGTATAGTTTCATTTTCATGTAAACTTCTAACCCTTTTGGCATAAACAAGCATTTGATTATGTGATAAGCACTTAAAGAAGAATCTAGGGGGATAACCCTCATAATCTAGAGATTCATCTCTCCTACAATTTCACCCACAACATGAGAGATGATTCAATGTTGCAACAAATTGTAGGATTTTAATAGAGTGTCCTAGGGTGCACAATTTGATGACAACAATGTGTTTTAGGACAATGTTTACATTATTTAGTGATTTATTTCCACATATGAAACCTATGTAACACCCTTAGAATCTTATGTAGTGATAATAAGCATACCATGTAGTAAGATGGTTCTATAAATGACTCAGTACCATCTATGACATCTTAAGCCATGCCCATGAACTTATGGTACCCTTGATGGATTTCAAAATGCCTTGAAACATAAAACACATTAATGTATATATGTGAATGGCTCAATATCCTCATGGAAACTCTACACCATGGTAGGTGGTAGTGGAACTTCTTGAGCTTATGCCATTTTATATTACCTATCAATATGCCACACATTTAATTCTAATTGTCACACATGTAAGAAAGTAAATCATCAACTGTTACAAGATAATAATTATTTCATACATATCTCCTTTGTAACTAAATTATTTTAATGATATATTTTAAGCCATTTGACCTTTTTATGAGTATTAATCAAGAAGAAAGATTTGAATGGACATGGTCATATTTATAACATGTTAGCTTGCCTTAACTATCAAACATTTTTTTATCATTATAATCACATTCGATACTATCAAAGTTGGTTTGGATGTGCTTCCCCATTTTTGATCATGGAAATTATCATTCTCATTCTTTTTTGTCCTTCATAGTCTAGAGAATTTAGTTAACAAGTGTCTTCCTTTTCTAGTTATGAGAATTCTCAATCTCAATAGTATTGTGTACTATAAACATATGTACCAATAACCTAATTTTTTATCAAATAAAAGCAAATTTATTTTGTTAATATATTTTCATATAAATGTGTAATTCTCATTCCACATATTATTTATATTCCATTGTATGTTGTAAAATTATGAAACTCCATTTAAAAAATCCATCTGATTTAAATAGATATATATATTTTTACTATGCACCACCTAGGAAGTGCAAAAATCATTGGTATTAGAGCTATGATTTTGACATGCCATCATGTCATTAGTTTTATACACTAAGTCAAAAATTTAATGTCATATGTGCACTCATAATTTATCTATTGCAATGAAGGGTAAAGTGATCAATAAGAAAAATAACACCTAAATTAAACTGTCCATTTCAAAATATTTAGATGAGAACACACACTTTATCAATGCCATCCAACATCTTTAGCACTAGAATCAATACTTGCATTATGATTACTAGTCCAAGGAGAAAATATTTATTTTTTTCATGGAGAAGTTAAAGTATGACATGGCTTATGTTTTGTGTTGAACATGTTGTCATCAAAAATATTATTCAAGCTGAGGATAGATGTGCTCAAGTCATAGTGAAATCAATATTGGTGTAGGTTTTTGTTTCCTAGTTGGGATATTTATTTCCCTAGGTTTTTTTTACACCTTTTATTAATATTTCTTAGGTTAATAAATCATGTTTAATTATGTGAGTAGGTTATGAGGTGTCACCTTCCTATTGGTTGGTATTTCCACCTCCACCCTCTCTCTTTTCTATTTAAACATGCTACCTAGCTTGTATTTGTCATCTTGATTTTGAATCCTCAAAATGTTAATTTTATTTTGGAGAATTTGCATTACTCCCATGGAGACTAACTCTATGTTTTTATTTTGATCTTGTATAATTTTATTTCATAGTTTAATATCTATTTATTTGTATTAGTTTCTCAGGTTATTCATATTTTTAGATCCTAACATGGTATTAGAGCAGTTCTATGTGCAAGAATAGATTTTAGTTTCCATATTTGAGAGATTTTTTTGGTGGGGGATAATAAGATTGTTATAGGTTTCCCAAAAACCAAGTATGCTCTTCTCTTACATCTTTGGATGATCTGGCAAAAAAGTTTGATGGAAGGTTTTAACCTCTAGAGTTCAACATATTTGTATTTTTTAAATCTGGTTGGTTGTAGCATTCTAGTTATACTGGAAACATTTTTAGCTATTCCAATGCATACAGAAGGCTCAAGAAAGTTAGAAATGGCTTTCATTTCATCATATTTGGAGATCATATGAAAAATTTACAAACAGGGTTTTGTACTCAGATTTATTATTCTATAACTTTGGCCATGAAGGAACATTGGTTTATTTGAAGCATTCTTGGTTACACTGAGATCTACATGGAGATATTTGAGATCAACATATTTTTATATTTTCATTTGGTGTTTGGAAGTATCATGCATAGGCATCAAATAGATCTATGCTTTGTATAATGGAAACATAGATCTAAGCTAGGCATTGGAATTTCTTATCTGCATATAAGCACATGGATATAGTCTGGTGTGATGCCATTACTCAACATCCCCTCACCATGCAAGTCAATCCTATTTCCCTACCATGAAGATAGGTGACCTTGTACGTAGAAATTTTGGTTTGGTCATAAAAGGCATTACTTGTGTGTACTATGTGGAATTTTTGTCTAAGCTACTATGTATAAGAAGGTACAACATAGATCTCTTGGTGCCTCAGACCAAATTTCAAACAACTTGCCATTTCACCAATTCTTTACATGTTGAATTCCTTTGGCCAATTCTTTACATGTTGAAGTCCTTTGGTTAATCCAAGACCCGATATTTTTTTGTCCTTAAAAGGTCAATGGTTATATCCCTCCATCATTATTGGTATAGGCTACATGGGTGGGTTGACAATGGCCATGATAGTGCTCAAGTTCCCTGAGATCAAGGTCATGGTGATCAATATTTTTTTGTCATGTATTAACAGACTCATCTTTACATAGGTTTCATAGATTTTGACATCAAGCACAACCTATGTACCACCACCTAGCTAGACCTCATTAATTTATTATAAATATATTCTACCTATTGATGGAATTCTAGACCTACTAATGGTGTTAGTATCTGGTGATTCTCTAAGTTGTAGGTTGTGAAAAAACATGGCAATATCCTTGGAGCATGATCAAACCTACCTTAACCTCCATCCCATTTATAGATTGATCTGACCATGCAACCAACATAACAAGGGTAATATTTGTCAAAAAGAACCTAGTTTCATCTTTGCTTGAAAATCTACTCTTCCCTCTAATGGCAGTGCTATTTCTTTTAGGCCTATAATCTCCTTCCAATGGCGGTCTTCAAGCCTTAAAAAATCCAATAATGGAAGCACCCAACTTATCTTCTCTCAATATCTTTACCAAATTCAATGCTAAACCTAAATGCCCTAAAATAATTAGAAATTAAAGAAAGTTTTTTTAATTTTATTTAAATATCTTTGGATAATTTAAATTAAAACCCCATCAAAAAGGCTTTTTTAGAAAAACACACGTAGGGGTGATTGGACCATGTCATTTTTTACTTTAATTGAGGTGAAGAGATCCATAGTTTATCACTGATTCCAATGACTAGTTAGAATGCTAGGTAACCCCTTAGCATTAGGCATATTTTAATCATTTAGTGCAATTTTTATAAAAAATGGGCTATTGACAGGAATTTGTTTTGTTAATATCTTGCAAATGGTAGCTCAAAAATGAGTGCCATCTTTTGAAAAAATGTGTATTTTTCAATTTCCCACATAGCTAGCCCATTTGCATTGTAAAATTCATTGAATTATAAAGTTCCATAATTTGGGGGGGGCTACCTAACTAGTGAAAAGAGGGGTTATCATTATGTTGGTTTTTGTCTACACATCTTCTCTTTTTCACACATGATTTTTTCATCATGGTTAACACATTTAATGGGGTTAATTATAATCATAAACTAAGAGAAAGTTTCACTTTTGGGGTTTCATCATGGATATTAGTAATGAATTCCATAAACCTATTATAAGGCTAAATTTAGAGAACTATTTGTCTTGGAAGTAAGGGATAAAAAATCATTGCCTAGAGCAAGATCTACTACCTTATCTTCTAGGACTTGTTCTTGAAACAACTACCTATAAATAAAAGAATGAATGGTTTAAAAATAATGACATGGTCTATGGCCTAATATGTCTAACTATATCTAAGGATATTATGCATCATATTGAGCATATTCAGTACCCTTTCACTACATGGACCATCATCTAGTAGTTGTATGGAGACATTGGATCTTCATCTGAAAGTGATACTTCCTTGGATGACCAAACACCTACTAAGATTCCTGATTTCTCTTCTTTTGTGGACACATCTTTATTGTATGATCTATTTATATGGTTGATAGACATTGACACCTAATCGATTATTGAAGACATTTTGCATCCTCTTTCACCTGTTGCTACTTTAGAGTTTAGAGTTGCTTCATCAAATGATTTCAGTGAGTCTTTGTAGCATGACGTACATATTCTTTCAATTTTATCATTAATTTTTGATCTCTTGATAGGTATTCCAGACTTGTTTATGGAGAATCATATTGTAGATGTGGACAACATATTTTAGGGTCTATCTCTCTTTTTTGATGACAACCTCATCACAAATGTTATCACATCATCATCATCTTTGAGTCTTGTTTATCATCCATTTCTACATGGTCCTGGGTTGTCACCTAATTCTTTGATTAGGCATGTACCTATTTAGATTGTGGCATCTTCACTTATGGACATGGTAACATTTGAGAAGTTTTTAGATTTGACGATCTTTATTCCCTCATATTCTTTTCTGGAATGGGGATATTATTTTCACTCTTCTACAATTTTATTTCTTCCTAAGGGGAGGAATGTTGTTCAATGTAATTGGATCATTTTTAGCATTTAGTGTCAGGCATCTACTATCATTGTAGGAGGATCTCATATTTGGAGGGGGATTCTTAGCTCCTTCTTTCCTTTCTCTCTCTTTTTTGGGTGGGTATAGTCTCTTTGGGGGGGGGGGGGGGGCGTGGTTACTTCTATTTTGTGGGGATTTTATGTACATGGGTACCTCACTAGGCTTTAGTTTCCGGGACCCATATTTTCACCCACCTAAGTTATACTTAAAGGGGGTGTTGGTGTATGATTTTATTTCCTAATTGGGATATTTATTTCCCTGTGATTTTCCTACACCTTTTATTAATATTACTTAGGTTAATAAAGCATGTTTAATTAGGTGAGTAGTTTATGAGGTATCACCTTCCTATTGGTTGGTGTTTCCACCTCCTCCCTCTCTCTTTTCTATTTAAACATGCTACCTAGCTTGTATTTGTCATATTGATTTTGCATCCTCATAATGCTATTTTTATTTTGGAGTATTTGCATTACTCTTATAGAGAATAACTTTGTGTTATTTTAATCTTGTATCATTTACTTTCATAGTTTAATATCTATTTGTTTACACTAATTTTTTGGGTTATTCATCTTTTTAGATTCTAACAGTCAAATCAAGAACTTCTTTCAAAGGAATAAGAATTAACATGACTAAAATTTGAGTGTACATGATTTCAAGCATTTGATACTCTATTTATTATCACATACCATGCCCAATAATGATCTTCAATGCTTAAATAATGATAATTGAGAATCTAATAAGTCTATGTCATTCTCTTTAGTATGCTTCAACACTTTTATTTTATAGTTTCAAGAAACACACCAAAGGGATTGGTTCTATGTCATTAAAGAAAATAAGTGATGAAGACCAAGGCCTAGGAAAGAAGTGACTAAGGCATCATTAATCAACTTAAGACAAATATGAGATTCTGCCAAAGTGGTCTTGGTTATGTTGATTGTATCAAAAGTAGATAAGGTTTCACATACTTCTCCCCATAGTCAATCACCAAATACACTTCACATCACATTAAAAAAATGGTTTAAGTGTTTTCACTTGTGTTCCAACCCATCATCTCATTGATAAAATTGAATAAGATGTATGCACATCAAAATAACGCTCAACTAAATGACTATTTCAATGGGTATAAGCCTATCGGTAGAACTTTATGAAAAACATCCTTAAGTATGCACATAAATCTCCCAACAACAAATTGTGCAAAAATAATGAAAACACAATGTATGCCATTATAATAACCTATGAAAAACATTATAAATAAAATTGAATAGCTTAGCTATGCTAACCATAAAGACATTCTCAATCAAGACACATAAAACACAATCCAATTACATGCATTCTATTTTAACATAGTAGTCATAAAACTAAATTATATTGGGATATTCCTCCTTATGGTATTTTTGGAAAAACATCCATTCCCAGTTTACTTATTAGTTCACAGACATAATTTCTCAAATGATAACTCATTCATTGAAACTACACTATGGGTGGATGGACCTTGAAATTTATATAAATACCACCTCATCATTGAGACATACTTATAAGCATAAATCTTGTTACATCAGTAATATATTAGATAAAACAATGCCATGTTTCACATATTTGGATACATTCATATTAACATAGTGCATATTTTTTTCATAGGACATTTCATACTAAGACATTTATATTTTTGCATCATCAAAAAATCATCTATTTTTGTAGAAAAATGTCATGCATGTGTAGAAGCAGTTTCATAGTTATTATCATAGGTAGATCATTGAATGCTTCTCAACTTCACTCATGTATCACATAGTCTTGATATTGACATCAGACTCATGTCACTATAGACAATCTTTGTTTCAAACTTATGTTATTATGACTAGTCTACACCAAAATATACACTAATCAAACATTGGTATTATACTTATAATTTTGAAATGTTCCTAAACATGTAACATCTATCTAAAATGTATATGCTTCATTTATAATATGCTCTCAGGTATAATTATTTTTCACATATCCATCTAGAAGGAAACATAGGTATAATCACACCCCTCTTATCAATATTATAATATAAGGATATTTCATATAACCCTTGGCATTTTCAATCATCTATAATAGGTTCTACACAAAGCTATTAGAATAAAAAACAAACTTTCAAGCATCCATAATAAGTTCATCACCACCTTACATTCTACTAGTGGTGACTACTTTTTCCCCTTCATTAACATCTATCATCACTGTAATTCCTTAATCTTTCACTCCACCTTCAACTAGGCTAGCCTCTATTATTGTAAATCCAATAATGACTTACATAAGTAGTCCCAAAACCCCTCCTATATCACCCTAAAGTGAAAGAGAAATAAGTATAAATACCTAAGGAGAGGGAAGATAGAGGAAGGGGTACAAGAAGGTCAGACCCTATCCTAATCTATAATAGAGATGAAGAGGATGAAATATGGAAAATTAAGGATGAATAGATGTAAGGACCTAAAAATTAGGAATCATGGTCAATTAGTGAGATTATAGAATCAAATGAGGAAGATTAATGGTTGGCTAAAGGGAGTACTCAATCAAGATGAACTGATTCATCATCAGATAAAGAAGAAGGAATGGAACAAGATGTAGGGTTTAAATTATAGACATTCATGCAAGAGGTAACATCAACCACACCTCCAATTATTTATCCTTTGGTTATAAGTCTTCCAAGTCTCCATTATTTAGCCACTTATTTAGTTTCTATAATTACAATTGGTGTGATAGATTCTTTTCATTCTTTTCATTCATTTTCTCAAACAAACCAACCTCGAAATGTAGCTACACTTCTAGGTTTACCTACTACAACCCAACTCACTACTATGAGTGTTGGGGTTTATTATACTTTCATTATTTATTATTTATAAAACTTATTAAGTGCCCCAATACCTATTCATTATTTGTTATAACTAATCCTCAGTCACCATCCCCAAGAAAAGGGGTATGTTTTGAGAACTTGATTTATACTATTTTTTATACATAAATTACCCCTCCCAAGCCATATATAATAATATAAATGCCCATTGGTCATGCTGCACAAACATAGACACCTATAGTTTTAGTTTAAAGAATAGTATGGAAAACCAAATACATCATAGATACACCTGTCCAAAAGTAGGTTAATGATCAGAGGAAATCAATACCTCCTTTTCTTGTATTAGGGACATCTTCCCCCACAACTATGATTCCTCTTGGGAAATAACATTAAAATACTCTTACAAGGAAAGAAAAATATATAGAAAAATAAGTTTCCTTGAATGTTCATGCATGGCAGGAAACTATAATGAGAATAATAAATAGGGAGGCAATACCTTGTAATAGTAGAGTACTCTGCAATCAATTTTTACTTTGAAAGAAAAAATAACACTATGAGAAAAATTAATAAGAAAATTTTGGTTATAGAGGATCAATAGATAGATATGGATCAGAGAGAAGATATCTTCTTTCTAACTAAGAGAAGGAAGGTCAATCCCTTAGACCCATTAGATGTAGAGAAGACCCTTACAATTTTAGGAATGCTACAAGAGGAGTTATAAATAAAATGTTTAGAAATTTTGACCAAGAAATTTAAAAGACATAAAAAAGGAGTACAATCCAAGATCCTAAAAAAATTGTGGACAACTTGGAGGGAGCTGCTAGGAAGTTGTATGATATAATTCAACTAATAAGGTATGCAAAGACCACATCATAACCTAAATGGGGGGACATCTTGAAGTCTTTTAATAAAATAAAGGACATTGATGTTAAACTTTATTTATTTATCCAAGATACCAAAAATAAATCATATGTCCAATTGAACTTAATGAAAACATCTGAGATTTCATAAGAATAGATCTTAATTGAAACTAAGAGAGAGAACTACTCGAGTGACATCAGGAGATTCAAACTCTCATTCAATAATTTTATAATTAAGAGAGAGAGGAAATGCCCATTTTGTAGGATCTAAGATTAACTGAGGTAAGTACCATTTTAAAAACTTACTTAGAGTTGTGGTTGACAACTTTTAAGATGAGATTGAAAGCATAATTTATAGAATAAATAATGAAATTATGAAGCGATTAAATTTTACTAGGGACAAAATTATAGGATCTAAGACATTACATGCAAGAGTCAAATATGTATTGGTTTCACATTAGAAGTTGATGAACAAGATTCCGTAGTTGCTTAAGAGGCCATTGATTGATTATGAGACCATTAACACAGAATTCAAAGTAATCCATTTGATATATCTATTGATGGAAGTAACCAAATAAGAAAATTTAGTATTAGATCAATTTAATCTACCTTTTTAGAGAACTCAATATCCCAAATATACGTTGGTACAAACACAAACTGGGCCTGCTTACGTGCCACTCCCAATTTTGCTGATTATAATTGTAGTAACTATTATAGTTCCTCCACCTATCAATTTTAATTCTTCTTCAGCTAAAGGTGCCACAAAAAAAATTATATAAATATAAATATGCAATTTCATGTTTTTGATAAGTTATAAATTTAATTTTAAATATACGTTGCACGTATATATTATATTTTTGGTTGTGAAATTCAATTATGAGTTGACTACTGTACATGCATCCTTTGTATAATGTTTGGATGTAAGTCCTATTTTTATAACTTATTATTATATATTTCTTGAGAGAAGAGGCTTTTCCCATCCCAATCCTATTTATACTTTTAACCTCCTAGTCTTAAAGGGAGGATAATTTTGGCTATTAAGATTAATAAGAAATTTTGAGAAGTTATAAAATTTTGGTCTTGATGTATAAATAATGATTCTTATTCAACTTATGTATCATGTAAGAAGTTTTATCACTCTAGTTTCTTAGTCTTTGGTTGTGTATGATTTTTTTAACTGTTATTATAGTTGTTCATATTAAGTTATAGTTGATTTGAATACGTTATACATATAAATCATAATCCCCCTTTATAGATATGCTATTAAAATCAAACAAATATGGTAAATTTTGATTATTATTTTTTTAAATATGATATATTTTGGTTTCATTTGACTCCTAACTAGTTTATTTTATGTGTGCTATAGTATCTTGTAATAAGCATTGGTATGTGATATCTTGTCCAACCTCTAGTTCAAGTTCTGGTCTTGAAAGGTTTCATCTAGTTTGGTCCACAAGCCTCCTTTCCTACCTTACCTTTCCATCCTTTTTGAGTTTATTTTGAAACTAATACCCACCTTAATTTATAACCATCATCATTCCACTCATATTAATTATATTTAGGTTCATGCATAGTTGATCCCTTTGTGATAAAAAATTTGCCCTACTCATTTCTATTCCAAGAACAAATTGTTTATAAAACCTAATACCCTGCAACTCATTCCTTAGAGTGAATACTTTTCACTAATCCTGAAACATTAGAGGATACCTTGTAAAATTTTCTATGATTTTCATAAAACTAACATGAAAAATCTTTAAATATAATATACTGCATATATTGTTTCAAGCTTTAGTGTAGATGTGTTAGTAATTGTTATTTTTCTAGGCACTTGTGAAAACCAAGTCTAGAGTTTAAATCCCCCCACATCTATTTTTAGTCAATATTAGTCAAATATAATTTATTTTCTTCTAAATAAATAATTATAAATTATTTTTTAATTTTCATGTTTAGTATCTTGTGTTCAAAACTCTAGTCATTTTTTGACATTTTATGACACTTGACCTAGACTATTCTTTGTCGACCATGGTCATGTGACTAGTCAATTTCTATGTATTTGATCATTTTATATGCATTTGTATGTTCTATTGATTTATTTAATGGCACATTATTCATTTTTCATATTTTTTATTGTAAAAGTGTTTTGTGATACTTGTGACTTTTTATGACACTTGTGACTGTAGTTTGTGTTATTTTTCTTTGCTTTTTGTGAATTGTTTTGCATTTAAATAAGTGGAAATTATTATTTAAAACCTATGATATTTATTTTAATTACAAAATTATGTATGATTTTACATTAAAATTAAAATTTATAAGTTTTTAGTGTCATGGTATCCATTTAAAAAGGAAGTTATGGCTTCTCCTAATTTTATGCTTGATAAATCTCAAATTATTATTGGGCCTAACTATAATATATAGAAAATTCACATTAAAACTGAGTTTATGGCTTGGAAAGTTTAGAATATTATGTCAAAACTAAAAAAAACCTATCATGGTATAATATCTCAGCTGAGCTTACAAATGCATTTCAACAAATATCATAGGAAGCTATGTTGATTATTATGAGAAGTGTTAAGAATGAACTCCTACGCCATATTGACAATCATGATTCTCCAAATGATTCTTGGAAACTCCTTGAGTTTATTCACAAGACAACTTATCTCTCAAAGATAATTAAGATTATTATTGAAATACTAAATTAAGATTATTATTGAAATACTAACTGCACCTATGAAAGGTGATGAAAAAATTATTAATTTTCTTACAAAAATTAAACACATTAAATATTAGTTAGATGGTTATAATTAAAATATTATTTAAATTTAGTTGTATTTTATTATTAATTAGAAATTCATGAATTTTTTCACAATTTTATTTCAATTCTTAATTTAAAATAACAAATAGAGAAAGATATCCCTGACCTCATAACTCTATCTTCTCTTCTGGTTCAAGAAGAATAAGTGATGTCAAATTTTATTTCTAAAGAGAATGCCACTTAAACACTTATCTCTCTCAATCCTCTTTATGACAATAATGAAAACTAAAAATTTAACCCTAATTCTATAAATTCAAAAATAGTAACATGAAATCTAATAATAAGAATCATAAAGTTAAGTTTAATGGGATTTGACAATCTATGTGGTCATTTTGGTCATACAATGGAAAATTGTTATAAAAATAAAGATAGAGCTAATCATAGAACCTATATAAATAACAAAGAGAATAAATCTAACTATAATCATAAGAATAATCAAAATAATAATAAGAATAATAATCAAGGATAAGATTCCAATGTTGTTGATTTATATGTTGCTTTATTTACTTTTAATGAAAATGAATGGATTCTAGATAGTGTGTGATGTATCATATGACTTGTTTATTGAATATTTTGTTTTACAATATAAATATATCTAATTTTTTTTATTTAGGTGATAATTGATTTGTATAAGCTACTAATCAAAGAAAAATAAAATTTGTAAATGTTGTTATAAATGATGTTTTATATGTTCCTAAATTAAAAAAAATATATTATCATTTCTCAGCTTATGAATGATAATTTAATTTTAACATTTATTAAGTATAAATTGTTTATAAATAATAAATATGGTTCTCTGATTGCTAAATGTATTCAACAAAATATTTTATACAAGTTCTCTATTTTTTTTCACATGTTGTCTTTCATCATAAAATAAGAATGAATCTCAATTATAGTATGAAAGATTAGGACATATTAGTTTTATAAAATTTATATGATATGTCTTATCATAAAATTGTTGTCAGTATTATTTATATTTCATCTCATCATGAAGCTTGTGAGGGATGCTTACATGGTAAACAAAATACTAACCCCTTTCATAAAAAACATGATGTGAATTCCTCACATCCTTTAGAGTTAATTAATAATGATGTTATAGGGTCACTTGAAGTTTAATCTCTTAATGGTTATTTATATATTATTAATTATATTTGTGATCATAGTAGAATGATTTTTTCATATTTTATAAATAAAATATCCTAAGTGTTATCAATATTCATAGAATTTAAAGTTGTTAAAAATGCTTCTAAATTTTCTATTAAGAGATTAAGATTTGATAGAATTGGTGAATATATTAGTAAATAATTTAATTATTTTTATATTAGTCATATATGGTATTTAAAATAAAATAACAAATCCTTATTCCCCATAATAAAATGGTATTGCTAAAAGGAAAAACTACATCATTATTATAATAGTTAGAACAATGTTATATTTTATAAATGTTCCTAAGTTTTTATGGGATGAATCCATGAATACTGATGTGAATGTTCTGAATAGATTCCCTAATAAATATTTTCATCTTTCTACTCCTTTAGAAATGTGGTCTAAAAATAAACCCAATGTGGCTCATCTTAGGATCTTTGGTAGTCCTACTTCCATTTTTTTTTATAGAGTAAAAGAAAGAAACTAGATCTTACCTCCCATTCTTTCATTTTTATAGGTTATGGAGGTAAAATTAAAGGATTAAAAGTGTATGGTCTATCTAAAACATAAATAATTGAGAATATGAATGTTCTGATTCTTGAAAAATCTTTTTTGGAACCTTATGTGGAACCTCCTCAATGTTATTTTGATGAACCCGACTCTTGTATTTCTCCTTATGATAAAATTGAGGTTTTAATGGAAGTTGTTCTAATTTTAGATAAAATAGAGTCTGAGGAAACTTTTGAATATTATACTAAATCCAAAAGACTTAAATGGGTAGAATTCTTAATTCAGACATTTAATCTTGATAATTTTAATAAATTGACTAAGAGTCAATATTTTTATTGTGCCTTAATAAATATGTATGAATGTGAACATCACTACTTTGAGGAAGATATTCAATATGATAGATGGAATGTTTCTATGAAAGTTGAGCATAATACTTTAATTAAAAAATATACTTGGTACTTTGTCCTACCTCCACCTAAAAGACATATTATTGGCTGTAGGTACCTTTATAAAACCAAATATAATTGAATTGATAAAATTAAAAAAATTTAAACAATATTATTTGATTATGGTTTTACTCTTACACTATGGATTGTCTATGTTGAAACCTTTTCTCTATTAGAAAATATGAGTAATGTTAGACTACTTATTGCTCTTGTAGCTCAAAATGGTTGGATTATACACCAAATAAATGTAAAAAATGACTTTTTAAATAATGATTTATAAGAAGAAATATATATGTCTTAGCCTAAAGGTTTCAATGACCCTAACAAAGAGAATTATGTTTGTAAGTTAAATAAATTTATGTATGGTTTAAAATAAGCTCCTCGAACATGGTATTCTAAGATATCTAGTTATCTTAAATAACTAGATTTATCTAATTATTATTCTAATAATGATCTCTTTGTAAAAGTTAAAAATAGTCATATTATATCAATTGTATTATATGTTAATGATATTCTTATTGCTAGCAATCTACTTAGTTTAATTCTTAAATATAAAGATAAACTTACTCAATATTTGAAATGACTAATTTATACATTTTTTATCATTTTTTAAGAATGACTATATTTCATGATAAAAATTCAATTATTGTCTCATAATCTCAATATGCATATAATTTTCTTGTTAAGTTTAATATGTTTGATCATAAAACTAAATCTACTCCTATTAAAGTTGGTATTAATCTTGATCAAAAACCCGTATGTGACAAAGTTAATCCTACTCTTTATAGATAAATTATTGGTAGTTTTATTTATCTAACCATTACTAAGCCAAATATTTCATTTGATGTAGGTGTTGCTTCAAGATACATACAAGATCTATATTTCGATCATCAAAATTTAGTAAAACTTATACTTCATTATATCAAAAGAATAATAAATTTTCATTTACTTAATTATTTTATTGATAATTCTAAATTAAATGGCTATTATGATGTTGACCATGCTGGTGATACTCTAAATTATAAATATACTTTGGGATATGTGTTAAATTTTGGTACATTTTCTATCACTTAGAATAATAAAAATCAACCTACTATCTCTATATCTTCTACTAAAGTAGACTGCAAAAGTGCTATGAAAATTGCTAAACAAAGCCATATTGTTGCAAAGGTTGTTATAAGGACTTCATTTGGATGTTTCTCATAATACCACTCTTATATCTCATAACCAATGTTGTATAACTCTATTTAAAAATCAAATAAAACATTAAATAACTAATAATATAGAAGTTCATATGCATTTATCCAAGAAAGAGTCTTCAATGGTGATATAGATATGTAGTTTTGTCTTATGGATGAAAAATTGTAAGACATATTTAGAAAACCACTTGGTACTACTAATTTTATTAGTTTCATGTAATGTTAGGCCTATTAGAGTTTCCATTGAGGGGGAGTGTGCATGACGATGTCACTTCCTAATAACCATTTATTTTTCACTTCTTATCTATACTTATTCTTATTGTAAAACATTATAATATATGATGTTATGTGATTTTTTATTAAAATTCATGTGAATGTTTTACTTTGTACCCAATAATTTAAAATATATATTGTAATGGATGTACTTATGCTATAAAAGACTTCAATAATGCTTGGTTGATTATTCATGAGAAACTAGGAGGTGTAGTCTCACAATCATGTTAGTCTCAACTTATTCTAAGTAGTTTATGGATTATAATTCCCTTTGTTTCAAAATTTGATTATTGCATAATGAAAGTTTTGAAATATTTTAAGTTTTACATGCCTCTTAAAATAAATACGGTTGATTCATAGAGTATAATTCCTTTATTAAGGTGACTATGTCATGTATCCCCACTTATCATTAAGGAGGAGTGTTGAAACATTTAATGTCTAAGTGGTGACTTTTATGAAACTTTAGCATATGTTGGTTAATTATGTAAAAATATTTTATTAGTTATTAACATGGGTTAAAAAACTTATGTAAATACATAATAAAACATATTTATTTATTATCATTATTTTAATTATTCTCAGGGAGAGGTTAGACCTATTGGTTATAATAGTCTACCTCCATACCCAAATATAAAAAGAGTTTTATCCCTTTGGTAAATCACTAATGATTCATGAAACATGGAGTGATATTTTCATTACCATGACATTGAAATATTTGTCTGTGGAAAATATTATTGAGAGTTCTATGAAGATTAGATAGAGAAGAAGTGAAAAGAGAAGGATTTATATATCAGGTTCTAATTTCTCTTATATGAATATCAAATTTGATTTTTTACCCACATTAGAGGTTTTCTCACCTATATATATGTTCATTGATTTATGTACCTTTGTCATTAATTACACATCTATATTTATCTTGTATATTCCATATTTAATAAATGTGTGTGTGTGTGTGTGTGTGTGTGTGTGTGTTTACAATTAAATCCATATGTGACTTGAACTAGGATATGACTAATCTAAATGACGTTAGTTTTATTATTTTTTGGAATCTATTGTTTAGATCCTAAATAATAAGGGTCTAGAATGATAGGAAAAATCTAATTTAATAGGAAAAAATATAGATTTAAACTGATAATTATATAAGATAAAAATAAATTAACTTAGCTAGATTTGGGCTAAAATGAAAGATTCTGAGTCTAGAATTTGAGGAACAAAACTGGGATAGTGTCAAAAATTTGGTTCTAGCTTCTATTTTCTAATTGGATAGGAGTGTTGAAAATAAGACACCCTAGTTTTTGGTGCTATAGTATTTTACTAGTGCTATTGTCTTGAGGCTAAAATATTTCTAGGTTCTTTTTGTCTGTTCAGTATGACCTTGTGTACCAAATTTTAAGTCCTAAAAGTCACTAGAGCTTGTTGTAGGTCTATTTTAATCTTCAGTACCTATATTAGTCTACACACATGGAAATAAAAAATAGAATAAAATCAAAAGGAGGTAAAATTGGGGTATGGGAAGAATTATTGCATAATAAAGATCCCCTATTTTTCTAATTGTTGCCTACATTTGTTGTTCCCAAAATCAGCTATGCTCATTTTTGGAACAACTCCTACGAAACTTGTTTGTTTCATATTTTTCTCTCTAAGTTCATCTTTCAAGGCAAATTTTTCTTGTTCTCATCTTTGCTCAACTGGTAGAATTAGAAGTTCATGACGTTCCCTTGTTATGTTTTCCCAAAAAATATGAAAATTGTCACCATCTTGATGCGACCAGATGACCAAAATTTTCATTTCTCAGAGTTAGTGTTTTCTGGTGTTTTCATGTAAGGGCAGCATTTTTTGCCGCCACTGCATTAGTTTTGTGTCTTTTATGAAAAGGCAAAATTTTTTGCTACCCTTGCATCTGTAATGCAAGAGAGGTGAAATTTTCCGCCCTTGTATCTTGTGATATCAACCCATGCAAGGGCGATGAATTTTGTTGCCCCTGCACGACCTTAATTTTTGCATGCGACATTTATGGCCACATGCATCGAGTGGTTGGGGGTCATTTTTGCCCCCATTTAATCTCTTTTTGCCCCATTTCACTTCATTCTTCCATTCCTCCTCTTGCTCTCTGCCTCTGGATGATCAAGCAAGAAAGAAGAAGTGCATTTTCACTAGATTCGAGCCTTGTTTCACATTTTTCTTCAAGTAGGGTTTTTGTTTTTGCTTTTATTTTTATTTTCCTTTCTCTTTTTATGTTTTTTTAAATTTTCTCTTCCTCCTTGTTAGGTTTTCTTATATTTTTACTCTTTTTTCCTGTCAAGCGGGATGATCCTGTCCCCTTTCACCGCATCTCTTTCCACCCTTCCTGTTTGGCCTTTTTCCTCTCGTGTTAGGGCGGCAAATTTCGCCATCCTCACATCTCACAAATCCTTACCCATGTAAAGGCAGAGATTTTTTCCACCCTAACATAAGTATCTAACCATCCGAACAATGTGCACTAGTGGAAATTTTTGCTGCCAATGTAATCCAACCTAAATAATGTGTAAGGGCAGCAAAAATTGCCGCCATTACACTTGACTTCTCTACCAAGTGTAAGGGTAGAGATTTTTGTTTCCCTTACACATTCAACCCATTCAACATGTATTGGCAGCAATTTTTACTGCCGTTGCATCCTCCTTTGTAATCAATGTGCACAGGCAGTAATTTTTGCCGTCTATGCACAAGAAACTTCTTCCACATGCAAGGGCAGAAATTTTTGCCATCCCTGCATACCTTCTCCCCATTTTTCCTAACTCTGGGAAATTTTTCATTTTTTTCATTTTTTAGGCCCACTCCCCTTTCCTTCCACTTTCTGACCTGCTCTCACCTCAGCCCTTTCAAACACGTTTCCCTAGTCATGATCACTCAACATGCAATTTTCCCAAATTGCCAATTTTCCCCCTAATTATGTGATCGTGACTTTTATCATAGTTTTTCCTCTACATCCTTCTTTGTCAACATATTTTCAACCAAGGCTCATCCTGATGATTGAAGCTTCTCCAAATAAGTCAAAGGTGATGAACTACCAATATCAAAGTGTTTTCTCAATCACCTCGGTCACTTCTAATGTCGATGATATTAGGGACACAAAGATCGGCCACGTAGATATGGCTGAGTTCATGGAGAGAATTAAGATGAAAAATCCAAGCTCTAAAATGAAGAGGATAATTGAAAGCAATACCCATTTGGTCTCCTCTTTTCCTGTGGCAACACATCACACAGAGTTCGTCGTTTAGTGCACCCAATTCTACAACAAAGAGACTAGAGTTGTATCAGATACTAGTGGAAACATGGTAATTTGACTAGACCCCAAATTTATTGATAAAGTTTTCATGTGCCCTCCTACTACTAAAGTATTGAAGATTGACTTTGTCAAAGCACAAAAGGAATATGACAAAGATCCTGAGAAGGCAAAGAAGGTGATCAACAATAAATGGCTAAAAAATTCCAGAGCCAACTTATCTAGATGGCCACAGAACTTTTTGAGGAGTGACTTTATAAAAGAAGTTAGCGACTTAATTACTCTTCTTAGCAGGGTATGAGGTTTACCCTCTTCTTCTCAATTTCATGAATGGATGTATCCCTTCATCAAGATAATTCTCTAAGGTAAACAAGTCATCTTTTGGGGGGAATAGATTAACAATGCTCTGCATGAGCAATTGACAAAACTGTCTACTACTTTAAAGTTCTATATGACTTTGTACTTGGTGTATATTGTAGCTTTAATGAGAACCTTTCTAGGTTTGATGTCAGAGGGAGATAAAAAAACCACCCCTGTTTATCAATATTACCCTCAGCTAACATTAAAGATATCGATCCATCACTTTAAGAGGGTAAATGATGTCTTATTCACAATATTTTTGTGTCTTTTTGATCCTCAATTAAAACAGAAGAGAGTATCAGATGAAGCCTAGATTGTTGTCAATGACTTTGGTTGTATGTTCTTATAGTTCCTTGCCTTTTGCTATCTATGGGTTGGCTTTTTTCAAGGCTATCCCTATATGCTCCCCAAATTTCCTTCTAATAAATTGATCATGATGGAGTTATGTAGACAAATTATTGTCATGCATAATAAACAGATGGAACTTAAGAAACTAGGTTTCAGGTTCCCAATCGAAATTGGTAGATACTCAATTTTGACTACTATAAAATCAAGGGCAATGGAGACTGAAATACAACTTGTCACCATGAAGCATTTCAAAAGAAGGCCTAATTTTGACTATAGGGTTGTCAAAGAGATGATCAGAAGGAAGACTCAATTTCATGAACCCATGATCAAAGATGTCTGGATGGATTTGAGGACAACAGAAGATATCAGGAAAATGGACTACAACAAATTGTCTCTGGAATAAATCGAATATCTAGGGCTCACTGATATTCCTTGAAATCTAGTGGATAATAAAGATCTGGTTAATAACAATTACCTTTCTAAACAAATCGCTAACTCTCCTCTTCCTCCAATTCAATGGTCTCAAAAAGAGTTGACCTCTTTGAGGATGAGATTTGAACCAATATTAGCTAACACCAATGATTGGTTAGCAAACAAAAGGATCACATTAAAATAATTCATCACATGATCAGAGGCTGAATTCCAAGAAGAGACAAGAAGGAGAGCAGAAAATAGAACAAAGAATAAAAGTGATGTTCCTTCTCCTTCTAGGCCCCACAAGCCTAGGATCATGTTTGTGTCTAAGAAATAAAAGTTTGCCGAGAAAGAACCAGAGTCAATAGATATGGGGGTTGAGAAACAAAGTGCCCAAGAACAAGTGATAGAATAGATAAAAATAGATGACAGGCCTATAGGGTAATAGGGGATGGAAGCTCTATCTCCACAAGAGGGAGCACAACCAGTTGCAGGAGTTTCTTCTTCTCCACCCCAATCACCTGTTGTGACTCCTTCACCCATTTCTCTCATTATTATCCCTTCTTCTAGAGCTGCCTCTCCTTCTAGAGTTATTTTTGGTGACCCTCAAGGCACTTCTGGAGATGCTCTTCGATCATCAGGATCCATCCCCAGTCTTTCATCTCCTTCTTTCAACATCAGAGATAGTTCCACCTTTAATCAGTCAGTGACCGGTGTAGTTTTGCCTAATACTACACCTATTATGCCCACTACGACCATTATTCCCACCAGTAGTACAGATGTTACCCCAGTGACACCAACTATAGGGACTATTGCTACTGTAAGTGCTTTTGCTCTTCCACCTTGGTTGTTGACTTTCACACCTAAAAAAAATGCAAGCCATCTCTCTAGATGACTTTGATTTAGGTAAAATAATTTTAGTGAAAGCTAAGACTATCAAGAAGCCAAGAATCCTCTCAAAATTGATTGGAGATAAGGGGCACAAATTTTTGGAGATAGACAAACCCCCAGAGGATGCAACCGTAGAGAATTTTGATACGAGTAGCTACTCCATTTCTCAAGTTAAGTTGGAAAAAATAACTCATGAGAGTGCTAAGAGCGATTTACAGTCTACAATGGATATCATGGTCTAGAAATTTGATAGAGATAAAGAGAGATGAAAGATTATTACAAGGCAAATGTGGAATAGTTAATCATGGTGATCAGGAGATTCACTTTCACCCCAGAGGTGAAAACTCCAGAGGCCTTCTCTATAGATAACCTTGTAATCTAGAAAGTAGAGAAGACCTATCTAAAGGGAAAAGTACTTGAAGATTACCTAGATAAGATGCATGCATAAGGAATTTTTTTAGAGGTGGTTGAGAAAATAGGTAAAATGAAGAAAATGAGAACAGAGTTAAAATACCTTATCTCTATTATTTCTCAAGATATTGATAGCACAAATAAATATCTTAACAAGTGGACAGAGATGAAAGCACTAAAAAAACATACCTTAGTATCAATTGGTGTCATTTCCAATAGAGATTCTTATATTTAATCAAAGAATCACTAATATACAGGATCTGGGTACTTAAGGAACTGATCAACGACCTCAAATCTGCCAAGGATGCCAGTGAAGAAAGTGACATAATCTTGTTAAACATATTAGAGGAATTACCTTGCAGACTCACCTCTTGAGACAACCAATTCATTTTAGTAGATGAAATGATTTAGGAATTCAAAATTATGATCCAAAGGGAATTTGAGGAGAAATCATTCTCAATGACTTATGTGGATAATATTTTAGATAATCAGTTAACTCTAGATAATCTAAGAACTAGATTAACTAGTCATGAAAAAGAAATCACAGTGGTGAGAGATGCTACAGTCAGAGCTAAGGTGATTTTCAAAAATACTATTACGCCAAACAATATCAGGATACATGCATCTATCACCATGTATGATGCTCATCTGAAGAAGTCTAGTGACAAGAGTTAAACTATTCTTCCATACTCTTTTCTTCATTCTTCTGATGTACTTTGTAATTGACTGAGACATTTTGACATGCACTTTTATAATATGTAATAACATGTAAAAATCTGGAAAAGTCCCAAAGTCAATGCTGACACATCTTTGACTAGGTTTTTAATATTTAAGTCTTTTTCCAATTTTGAAGGTTTTTTCCTATATATATAGAGGGAGCATCTTTTTTAAAATATCTCTGGATAATTGAGAGCAAAAACTCTACCAAAATTGAGATACTTCTTGAGACTTTGATCTCAGCTCGTAAATCATATTTTTTTGAATGAATGAGAAGCAGGTTATTTTCAGACTTTGTGTTGAAATAATTTGTGTTATTTAAGAGATCGTTCTTATGTTCTCTTTCCTAATAATCTATCATCTATTTAATTAAATAAGCAAAGTGTGTGTGGAAATTATCTAAAGACATTCTGAAGGATATCAAAAAGACTTTGAGCTACTTTTATCCTTTGTGATCTTATTATTTGTTGTAGTTTTAGGTGAAGACTTTGAACTTTAATTCACTCTACTGTTACATAAGCTTCAAATCAGTGAGAGAAGTAACAAAAGACTTTGTGCTTTCATGGGTTTCTCATCGACCTAATTACTACTCGAGAAGATTTTTTGCTATTTGTTGAATACCATTTTTGAAAGAAGAGGAATGCTTTTAGTCATCAACCAGGATTTATCTTTTGCTGTGTGAACATCATCTCTGAAAAAAGAGAGATGGATGGTGTTATCCTACACTGAGTATTATTTTCTGCTTAATTATATATATATATATATATATATATATATATATATATATATATAGCATATAAGTGATTTATAGGGAACCTCCCCTAGATGAGAGGAGATTTATCTCATTACGATGTGGTAAACCCATGCTTTTTGTTGTATAAATATCCTTATACTGTGGTTGATATACCTATTTTTCTATCAATTAACTGATGACAAAATATTAACCCAATAGCTTTTGGTGACTCCAATGGAGATTACGAATGTGCATTTTAAAGGCTCAAGCTTCAACTTGAAGCATCTCCATTTCCTTTTTCATTTTACACTCTGGTAGGTCCACCGTATACATGAAGCTAGAGAGCTCAAGGTATTTTTGATCTTGTATTTGAGTTGGTACGACAAACTAATTTTGAGATTTTTCCTCCACCATCTCACCTTCAGCGAACCAGGAGTTTTCCTCCTACCAACATTAGATCTCCCATACCTGGTGAAGGTTCTAGTCTCAATACTAGTAAGGTTTTATCTATATTGACCCCACCAATATTTGTTATCCCACCATTCAAGCATCCTATCATAATGGCTCAAGGTCCTTGGGGCAACTCCTTTGGTCCTCTCAATCTGACCCTACCTTTACACAAACTACCTCATAGTTTGAGAAAAAAATTCCCCAAATTTTATGGCGACGAGAAGGTTCATCCTAATGAGCATATTGCTACCTTCTCTATAGCATGCAGTGTGATAGGTGTGGAATACGAAGATGTAGTAGTAATAATTTTTGTAGAAACTTTGCAAGGCACTACCGTAGATTGGTTCTACCACCTTCAAGCTTGAACTATAACTAATAGAAATACACTCAAAGCCATGTTTGAGGCTAGGTTTAAACTTGCTGAAGATACACATGCCTTGTTGGCTCAGCTTACATAAATGAAGAAGGAACCTCATGAGCCCATGAGAGATTCCATAGAAAAATTCAATAAGCTGAGGAACTAAATTCCTATGATCGCTTAACCAACACCAGAGAATCTCAAGTTTTTTTTCATCAACTCATAACTTCCTAAAGTAGGTTTTTTGTTGAGGTAGGCCGGTCCTATGGATCTCACTTTCGCTCAAAACTTGTCTACTAAGGTGGAAGATGATCTTATTCTGGTAGGTAAGATTAGGAAAGACTCTAATAAAAATAATTTTTCTTTATCTGCTGAAAGTTTTTCCACAAGCACCACAAATCCTATGGTGCAAAAGTTGATGAATGAACTACTAGTTTTGAAAAGATAAATGGCCCAAGGTATGTCTACTCCTACTTATCGAGATATGCAAAGAAGGACATCTACCAATCAGTCATATCAAGGCAATGCTGCCAGAAATCAAGGGCAGCCAAATCACTTTCCTCCCCCACATGAGAAACTTGCCATTGAAGCAGCATCTACTAATTCAGCAGTTGGTTACCTTGAAGCTGGATAAGATTTTTTGCCAACCTGAGTTGGACCAACAAGATGATGATAATCTCTTTGTATAACTAGAATAAAAATTATCTGGTGACTCCAATATTGGTTTCCTAAATTATCAGGATGAAGCTGGAAGTAAGGGAGAAGTGTTTGATGGATCCTATGTTATTTCTACTAGATCCCAGAACTAGTCAACTCAACAAGAAATAAAGAAAAAGTAGGAGAAGAACCTTAGCCAGTAGTTTCTATCACTAAACGAGAGACTTAACTACCTTTCCAACCAAAGGATCAGGTAACTAACAAAAAATTAAGTACCTCAAACCATCCCATACCTTCTACTTCTACTTCTCAGACCAGTACCACACCCAATAAAGATCAAGATGATGGGCTCCCTTCCTTTGTCTCTAACTCATTTTAATTATTTTATATAATTGATCATGCCAAAAAGACAAAGATTTAAATGACTGAGATTGAGTACTTGTGATCCAATCCTGAATAGTTTGATAGGTTGGCCGAATATGTGAGAAGTAAGACTGCCCCTATAGGACAAGATTCTTCAAAGGCAACTCATGATTCCTCCAAGAATAAATCCACCCAGAATAATCTTATCATTACTCCTCTTGTTTTTCTTAGAAAAATATAACCTTTTTATGTTTCCCTATTGATAAATGGTTATAAATTGAGTAATTGCATAATAGACTCTAGAGCTTCTGATAATGTTATGCCTGCCAAGGTAGCAGATTCTCTTGGTCTTACTTTGACTAAGACTTTCAGGAGGTGCTTTTCTATGGAAAATAAGCAAGTCTCACTCCTAGGTCAAATCAAAGATGCCCAATTTTGTTTGTGACTTTTCCAGAAAAGAGAATCAAAATGATGGTCCTGGTGGCCAATGTTCCAGCCTCTTACGACATCCTTCTTGGGCAAAATTTCTGCAAGGATGTTGGTGGCAAATTAAGCATGGACCTATCTGAGGCAAGAATCCCAGTCAAAGATGTTATGCAAAGATTTCTCTCTGAGAACGAAGTAAAATATGTGGTCACTCAAACATCAGCACCTAAAGCTCAAATTTTGTTTAAGTCTTCAAGCATGGGTAACTACTTTTTATCCACGAAGGAAGTCCACGAGATGCCTGATGAAATTCCCAAATGTGTCAACCTAAAAATTGGTTCATATGGAACAATAGAAAGATTGGTGGAGCATAGTGTAAGTGTAGAAGAATCCCCCCTCTAAACGAAGAAGAATCTAAGGAAAAATTAGTGTTTGATGAGGTGTGGATTCTAGAATTCGATGGCAGTTGCTCCTCTACCAGCTCAGGAGTTGGGATTGTGTTGATATCTCCTTAAGGTGATATTTTTCCTTCTTTATACAAGACACATTTAACAACACCAACAACACAACTGAGTATGAATCCCTGCTACTTGGATTGAAGGCTTCTTGAGACAAAGGCATCAAACTCCTTCACGCTAAAGGTGATGCTAAACTGGTGGTTTGTCAGGTAAGAAACCTGTATCAAACCAAAAATGAGAAATTTTACCACTACTGTAATCTAGTTTGGGATCAAATTGAAAGCTTTGATGCTTTTAGCATCTCAGCCATACCTAGGGAATTCAATGACCAAGTTGATGCACTAGCTATTTTAGCAACTCTATTGGTCCTCACCATAATTTCAAAGAAGATAGGTACATTATTGAATTGGTATTTTGACCAAGTGTACCTGATAATGCCAGCCATTGGTAGGTGTTTAACAATGATAACCAAATCATTACCTTCTTGGAGTAAAAGAACATCTTTGAATAGCTTCATTTTGATGGCAATGAGTCCCAAAAGCTTGAGCTAGCGTCTGAATCAAGTGCAAACATAGGCAAAGAATTCCTGTAACTTAAAGGGAATAAGATCCGAAAAGGCCTAGTTTCCCTTGAGAACCTGTTTGACAAACATGATAGGTTCATTAAATAGTGGAAAAAAGATTCAAGCTCCTCCCAAGAATTTGATCAAGTTAATTTAGGTACCAAGGAAAATCCCAAAGTGGTGAACATTGGGAAATGATGTACTTAGGAAGAAAATTTCAAGTTCACTGCTCTGCTCTGCTAGTATATAGATGTTCTCACATACTCCTATGATGATCTGAAGTCGCTCAGACCTGAAGAAATCTGCCATAACATTCCTCTCAAAAGTGATTCAGTGCCTTACAAGAAAAAATCTAGATAGTACAATCTAAAGATATCAGGTACTATTCTATCTAAAATTTAGAAAATGCTGAATGATAGGATAATTATTTCAATCCATCATTCCACATGGATTGAAAACATAGTTCATGTGAGGAAGAAGAATGGAAAAATTTGCATCTGTGTAGATTTTAGAAACTTGAATCAATCATCCTTAAAGTATAACTATCCTCTCCCTATCATGGATCAAATTCTACAGATGGTGACAGGTTCAGAGATGTTATCAATGCTAGATGGATTTTTAGGGTACAATCAAGTTGAACTTGAAAAAGTAGACCAGCATAAGACTGCCTTCACCACACCTTAGGGCACTTTTGCCTATCGAAGAATGCCATTTGGCCTGATAAATGCTAGCACCACTTTTTAGAGAGAAATGGACCTTACTTTCAAAGAGGAAATGGGTAAGTTCATTATAGTATACCTAGAAGACTTAACAGTTTTTTTCAAGCATCACCCTGACCATGTGCACCATTTACAACAAGTGTTAGAATGCTACCATCAGAATGGAATTTCTATAAATCCCAAGAAATCTATTTTTAGGGTAATGGAAGGAAAATTTCTCAAGCACATTGTATCTCGAGAAGGCATAAATATTGACTTAGAAAGAGTCAAGTCCATCCAGGAGCTTACCCTTCCCATAAGTAAGACTGCAGTTCACTCTTTCTTTAGAAAAGTGAATTTTTTACAAAGGTTCATCCCCAAGTTTTCTGAAAAGACTTGCCATATTATAAACATGATGAAGGGAAAGGCCACTTTTTGTTAGACTGAAGAAGGCAAATTGGCATTTTGAGACATCAAGACAGTGATTGCCCACGCCCCAATTCTAGTTTGTCTAGACTATAACAAGGATTTTACAATGTATAGTTATGCTTCTGAGCATACACTTTTGGCTATTTTGGTTCAACAACACTAAGAAGGTGTGGAATCTCCTATATCTTTCATGAGCTATCCTCTCAAAGCTCATGAGCTAAAGTATTCAAACATGGAGAAGCATGCTTATGCAGTAGTAAAGGTAGTGAAACATTTCTGCTTTTATATCCTGAATTCACACACCACTACCCTAGTTCCTAACACCATAGTCAAATCCATATTAACTCAGCATGCATTTGGAACTAAAAGAGGAAATTAGATTGCTAAAATCTAGGAGTTTGATTTAGTCATCAAACCAATGAAACTAGTGCGAGGAAAGGGCCTATGTCAATTGATTGCCAACAATAGACCAAAAGAAATAGAGCATAGAAAAGAAAAAATTGAAAACACACTAACAGTTCTCTTTGTCTCCACCACGAATGAGTGGTACTCAAATATTGCTAATTTTCTTACTTATGGTGAGTGTCCTACTCACTTCTCTTATAAATAAAGGAAGACTAGCAAGTTAAAGGTTGTCAATTTTATTCTCTGAGACAATGGATTGTACAAGAGGAGCCTTGATAGAGTATTCCTTCACTGCGTGGATAACGAGCAATATAATCAACTTTTGAAGTCTTTCTATGTTCTGGCCTATGAAAGACATTTTTATGCTCTTGTAACTACTCATAAGATTCTTTGAGCTAGGTATTACTGGCCTACTCTCTTTCAAGATGCATACAAATGGGTACGTAGATGTGAATTATGATAGTAATTCGTTAGAAGACCCAAGTTAGCTGCTATGCATCTTAAACCTATAGTGATTGAAGAACCATTTCAGTAATGGGGAATTGATTTCATTGGTGCTATAAACCCATCTTCAAGTGCTGGACATGATTATGTCCTCACAGCCATAGATTACTTCACCAAGTGGGTGGAAGCTATTCTAACCAAGCATGCTATTGCAGAAGTAGTATGCAATTTTTTCAAGAAGAACATCATTTCCAAGTTTGGGGTCCCAACCAAGATTGTCATAGCTAATGCAGCTTGTTTCTCTTCCTAGGAGATTGCTCAGTTCTATTTTTACTATGAGATTACCCTCTCCCACACTTTTGATTATTTTCCACAAAAGAATGGCCAAGCAGAATCGAGCAACAAGGGCAACTAATTAACATGGCACAAAGCATTGGTTGATGCTTTATGGGTAGATAGAATTACACCTAAAAGGGCAATTGGTATGTCACCTTTGCAAATTCTTTATGGTCTCAATGCTGAGATACCAATCACCCTAGAATTGCCAGTATTGAAATTGGCTAAGGCAATTGAAGATCAGACATATGAAAGCTCCATCGATAAGAGGATCATGTGCTTGACTGAGTTAGATGAGCAATGAACTATGGTGGTAGACTAAATTATTGTGCATCAGAGTTTGGTGAAGAAGCTCTTTGACCAAAAAGCAAAAAAATGTGATTTCTAGGTTGGAGATCAAGCCCTGTTGTGGGACAAAAGAAGAGAGCCAAAGGGAATGCATGGGAAATTCAACTCCCTCTAGAGGGGCCCTTTTACTATCCATCAACTCAATGGAAAAAATAGTTTCTTATTGAGGTATCAATATGGCACACCCTTTTCTCTGCCTCACAATGAGCATCATCTGAAGCACTTCAATTCTTGAAGTATCAGATAAGATCATCTGTACATATGTTTATTTGTATAGTCTCTAGTTTTTGTGCTTTTCATTTTCATTTTTGGCATCTTTTCTTTTTTGTCTTGACTCCATAGTCCAATGGATTGGATGAAGGCACTTAGAGATAGTTTCTACTCCCATCGATCAGTTTGATCAATGAAATTTTCCCAATTGGAGCCATCTGTTGTTCCCAAAATCAGCTACACTTATTTTTGGAACAACTCCTACGAAACTTGTCTGTTTCATGTTTTTCTCTCTAAGTTCATCTTTCAAGGCAAGTTTTTCTTATTCTCATGTTTTCTCAACTGGAAGAATTCAAATTTTGTGATGTTCCCTTGTTACGTTTTCCCCAAAAATGTGAAAATAGTCACCATCTTGATGCGGCCAGATGACCAAAATTTTTATTTCTCAGAGTTAGTATTTTTTGGTGTTTTCATGCAGGGGCGGCATTTTTTGCCGCCACTACATTGCTTTTGTGTCTTTCATGCAAATGCAGCATTTTTCACCACCCTTGCATACATAATGCAAGAGAAAAAAAAAATTTCCCTTGCATCTTGTGATATCAACCCATGCAAGGGCGGTGAGTTTCACCGCCCCTACACGACCTCAATTTTTGTGCATGGAATTTATGGCCGCGTGCATTGAGTGGTTAGGGGAATTTTTTCCCCCATTCAATAAAATTTTTCCCCATTTCACTTCATTCTTCCATTCCTCCTCTTGCTCTCTACCTTTGGATGATCAAGCAAGAAAGAGGAAGCGCATTTTCACTGGATTCGAGCCTTGTTTCGCATTTTTCTTCACGTAGGGTTTTTTGTTTTTGTTTTCCTTTCTCTTTTTATGTTTTTTTTTAATTTTATCTTCCTCCTTGTTAGGTTTTCTTTTATTTTTCATCTTTCTTCCCGTCAAGTGGGATGATCCTATCCCCCTTCACCACATATCTTTCCACCCTTCCCATTTGGCCTTTTTCCTCCCATGTTAGGGTGGCAAATTTCACTGCCCTCACATCTCACAAATCCTTACCTATGTAAGGGTGGTGATTTTCACCACCCTAACAGAAGTCTCTAACCATTTGAACAACGTGCATCGGTGGTGATTTTTTTTACTGATGTAATCCATCCCAAACAATGTGTAAGGGCAGCAAAAATCACTGCCATTACACCCGACTTCTCTACCAAGTGCAACGGTGGTGATTTTTGCCATCCTTACACATTCAACCCCTTCAACATGTATTGGTGGCAAGTTTTACCGCTGATGCATCCACCTTTGTAATCAATGTGCATAGGCGGCAATTTTTACCGCATATGCATAAGAAACTTCTTCCACATGCAAGGGCAGCATTTTTTGGTGCCCCTGCATACCTTCTCCATATTTTTCCTAACTCTAGTAAATTTTTATTTTTTATATTTTTTAGGCCCTTTACCCTTTCCTTCCACTTTTCAACTTGTTCTCACCTCAGCCCTTTCAAGTGCGTTTCCTTAGTCATGATCACCCAACGTGTAATTTTCCCAAATTATCAAATTTTTCCCTAATTGTGCGATCATAACTTTTATCATAGTTTCTCCCTGAGATCCTTCTTCATCAACATATTTTCAACCAAGGCTCATCTTGATGACTGAAGCTTCTCCAAAGAAGTCAAAGGTGATGAACTACCAATATCAAGGTGTTTTCTCAATCACCTCGGTCACATCTAATGTCAATGATATTAGGGACACAGAGATCAGCCACGTAGATATGGCCGAGTTCATGGAGAGAACTAAGACTAAAAATATAAGCTCTAAAATGAAGAGGATAATCAAAAGCAATATCCATTTTGTCTCCTCTTTTCCTATGGTAGCACATCACACAGAGTTCATCCTCTAGTGCGCCCAATTCTATAATAAAGAGACCAGAGCTATGTCAGATACTAGTGGTAATGTGGTAATTCGATTGGACCTCAAATTCATTGATAAAGTTTTCATGTGCCCTCTTGTTACTGAAGTATTGAAGATCGACTTAATTGAAGCACAAAAGGAATATGACAAAGATCCTGAGAAGGCAAAGAAGGTGATCAACAATAGATGGCTAAAAACTCCCAGAGCCAAATTATCCAGATGGCCATAGAACTTTCCAAGGAGCGACTTTATAAAATAAGTTGGTGACTTAATTACTCTTCTTAGTAAGGTATGAGGTTTACCCTCTTCTTCTCAATTTCATGAATGGATGTATCCTTTCATCAAGATAATTCTCCAAAGGAAACAAGTCATCTTCTGGGGGGAACAGATCATCAATGCTCTACATGAGAAATTGACAAAAGTGTCTACTAATTCAAAGTTCTATATGACTTTGTACTTGGTGTATATTGCAGCTTCAATGAGAACCTTTCTAGGTTTGACGTCAGAGGGAGATAGAAAAACCACCTCTATTTATCAATATTACCCTCAGCTAACATTAAAGGGATCTATCCCTCACTTTAGGAGGGTAAATGATGCCTTCTTTGCAGTATTTTTGTCTTTTTAATCATCAATTAGAACAAAAGAGAGTATCAGATGAAGCCTGGACTATTGTCAATGACTTTGGCTGTATGTTCTTACAGTTCCCTACCTTTTGCTATCTGTGGGTTGGCTTTTTTCAAGGCTATCCCTATATGCTCCCCAGATTTAATTCTAATAAATTGATCCTAATGGAGCTATGTAGACAAATTATTGTCGTGCACAATAAACAGATGGAACTTAAGAAACTAGGTTTCAGGTTCCCAATCGAAATTGGTAGATACTCAATTTTGACCACTATAAAAGTAAGGGAAATGATCAAAATGAAACTTTTCACCATGAAGCATTTCAAAATAAGGCCCAATTTTGACTACAGGGGTGTCAAAGACTTGATCAGAAGGAAGACTCAGTTTCATAAACCCATGATCAAAGACATCTGGATGGATTTGAGGACAACAGAAGATATCAGTAAAATGGACTACAACAGATTGTCTCTAGAATAAATAAAATATCTAAGGCTCACTGATATTACTCCAAATCAAGTGGATGATAAAGATCTGGTCAATAGCAAGTATCTTGCTAAACAAATCACTAACTCTCCTCTTCCTCTAATTCAATGGTCTCAAAAAGAGTTGACCTCTTTGAGGATGAGATTCGAACCAATATTGGCTAACACCAATGATTGGTTACCAAACAAAGGGATCACATTAAAATAATTCATCATAAAATCAGAGGCTAAATTCCAAGAAGAGATAAGGAGAGCAGAAAATATAACAAAGAATAAAAGTGATGTTCCTTCTCCTTCTAGGCCCCACAAGCCTAGGATCATGTTTCTGTCTAAGAAACCAAAGGTTGCTAAGAAAGAACCAGAGTCAATAGATATGGGGGTTGAAAAACAAAGTGCCCAAGAACAAGTGATAGAATAGATGGAAATAGATGACAGGCCTACAGGGCAATAGGGGATGGAAGCTCTATCTCCACAAGAGGGAGCACAACCAGTTGCAGGAGTTTCTTCTTCTCCACCCCAATCACCTATTGTGACTCCTTCACCCATTTCTCCCATTATTATCCCTTCTTCTGGAGCCAAATCTCCTTCTAGAGTTATTTTTGGTGACCCTCAAGGCACTTCTAGAGATGTTCTTATATCATTAGGATCCATCTCCAGTCTTTCATCTCCTTCTTTCAACATCAGAGATAGTTCCACCTTCGACCAGTCAGTGATCGATGTAGTTTTTCCTAATACTATGCCTACTATGCCCATTATTCCCACCAATAGTGCAGATGTTACCCCAGTGACACCAACTATAGGGACTGTTACAACTGTAAGTGCTTCTGCTCTCCCACCTTGGTTGTCAACTTTCACACCTAAAATAAAAAAAGCAAGCCATCTCTCTAGATAACTTTAATTTAAGTAAAATAGTGCCAATGAAAGCTAAGACCCCCAAGAAGCCAAGAATCCTTTCAAAAATGATTGGAGATAAGGGGCACAAATTTTTAGAGATATCCAAACCCCCATAGGATGCAACCCTAGAGAATTTTGATATGAGCAGCTACTCTATTTCTTGAGTTGAGTTGGGGAAAATAACTCACGAGGGTGTCAAGAGTGATTTGCAATCTACAATGGATATCATGGTCTATAAATTTGACAGAGAGAGAGAGATGAAAGATTATTACAAGGCAAAGGTGAAACAGTTAACCGTGGTGATCAAGAGATTCACTTTTTCCCCAGAGGTGGCAACTCTAGAGGCCTTCTCTGGAGATGACCCTGTAATCCATAAAGTAGAGAAGACCTATCTAAAAGGAAAAGTACTTGAAGATTACCTAGATAAGATGCATGCACAAGGAATTTCCTTGTTTATAGAGGTGGTTGAGAAAATAGGTAAAATGAATAAAATTAGAATAGAGTTAGAAGACTTTATCTCTATTATTTCTCAAGATATTGACAGCATAAATAAATATCTTAGCAAGTGGACAGAGATGAAAGCACTAAATAAATGTACCTTAGTATCAATCAGCATCATTTCTAATAGAGATTCTTATATTGAAATCAAAGATTCACTAATATATAAGATCTAGGTACTTAAGGAACTGATCAACGACCTCGAATCTTCTAAGGATGCCAGTGAAGAAAGTGACACCAGCCTATTGAATAGATTATAGGAATTACCTTGTAGACTCACCTCTCAAGACAACCAATTCATTTTAGCAGATAAAATGATTCAAGAATTTGAAGGTATGATCCAAAGGGAATTGAAGGAGAAAGTGTTCTCAATGACTTTTGTGGATAATATTTTAGATAATTAGTTAACTCTGGATAATATAAGAACCAGGTTAACTAGTCATGCGAAAGCAATTATAGCGGTGAGAGATGCTACAGTTAGAGCTAAGGTGATTTTAAAAAATACTATTGTGCCAGACAATATCAAGATATAAGATCTATCATCATGTATGATGCTCATCTAAAGAAGTTTGGTGACAAGAGTTGAACTATTCTTCCATACTCTCTTCTTCATTCTGCTCATGTACTTTGTAATTGACTTGGGACATTTTCACATGCACTTTTGTAATATGTAATTACATGTAAAAATATGAAAAAGTCCCAAAGTCAATGCTGACTCATCTTTGACTAGGTTTTCAATATTTAAGTCTTTTTCTAATTATGAAGGTTTTTCCCTATATATATAGAGGGAGCCTTTTTTGTAAAATATCTCTGGATAATTGAGAGCAAAAACTCTATCAAAATTGAGATACTTCTTGAGACTTTTATCTTAGCTTGTAAATCATATTTTCTTGAATGAATGAGAAGCAAGTTATTTTTAGACTTTGTGTTCAAATAATTTATGTTATTTAGGAGATCATTTTTATGTTCTCTTTCCTAATAATCTCTCATCTATTTAATTAAATAAGCAAAGTGTGTGTGGAAATTATCTAAAGACATTCTGAAGGATATCAAAAAGACTTTGAGCTGCTTTTATCCTTTATGATCTTATTATCTGTTGTAGTTTTAGGTGAAGACTTTGAACTTTACTTCACTCTACTATTACATAAGCTTCAAATTAGTGAGAGAAGCGACAAAAGATTTTGTGCTTTCGTGGGTTTCTCATCGACCTAATTACTACTCAAGAAGATTTTATGCTATTTGCTGAATACCATTTCTAAAAGAAGAGGAATGCTTTCAGTCATCAACCAGGATTTCTCTTTTGCTCTGTGAACATCATCTCTAAAAAAAGAGAGATGGATGGTGTTATCCTACCCTGAGTATTATTTTTTGCTTATATATATATATAAATATCATATAAGTGATTTATAGGGAACCTCCCCTTGATGAGAAGAGAGATTTATCTCATTAGGATGTGGTAAACCCACACTTTTTGATGTATAAATCTCCTTGTACTATGGTTGATATACCCATTTTGCCATCAGTTAGCTGACGACAAAATATTCACCCAACAACATTAACCCTCAAGCTAGGGTCTCAGATCTGGTGTAATTATCCCTTAGGGAACATGCACAATCAATGTGCATGATTGATGCAAGAATGAATTTCACATATGCCCTTCTTTGATCAAACATGCAAACTATGTTTGATGCAAAAAAATTGAGCTATACTATTAATTGATTTTATTATCTCTAATGTGTCAAAATAGTAAGTGCTAGATATAATATGCCTTATGTAGTCCTTTATATATGAGACTCATTATTTCAAATTTAGCAGATTTATTTACATTTTTTGGACATTAGGAAACTTAGGAATGAAGTAAAGAAAAGATGTAAGACTCATCTTATAGAATAAATTGGTTGTTGGGACCAAATTGCTCTTTGACAACAACGCTAGAAACTAGACACCTTGGGTTTCAATGTTGTAGTCCTATTTAGGTGTTGTTATCTAGGGGGTATGGGACCTACGGGGATGGGTCTGGACCTAAAATATATACTTGGGTCTGAAAGGGTTAAGTCTAAAAAGCTATGGATGACTAAGGATAAGCAAAATGATGTCTAGGGAATGTAGTAAGACCAAGACAAGTTAGCTAAAAGGGCATGGCTAAATGTGAATAAAAGCTCATATTCTCCAATTAGAGTCTCCTATAAAAGGATTGTGAAAAGACATAATATGTGTGTTTTCTTGACCAATTTAAGGTGTATACATTTGCCTCCCTTTTAATCTAGTGATGCAATGAAATGAATTACTAGAGTAAAAGAAAGAAAGAAGATGCATACCTAAACTTACATGTGTGAATATAAGTTTACTAAAAAGGGTCCAACTTCCTAGCTAGGGAAGTGGATGAAGAACTGAAATAGTTCTCAGAGAAAGAAGGAATCCTTGTAATAGATGCCCCCTATACTGAATCTAAATAGTGCCTAGAAAAAGAATGAATCCCTATAATAGATGTCCCCTATACTGAATATGAATAGTGCCTATAAAAACAAGGAGTCCCTATAATAGATACCCCCTATACTGAATTTGAATAATCTAAACTAGATTTGAGAAGTGCTTAGAGGTCCTAAACTAATGCCTATCCTCTATCCCACACAAAATCTTGGGTCTAAGTCTAAGTAATAATATGAACCAATCGCTACAAATAACCATATGATCTAACTTGGTGACAACCTGAGTAATGCCTGGGTGTAAACTAAAAATGTTGGTAAATATGTAAGAAGAAAATGGCATGTCCTACCATCTCAATCTGTATAATCTTAGAAAATGAAGGACATAAACATCTATGCCATGCCCTCAAATTTTGTATGTGAGTGATGTGTCTAGATAATATATATAACCACATATGATATCATCTATTGTGTCATGTCCCATGTGCAAAAATTGATCCGTAAACTCCACTGATAAACTCTAAGTGAAAATTTTAAAAGTAAAAATTCTAAATTTTTCAACTTATAATATGTTAGAATGATTAAATTTGAATAAAATCTGATTCAAATCAAGTTTCAAAACTGAAATATAGGTGAATTGATAAATCACATCAGTTATCCATTGAAATCGTCAGATTTTCCAATTTCTTGATTTTATACAATTTCTCGTAAATGATCAAATGAGTAATTTTTTCATTTTGATTAAAATATGAATTATAATCTATAAATTAACTAAAAATGAAATTTAAAACTGAATTCAAAGATCAAAACACGAAAATTGTTTACGGGGTTCAGAAAATCCTATGTCCCTGGGTTCGTATCGAATCGATCCATTAATGTTGCTCAAATTTGCAAGTTAAAATATTCTTAAAATCAGCAATAGATCATTTATCTCTATAAAAAATAATGTTTCAGACCTTTGAAAGACCTTGGCTGACTCAGCATGTCCTTCACCTTCCTGAATCACACGCAGAGGCTTCTCCAAATCAAAATTGGCAACTTATATAGCTCAAAATAGCATAACCAATTCTCCAAAATGGGAAAATGAATAAACTTGACAAAGTGTATCAGAATTATAAACAACTTTGTGGTTTACTCTGAGATCTGATTCGGCTTTTAAGGGCTCCAAAATGACCAAATACTGTAATTGGGTCTATAATCTCCAATACACAGTTGGCTTCTTATGTCTATTCAAGTAGTAATTACTCCCTTTTATAACACTTAGACCTCTGTGGCTAAAGTGGTCAAGGAATTAAAATTTTATGTGGTAGGTCAAAGGTTCAAAACTACCTCCCACCTTTCTAGGTTCTTTGACATGAAGAAAATGTTGGCCTTCCTCCTTTTGGCGCGCTTTGACTTGGTTTTTTTTGTCCCACATTTGCTGGAAAAGACAGTATTCATGCTATAAATAGACAACTTGAAGATCTCTTCAAATGCCTAAGATTTAGGTGCTAAATTTGGCTGCTATTTAAGCTTGTTCAATCCATGTTTGGTGGAGTGATGTGGCAGGTGGCATGGCAGTTTGGCCTTTGGCGCCTTTAAACGTTTGAAACTTTCAAATAACATGTGAATAAAAAAAACACCAAACCAAAATTTTTACACCAAATTATTTTGCCACATGTCAAATGGCTATTGGCCCACTTGTCATATTTCAACAGTGTCAAGTTTTGACCTACGATAGGTCCAAATGTCGAAACCACCTCGAAACACGTGCCAAATGTTGCAAGTGTCATTTTTTGACTAATCTTCAAATGGCCATAACAGGAGCTCCCAAACTCGGATTTACGTTCTGAAAAATGCGTCAAAAAGCTCTCAACGAGATATACAATGTGAAATTGGTTTCATCATGATTTTAAATTTTTTTATAGAATGAAAATTTGATCTTTGACTTGACATGTCTATTCTCACATTTCTGGGATGTGGCAGATGGATCACGAGCTATGTGGCTCGGTAAAGTGTCTAGTTTCTCCCATGTGGCTAGGGCATGATATTACCAAAAAATAATCCCTCTTCATGTGGGATTTATATATACTTGTGATTTCAAATCTATGGACTCCAAATTTCTAATCACACCTCTCCAATGGAGGTATTTTGGTTTCCAAAAGTCCAATATCCCCTGAAACTACAAACAGGTCTACTGCATTCATGAAAATAGAACCCAATCATAGTAAGAGGTATAAACAATTACATTAAAATGATTCACAATAAAACTACAAATATGCCTAATCTAAAGGCATGAGTAAGTGAATTTGCAACTGCCAAAGTGATTACAACATACCAAAACTGTCTGCCCATGTCACATCCTGTAAAGCAGTGAACTATCAAAAACTAAAACAATCCCCAATGTAACTACAAAACAAGTTTATAATGCTGACAACATACACTAAATTTTTTGGACATGTTGGAATACAATGCCCTAGTATGGGACTTATATGCTAAGCAAATGCAAACAACCAAAAGTGTATGCTACCTAACATCTAAACATGTCCATAGGGTCTTAACAATGCATCTATACATCCATGTGCCAAAAATAGATATAAAAAATAGAAGTCAAATAAGTGTTGTAAGGAATTAACTCAAACTACAACATGCATTCTGTTATTATCTCCATCTGATCAAATGAGTTCAAGTCTTCTAGACAACTCACACAACATAAATAGGAGATCAAAATCTTAGAGTTATCAAAAAGTGAGAATTGAAAAACTTCATATGATAAACCTGTCTTGAAGTGTTCCCACCAACTCTAATCTACATCTATCAAATCTTATTCATTCCCATAGGTGAATTCATAACCATGATTTTCAAAAGGAATGTAGTGATAATCCACTTAACCATTTCTTTCTTCCTAGTGAAATTGATTGTCTCTATGGATTCATTATCAATTGCATATTGTTGACTTAACCTCTTAAATGGATTTTCACTTGTAAGTTTTACCTTATCCTGGGTTGTATTGTCAACTACATTATGGATTGAATTAGCTTCATTAACCTTAGTGAGAGGTTTGTAAATCATCTTAGTTCTAACATTACTTGAATGTGAATATCCATAAAGCTTAAAACATCTATCAATCCTATGTCCACTCATTTTACAATGAGTGCAAACATCCTTCTTAGGTGAGGGCCCCATTTTGCCAATTCCCAAATTAACATGAGAATGGTATTTCAAACATGTAATCTGCTTAAACAAAGCTTTTCATTTCCAACAAGTCTTATCACTATTTTTATTCATCCCATAAAAAGTGCATGGAAATGATTGCATTATCTTCTATACATTATATCCAAACTTCTTAAAAGTATCAATTGGATTATAAGATTTAGTGTAAGAATCAGGAGGTGGAATCTCAATACCTCTTTTACCTTTACACCTTTGAACTAGTGGCCTAAAACCTTTGCTATTGGAAGCTCATCTTCATTTAGCCATGGAAGAAACTTCTCCATCATCCACCTGTACACTAGTATAACCCAAACCTGCATGAAGAGGTTTATGCTCAACCTGAATTTGGTTAGTTATGTTAGGAGACCCCTTATCCAATGGAAGCACAATTGATTACTTATATATATGAGCAATTAAACACAGAATTATACCAGAATGATTAAGAAACTAGAAACATGAGACAACAAAGAATTTGAGAGACAATACACACACTTGTATTAGATAATACTAGAAGAAAATACAATAAGATGCCACTTCTCCCTCCACCTCATAGGCTTGCCACACCTCAAGACCTTCTTCCCTTTCTCTCTTGCTCAACACAAACCCAAATCTACAACCTGAGTTGCTATCCCTCCTTGAATGCTTCAGCTTATCTCCTTGACCTTACACCTGTAGATCTCCTTGACCTTGCTTGCTTCAATGCTCTTACTTGATCAATTTGATAATTACAATACATGCCTCATGGGTCTTTAAATAGAATCCCATGGGTACAAAAATAGAAATCTAACTACTAAAATTAGACACACAGCTCGCGACTTAAATTAGCCCCTTAGCATGCAAATACTCGGTTCAACTAACTGATTATTCGTCAACATCAGTTCTGGACCGCACAGGCGATCGACACCGGTCCCTGCTTGTCTGGTGCTGCCAACGTCGGTTGACTCTCTGCCATCGCTGGTTTCCTCCTCCACTGTCTCTGACCGATTTCGGTCATGCTGCCGATGCCGGTTCCTCTAGTTCTTTAGCATCCTCTTCTAGTGTGTGCAAACAGTTGAAGCTTTTAGCTCCACACCTTAACAATCTCCCACTTGGAGATAAACAACTGCAACTTGTACCTGTACCTGTACACCATCTATTTTGTTCCTTAGGCTCTGTATCCCTCTTCAAAGTCACCCTTGAAGACCAACCACCATGCAAACTTGTGATGCTATACTTGTCACTTATGCCACAAGAATTTTGCTGCTCCCAAATTCTTCATGACATACTTCTGAACCAACTCTACCCTTAGCTCAGAAAACTCCCTGTATATGCAACCCTGCAAAAAGTAACACAATACAGTAACAAGATAATGTAGCTAATATTATCCAACCTAGTAAAGATAAAAAACAATGGTCAAACCTCCATTGCCATGCAGCTAACTCAAGACCATATACCATAGCCTTCTGTCTCAGATGTCCATCCACTCTCTTCTCTAAAACGGGAATCCATCCCTCTATCCAGCTGACAACTCTACCAACAAATACCTGTTTGGCTCTACTCCAAGGACTCACACTCCTCATCCATGTCAAGCTCCCACTATTTTTGGATTCTACCTGCATTGCTTCTTCTGTCTTCCTAGTTCTAGACTATCAGTAAGCAATATAAAGAAGGTGAACAATGAATATGAGGTTCACATACCTTGTCTGACCTCTGTATGGGTGTTTGAGACTCCTTGACAACTAACTGTCCACCCATCATCCATTCCAGTGACCGATCTCAGCCATCTCCCAGTCTGCTCCCGACCGATGTCAGTTCCCTACACTGACCCTGACTGCCGACATCGTTACCCCTGGCCGACACCAGTGTCCCCCCTACCGACGTCGGTCCTATGACTGACGTCGGACTTATCTTGCCCAACCTACCGACCTTGCTGGTCTGCACAAGACCGATGTTGGTGTCTGACTGACCGATGTCGGTTCCAAGTAACTGACATTGGTGCCTATGTGTTCCCGTGAGTGATGAATTCTTCATTCGCGAGCTCATCTTGGATCAAATCTCTATCCATACTACCCTGCTCAGATTTATTCAGTGCCTGTAACTGTTCTCTAGCCTTCATCTCCTCCAAAAACACCAAGACTTCCCTGTTCTTGTCAAAAGCCTCAAATTACCTTTTCCTGCAATGAACTCTATCTATGCTTTGTGAATTTGAACACATACCTTTTGAATCAAGAACTTCCATTCCCTTCCTATTCATGTGACCCAGCCTATTAGACCACATCTTCGAATCTATACCAGAAGTAGAATCAGTAGTACAAGTAGATAGATAAAGAGTACCTACTTTCTTACCTCTTGCTAAAACAAGTGCTCCCTTGGTAACCTTCCAAGAGTCCGCTATGAGGGTTATTGTGCATCCCTCATCACCCAACCTTCTTACAGAAATCAAACTCTACTTCAGAATTGGAACATGCATGACCTCCTTCAACACCCATGTGTTGTCAATCTGCAATCTTAGCTGCACTTTCCCTTTGCCAACTATCTGACAAGGCGTACCATCCCCTAAATAGAGCACTCCAAAGTCTCTCTGTTCATACTCATGAAACAAATCTCTGTTTGGGGATGCATGAAAAGATGAACCAGAATCTAAAGTCCATGATCCTCCCTGACTATCCAAAGAAAGTATGAGAGCATCCTGTACCACAATATTTGCATCCTTTGCTTCTTCAATACCTGCATGTTGATTCTCTTTATCTCTCAACCAACACTCCTTTGTATGTCCTTTCTTTCCACAAAACCAGCAGGTAATACCTTTGGACTCAGATCTCCTTCCCGACCTTGATTTCCCTTGCTCAATCTTCTCCCTTTGCCTTCCCCTGCTTTCCACACTTAGAGCATTTCTTGATGATTCACATGTGCTTCTCCTACGTATTTCCTCATTCAAGATCACACTCACAACATCATCAACTTTTAAGATTTTAGAAGCAGATGCAAAATTACTTACTGCCATAACCAAACTTCCCAACTTTTAGGCAAAGAACATAAAATCAAGAGAGCCTTTACCTCATCATCAAAAATAATATTGACTGAAGCTAATTGGTTTACCAAACCATGGAAATCACTGAGATGAGTATGTACCGAACCACCTTCCTGCATTTTCAAAGTAAATAGCTGCTTCATAAGGTATACCTTATTAGAAGCCAAGGGCTTTTCGTATAAATTTGTCAAGGACTTTATCAACTCTTCTGTTGTCCTGCACTGTGATAAGCTGGAAATCACAGATGCTCTAAGGCTCAACCTTATGGAACTGAGAGCCTTTCGATCAAGAACACTCCATTCTTCATCCTTCATATCTGTGGGCTTGCATGCAACCCCACCCAACAGTAAGTACAGATCCTTCTAATATAGATAGTCCTCAATCTGCATCCTCTAGTGTTGAAAATTCTTGCCGTTAAACTTCTCCATTCGTAGCTTACTTTCTTCTGCCATTGCTGAACTCCCACTCAATCAGAAAACCCTGTGAATGACCTGTAATAAAAAACAATACCCTACTTCCTGCAAACCGTAGCTCTGATACCAACTGTTAGGAGACCCCTTATCCAACGGAAGCACAATTGATTACTTATATATATGAGCAATTAAACACAAAATTATACCAGAATGATTAAGAAACTAGAAACATGAGACAATAAAGAATTTGAGAGACAATACACACACTTGTATTAGATAATACTAGAAGAAAATACAATAAGGAAGATGCCACTTCTCCCTCCACCTCATAGGCTTGCCACACCTCAAGACCTTCTTCCCTCTCTCTCTTTCTCAACACAAACCCAACTCTACAACCTGAGTTGATATCCCTCCTTGAATGCTTCAACTGATCTCCTTGACCTTACACCTGTAGATCTCCTTGACCTTGCTTGCTTCAATGCTCTTACTTGATCAATTTGATAATTACAATACATGCCTCATGGGTCTTTAAATAGAATCCCATGGGTACAAAAATAGAAATCTAACTACTAAAATTAGACACACAGCTCGCAACTTAAATTAGCCCCTTAGCATGCAAACACTCAGTTCAACTAACTGACTGTTCGTCAATAGCAATTCTGGACCGCACAGGCGACCACCGCTGGTCCCTGCTTATCTAGTGCTACCGACGTCGGCCGACTCTCTGCCATCACTGGTTTCCTCCTCCACTGTCTCTAACCGACGTCGGTCATGCTGTCGATGCCGGTTCCTCTGGTTCTTCAGCATCCTCTTCTAGTGTGTGCAAACAGTTGAAGGTTTTAGCTCCACACCTTAACAAGTTATACCTTGGCTCTCTCTACCAATTCCTCCTCCATTATAACCCATTTTGAACAATAATTTAGATCCTATTCCCTTAGTGTATCTTTTAAAATCACCAAAAATAATATTACTAGAATCTAAATCTGAAATGGTAGAAGAAGATGAAGATTCTTGTGGTGAAAAACTTACACTGCACTCAGTCATAGTCTTTGCATCTAAAGTTGAAGGCTTTACCTTTTCACACTCACCACATTGAAATCTAATCAAGAGCTCATCCTTAGATTCAAGCTTTGATTTTAACTTTGCCACTTTCAATTCAAGTGCAAATTTTTGGCATCTCAAGATTGCATTTTCATCTTTGATGACCTCAATCTGTGACAACTTGCCCATGGTTTCCTGAAAACAACTGATTCCACACTACACATTGCAATATAATCAATCTGTAAACCAATAGTCCAACTATTTTGGAAGCAACTGTCAATAAACAACTAGAAGCAATCCCTGCATTCTAACTACTCTGATACCAACTTGATCCGTAAACTCCACTGATAAACTCTAAGTGAAAATTTTAAATGTATAGATTATAAATTTCTCAACTTATAATATGTTGGAATGATTAAATCTGATTAAAATCTAATCCAAATCAAGTTTCAAAATTGAAATATAGGTGAATTGATAAATCACATCAGTTATCCATTGAAATCGTCAGATTTTCCAATTTTTTTATTTTATCCAATTTCTCGTAAATGATCAAATGAGTAATTTTTTCATTTTGATTAAAATATGAATTATAATATGTAAATTAACTAAAAATGAAATGTAAAACTAAATTCAAAGATCAAAACACAAATTTTTTTTACAGGGTTTGGAAAATCCTACGTCCCTGAGTTCTTATCGAACTGATCCATTAATGTTGCTCAAATTTTCAAGTTAAAATATACTTACAATCAACAATAGATCATTTCTCTCTATAAAAAATAGTGTTTCATACCTTCAAAAGACCTTGGCTGACTTAGCACATCCTTCACCTTCCTGAATCACACGCAGAGGCTTCTCCAAATCAAAATTGACAACTTCTATAGCTAAAAATGGCATCACAAATTCTCCAAAATGGGAAAATGAATATACTTCATAGAGTGTATCAAAATTCTAAAGAACTTTGTAGTTTACTCCAAGCTCTGATTCAGTCTCTAAGGGCTCTAAAATGACCAAATACTATAATCGGGTCTATAATCTCCAATACACAATCAGCTTCTTGTGTCTATTCAAGTAGAAATTACTCCCTTTTATAACACTTCGACCTTCATGGCTGAAGTGGTCAAGGAATTAACCTTTTAGGTAGTAGGTCAAAAGTTCAAAACTGCCTCCCACCTTTCTAGGTGCTTTGACATGAAGAAAAGGTCAGCCTTCCTCCTTTTGACGTGCTTTGACTTGGTTTTTTTTGTCCCACATTTGCTGGAAAAGGTAGTTTTCATATTATAAATATACAAGTTGAAGATCTCTTCAAATGCCTAAGATTTAGGTGCCAAATTTGGCTACTATTTAAGCTTGGTCAATGCATGTTTGGTGGAGTGATGTGGCGGGTGGCATGGCAGTTTGGCCTTTGGCACCTTTAAACGTTTGAAAATTTCAAATAACATGTGAATAAAAAAACACCAAACCAAAATTTTTACACCGAATTATTTTGCCACATGTCAAATGGCTATTGGCCCACTTGGCAAATTTCAACAGTGCCATGTGTTAAACTTTGATAGGTCCAAATGTCAAAACCACCTCGAAACATGTGCAAAATGTTGCAAGTGCCATTTTTTTACCAATCTTCAAATGGCCTTAACAAGAGCTCCTGAACTCAGATTTACATTCCAAAAAATGCGTCAAAAATCTCTCAACAAGATATACACTGTGAAATTGGTTTCATCATGATTTGAAAACTTTTTCTAGAATGAAATTTTGAGCTTTGACTTGGCATGTCTATTCTCACATTTTTGGGATGTGGCAAATGGATCACAAGCTATGTGGCTCGGTAAAGTGTTTGGTTTCTCCCATGTGGTCGGGGAATGATATTACCAAACAATAATCCCTCTTCATGTGGGATTTATATGGAATTGTGATTTCAAATCTACGGACTCCAAATTTTTGATCAAAAATGGAGATCAAAACAATGTGCTCTACACTATGCCTATAATTTGCTATTTGGTCTATAACTATGTCATGTTATATGAAGTTGTATATATGAGATGTGTATTTATATACATGCCCTTGAGTTTGGTATCTAGATAGTTCGTATATCTATAAATTAAAGGTGTATCCCTCTGAATGACTTGAGTGATGCTAAGTGACCCAATGTAATCTAAATCATTTTATAATCTTGACCAAATTGAATTGAGTAATGATAAGTGACCCATATATTATAAACCAATGTATGTTTCAACCAATCTAAACTGAGTAATGATGATAATATGAATATTAGTGGTGTAAAAACCATGTTGAGTGACCCATGTAGTCTGAATCACTGTATGCTTCAACTAATCTAAGTTGAATCTGATAATTTGACTATGAGAGGTTTGAGAACCATGGTGTATCCATATATGAGAATGGATAGGTGTGTTGGATAAGTGTAGAAATAAGAATAGTAGGAATGATGCCCCCTTTTGGGGAGAAGGATGAAATCTGTGATAGAGGAAAAAAGTGATGACTAGTGGTAGAATGTATAGGAACTAGGTTGGCATAGTTTAAATTGATTGAGAGTCTATTATTGAATAAGTGAGATTGAATTACTAGAGTGAAAGGTATCTTGGATTGATTAGGATCAAAGCTTGTATCTAGGTATAGTGGAGATATAGAAAAATTTATGCCATGGTAGGCAAATGATGTAGTAATAGATTGGATGGAGTGAAAGGTTGATTATTTGAATAGGCTGGGTTGCTTGGATGTTTTTGATGAATGTTGATTGGTGAGGACCAAGTTGTATGAAATTTGAACAAGTGTGGATTGGTAGGGACCAATTTTTATGTCTAGGTATAAGAGAGGTATATAGATGTGTGTGCTCTGGTAGGCAAATGATATAATAAGAGAGCAAGTCCTACTTGATGTCAAAGGTGTCATCGTCATGATTCTAATGAAGCAAATGGTTTGTTAAATGGAGCCACAAGGCTTGAGTTATGAGAAAAATAGTGTTTTGATTTTGAATAAAAGAGTTGGTTGATATAGGAATTGTGATTGACTTTGGGTTCATTTGTGTATGACAAGTTTGAGATATTGGAGCTTTGGAGTTCAAAATTCCTAGGAGATGAGCACCTTCTATGACCTATTTTGAGTCATTGGTAGCCTAGATTAAGGTTGACGGGGAGATTAGCCTAGTAAGTATGCTTATTAATTGATTTTTACCTATTTAGAACCCTATTTTGGTCATTTTTGAGTTGTTTTAAGTAGTCTAGAGAAACTTTGACTAGTTTTAGTGCTCCTATCCTAGAGTCAGCATTGTTGTCTAGGATGCAGTGCTGCTATCCAAGTTTCAATGTTGTTGTCTAGTGTTAGTGTCCTTTTATAGAACTATTATCCACTATGGATGGTTGTTAGAGTTTCTAATTTATTATCTATTTTTTTATAGCTTGGGTGTTTACTTGGCATGGTTGTCTGCTATATAGTCCATTTTCTAGTGTTTAAAATGTGAGGTGTAGATGCAGGAGTTACGTAGAGATCAAGTGATGGAGACACTGAGGATGTTACCATTGCCCATGGATGAGCATGCTATTATGGATAGGGCTGGATTGGTTCATGCATATGACCTGGGTATGGTGTAGTGGGATAAGTATATGATTACCACTTTATGTGAGGGGTGGAATGCTAATACCTATACATTTTAGCTTCCTACTAGAGATATCATTTTTATGTTGGAGGATGTATATTGTATTTTGCATTTGCTGATTAGTGGGTAATGGGTGACATTATAGGATGACATGGGTGCAGCTACCATTGATCATGCATCTATATACTTTATCAAGGTGAATTTAGGAGTACATTTCCAAGGTAGTGATAGTGATGTGATATTGTCAGTGATTGTGTAATTAGGTGTTCCACACTTACAGAAATGGTTATCTATATTATTGGCTTCATTTGTTATAGTAGATGGTAGTGGAGTGTCTATTGCTTATAGGATGAATAGGGTGGTTCATAGAACTGAGACATATGGTACTATGTTTTTTTGGGGTAGGACTATGCTTGCCCACTTGTATAAAGACTTATATATATTTTCTTAGGAGGCATTCAGTGGTGTTGTGGGTGTGGCCACTTTGTTACATTGCTAGGCATATGAGCACATAGTAGTTGTGTGACCTATTGGATTACTGAGGGTGAGTTAAGCATATACATAGACATTTAATGAGCAATGGATGAGTGAGTTGGTTATCTAGTCTCCTAGGATAAATTACTATAGAAGGATGTTAGATAAATTGGTGGCCCAAGATATCATATGGAGGCCCTATAGAGGATTCCCTAGATGGCCTGAGGATGGAGAGTAGTTATGGTATATGAGGGTTAGTTATTGGTTACATGATTGTTGGCTTGAATTTTATGAGTGCTTTTAGTTTGAGCATGTAAATAGGTAGTTTGGAGTTTGATAGGATGTTCCTCCTATAACATGGGTATGGTTGAGGACTACATGGGCACTAGTGAGAGTTGGGGCTCATACGAGACCGATTGAGGTTGAGTTAACACAATTACCTTTGGATACATGAGATGTGGCTATAGATATTATTGATGTAGATGATGTGGGATACACTGAGGCATACACTGCATGGTGGGTTAGGTAGTGATGGCCTCCATTCTATCCTGTGGATAGAGTGGATGTTATTATATATGAGGAGCTTGAGCCAATCTAGATGATGGGAGGTAATCAGTGATTGTATTTGAATTGTACTTATGTTTGTGTTTTAATTTGGATTTTAAAGTATATATCTAATGTAGTGTTTTACTTATTATGTGTGTAGGTGGGGTGGGAGGTGCACAGGATGAGGCACTTGTTGGGGTGGCCAAGGGAGATGATGAGTTCTGGGAGACCATCATTAAGTCAACACTCTGAGAGCTCATGCATCATGTTCATGATGATGTGGTGGAAGAAGGTTTGATATAGAGAGTAATGATTATGGTTGGCATGTATGATCATTTTTTTGATAGGGATACTATAGCTATCACTGCATATGTTAGGGTAATAGGAGAGAGAGATGAGCTTAGAGTTGAGTTGCATAAGCATAGGATGCATCCACCTAATTTTAGTATGGTGAGCATGAAGATTGTAGATGACTATATGGATCTTCAGTGGTGATACACAAACTTGCATGAGGATCATGGTTAGTTGTTGGAGTGAGATAGTTGGTGCAAAAGGCATTTGAGAACTCAAGGAGGTACAAGGTCATCAAGTGTTAGACATGATTACACGATGAGCACTAGTGGAGAAATTTAGACTGAGAATGAGGGCATGATGCCCATTCATGATTGATTGTACCTTGACATGATGTATATTTTTTGAAAACTTTGCGATATATATAGATGTTAGTTTAATTTTGAACTCATGTGTATTCATGTTATGGATTCTAGAATATGTTGGTATATTGATTGTAAATTGTGATTTTAGAAATGGTTGATCTAATATTGATTTTAAATTTACATGTGCTTGGTAAATGGTACTTAGGATTTGATGTTTGGATTTGATGTTTTGATAATTATGATGTTAGGCTTATTGATTCAAATTGTAATCATAAGTAGGCAAAAATTTGTTTGTTGTGGTAATTGGTAATCTATTTGGATAAATTTGAGTTGGTTGTTGGGATTGGTAAAGTAGGATTTCGATGTCTTTGATTTGATAATATTTGGACTTTGATAGTCTATTTCTAGTTAGGGATGTCTATTTAGAGTTAGGAATGTTAGTTGTTAGTAGGAGGGGAAAGTAAGATAACACTGTGTGCATATTACCTCGCCAAGAGTGACTCAAGAATTTAAAGGTTAGCTAGACCTTTACCTCCATTTTTGCCCTACTAAACAAAACTATGAACTGATGATAAAATGAATGTATGTCATATCATACTATGATATATCACTATCTGAACCCTATCGGCCACATGAATAAGTGCCCATTTTGCTCATGCTATTTAGGAATGTGCTTTGTAGTTGATACTATCTGCTATGAAGAAGGCTCATCTGTCTATAACTAAATACCATGTGGCCTCTACTATGATGTATATGAATGTGTAATATGTTGAGATGGAGCTAAAACCTATGATGAGGGCTCATTTAATCTTAATCATAATGGGTTGTTACGTGAGATATGACCCTAAAAACTCAGCTAAAATGAATATTTCTTTGGAACAATACTCTATAATGTGGGTTTAACTCTTCTTAATCATAGTATATTTCTACATGAGGTAGGACCCTAAAAAATTTGTTGTAATGACTATCTCTTTGGAACAGTACTCTATTGCAATGTCTATGACTCTGTTGGATATGTATATGGAGCTGCACTATGTATTCCATGGAATATACTACTATATGTGGGTTGTTTGTGTTGTACTAGTTTTAAAACTTTCTTAATAAATAGAATAAGAGATCTCCTATGATATTCTATCCTAAAACTAACATTATGTTCATGATGAGTGACTGATGATTCTTATAAAATAATTTCCTAGGATGACTCAGTCATTGAGGAATGCAGTCTAAGGTTTCATAATGGAGGAGATCTTTGTGCCCCCTATGTTAATGTTATAATACCATTATCAACACATCTAGTAATGCAATCTTTGAGTCCAAAATATTCATTATCTCTATGTCCATGGATGTGTGGTTGTCTATGTAAGAGATGTGGATCTTGTTGATGAATAAAAGGTAATGTGATTAACCTCCTATCTAGTAGTGCTGATAATATGATAGATGGGTTATCCCACTTTGAATCAAACTATAGTGGTGCTTTATTGTTATTATTTGTAGTGCATATTATAGGTTGTTTTTTGAAAAATTGTTCTTTGTGCTTGACTAGTTGATTTTTTGGTTGTGGTCTCCTATCTTGTCTAGGACATGTGGATGTTGAGTAGTAGGAGCTATATCTAAAGATGCTACTATAAAGTCTAGAGTGATCTGATCAACTGAATCTACCTCAATTAATCCCAATTTATTTTCCAAAGCTAGAATTATGTAACACAAATGTCTGAAACAAGGCTCTATTTGATATAGTAGATGCTCGAGGAGAGGTTGACAAAGGCTCTTGATAAATATATGTTGAATATATAGATTTACTAGTTTATATATCAATCTTAACAAATGAGCCTTGAATCTTAAGATATACTTGCTAGTTAGCTCTGAAGAATTTTGATGCAGTGTGGTAAGCTTGTCATATGTAATGTGAGGGCCCATGTTTATAATGTAGTTCTTGAGAAATGCCTCCTCTAAGTCATCATATGTGTGTAATGAACAAACGGGGAGTAGATTAAAGAACCAATTTTGTGCTTCCCCCACTAATGTCTATTGAAACAACTTGAGTAGAATCAAAGGGATTACATGAGGTATAAAATCATTCTAAAAGGCTTGAAGATGTGTGAATGGATCTCTAGTTCCATCAAAGAGAGGTAATGATGGTGTCTAAAAATTCTTAGGCAATGCAGCCTTTATGAATGTCTTTAGAATAGGGTTACCATGTAGATCATTAACATCCATCCAAGATTTATAAGCTTTATTTTCCAAGGTGATACACTAGATGTATTATATCATAGAATTATAGTTAACACTCTTTTCTTAGCAAAAATTTCTCTAACTTTTGAAAACTTTCCTACGTACACATGTACAAAACTATTCCTTTTCTTGAAAACCCCTTTTTGCACAAATTAGAACCAATTTGTAAAATAAATTCTATGTAGACACTTCCAAACATAATTAGATGGTAATGTGTTTTGAAGACTCCATTCAGATTTAATAAATCCAATTTTGAAATAGACTTTTCAATGCTTAATGGAAATTTCTATATATCTGAAGATATTTTTCTTAACAAGAATCAACATTCATTCCTTTCTAGATGCAATTCTGAAAGATTGTCTTTAATTTCAGACATTCACAAACCTAAAATCCAACACACAATATCAAAAGATTTTATTTTGTTTTGTCAATCCATTACGTGATCTACACCCACTCATAGTACCTAAAATCAAGTGATTTGCTCCAAATAAAACCTTTCTACCAACCTTGAGATATAACAATCATTAATTTAGATTCATGCTTAGATTTCATATACATTAAAATAGACAACCAGAAGTATACAAAAAACAAAGCCTTTTTATAGTCACCAAAGAGTCCCATCTGCATGTAAAACTCATGAAGTTTTTAATTCACTAATTCAAGATTAAAGAGCATATTATTCATGTACAGTTTGAGGAGATTTTAATTATCTAAATTGGTGCTATTACAAACAAAATGCAATGTTCTTAAATTAAATGAACTGTACATCAAAAACACACCTCCATGTCTTAAACAAAGATTAAAATCATTTTATTCACTCTCTATCCATATACATAACTAACTGACATGCTTCTTGTTATCTCTTAAAGACTAAGTTGAGATAGTTCCAGATTTAGTTGTCTCCTCTCATATCTCCTAAAATCAAGTTCTACAATTCTATCTACTCGATTTTCTTCTCCAAATAAAGCTATTCATTTTTAGATTTGAAGCTTAATCTTTAATCTTGTCTAATCATAGAAATATCAAAAACAAACTATTGTTTTAAACATATAAGATATATATGAGTATTTTAAATTTTACTAAGACACCCTAGTATATAGGCATGCTTATAGAAACTTAAACAACTAGGATAATTTCTAGAAAATAATAATTTAGCTTTGCATTTACAATAAAAGACTTAAAAATTTAAATTCATGTTTTTGGCTCTACTAGCTAACGAACAGGGTAATAAAAAACTACTGACTGACACCAAGAAACATTTTTTTATAAGCATCATACTAATTTTTATGTATGATTCTCCTACATCAATCCACCCATGTACGAAGAAGTCATCCTTATGCCTATTTGAAAAGTTGTTCAACATCAGTACCATACTTTTTCACCTGAGTTGTAGACATCCAAGTGGAGTCTTCAACAAGAAGATCTTTCCACTTGATAAGGTACTAAAAATAATCTTTACCTCTTGTTCCTTTGACCACCTTCTTATCCAAAATACTTTTTGGCTGCTCTGGTGGTTTTTTAAGTATTTGTTGACTCCATTGAATGGTTTGATCATTCACATCAGCAGCTATTCTTCCATCATTTTCTCCTTCCCTGTATGGATAAATATTAGAGATATTAAAAATAATAGAAATACCACTATTGTCAAGAAGTTATATCTCATAAGCATTAGATAAAAACTTCCTAAGGACCCTACATGGCCCAATCTTCTTGAGTTTCAGAATATTGTATTCTCCTTTTGGAAATATTTCTTTCTTAAAATGAGCCAAGATAAGATATCCAACTTCAAATTGCATTTATTTTCTTTTCAAATCTTTTCTCTATTTGTATTTGCTTGTACTTATTTCAATTCTCTATTTCACTTGTTTTTGTAGCTCTTGCATAGCTGTTGCAAAATATTCACCTTCTGCACTCCTTTTTTCTTGTTTGCCTAAAATTATGAGTTCATATATGCATACCATAAAAAATATAAAAAAGACTCTTAATTTTACTCCTATTTGGTGAATCATTATATACAAATTCAGCTTGAGAAAGTACTTGATCCCATTTCTTGGGATGTTCACTTACCAAGCTTATTAAGATATTGCCAAGACTTTTGTTCACCACCTCAGTCTATCCATCAGTTTAAGGGTGATAAGTAGAGCTGAAAGTCAATTTAATACCAATCTATTTACAAAGATTTCTCCAAAAATGACCCACAAACTTTGTATCTCTATCTAAAATAATACTTATAGGTAATCCATGCAGTCTCACTATCTCCTTAAATAATAAACCAACTATGTGAATTGCATCACTTACTTTATAGCATGGTATAAATGATCCATTTTAGAGAATATATCTACTATGATGAAGATAAAATCATTACCTTTTTGTGTTCTAGGTAATCCAAGAATGAAATCCATACTTATTGAGTCCCATGGTCTATTAGGAATAGGTAAATATAGGCCTATGTTTTAACTTCTTCCTTTAGCATACTGGCATATCTTGCAACTTTTAACATAACTCTTCACATCATTTGTCATATTTGGCCAATAATAAAAAATATTTAATTGAGCTAGTGTCTTATCTTGACCAAAATGTCCTGCAAGACTTCCACCATGCTTTTCTTTAATGAGTTTTTCTCTCATGGATCCTCTTGGAATACACAATTGATTTCCTCTGAATATAAGATCTTCTTGACTCATATAATCCATCTAAGGACTTCTATGTTGTTTATTAGGATTCTCACATACCTCATAAGCTATTTTAAAGTATAAATCTTCTTTGTATAGGTCCTTGAGATTCTCAAATCCTACAACCTTCACTTGCATTTCTTATAAAATTAGAATTATCATCAAATAATCAACAAATTTATCAGATTTTCCACTCTTATTCTTAATTATAAAATAAAAACTTTGTAAAAACTCTACCCACTTTGCATGCCTCTGATTTAGCTTGTGTTGGCTAGTGATAAATTGTAAGGCATGATTATTAGTGAATAGAATAAATTCCTTCAACATAAAGTAATGTCTCTATTTCTTCAAAGCTTACACAATTGCATAAAATTCTTGATCATAATCTGAATATTTATTTTTAGCTTCATTAAGTATTTCACTAAAATATGCAACTGGTTTACCTTGTTGGCTTAGAACTGCTCTAATAGTTGTCCTACTTGCATCACATTCAACTTGAAACAATTTATTGAAATCAGGTAAAACTAATACTAGTTGTTCTATGATTTTTTCTCTAAAATATAATTTTTTTTGTTAGATTCATCATTCCACATGAATGGCTTCTTACTACCCTTGATAGTTTGAATCGTAGGTGCACAAATAGAACTAAAATTTCTTATAAACTTCCTATAGAAACTAGAAAGATCATGAAATCTTCTTACCTCAAATGAATTCGTGGGTGTAGACCATTCTTGTATTGCTTTTACCTTATCCTTATCCATATTTAATCCTTCTTGAGAGATCACAAAACCCAAATAGATTAGTTTAGTTCTCAAGAAAGTACACTTTTTAAGATTTATCAACAACCTTTCTTCCTGTAACTTTTGTAGAACCTTCCTTAAGTGTTCAAGATGTTCTCTCTTAGATTTTATAAAAATTAGAATATCATCAAGATAAACTATGACAAAATTACTAGTGAATGGCTTAAGTACCTCATTCATTAACCTCATGAAGGTACTAGGAGCATTTGTTAAGCCAAAGGGCATTACCAACCACTCATATAAACCATCATTAGTCTTAAAAGTCGTCTTCTACTCATCCCCATATCTAATTTTTATATGATATCATCCAATTTTAAGATCTATCTTAGAAAAATATTTAGCACCACTAAGATAATCGAGTAAATCATCAATTCTAGGCAATGGAAATCTATACCTTATAGTGATCTTATTTATGGCTCTTGAATCTGTACACATCCTCCAACCACCATCCTTATTTGGAGATAGTACTATAGGCATTGCACAAAGACTTAAGATTTACCTTACTAATCCTTTATCCAGTAATTCTTGCACATGCTTCTTTATTTCCTCATTTTATTTAGGATTTATTCTATATGTAGCTTTGATAGGAAGATTATCACCTAGAATAAGATCAATATGATGACTTATACTTCTTTTTGGAGGTAACTCATTATGTAAATCATCCACTATAATATCCATAAATTCATTCAACAAATATTGAATCTCAAAGGGTAAATCATCAAGTTTTGTAGAAATAAAAATTATTTTAGGCTTACCAATGAGATCATAAATTACCTCATCTTCCTTCATTTGATGTAGAAACTCCTTCCCACTAACCACCAATAGCTTTGTATCCTCCTTTGTAGCTACATCATTCTCTTTAATAGGTGTAAGAATGTGTTTATTACCATCCTTCACAAAAGTATAGGTGTTAAGCTTACCATCATGGATAAATTACCTATCATACTACCATGACCTTCCTAAAAGGATATGGTATACATCCATAGGCATCACATCACATGTGACAATATCTATGTAACTCCCAATCTAGAATTTTATATTACATTGCTCATTAACTAAGATTTGATGACCCTTTTAAAGCCAAGAAACTTTATAAGGAGTAGGAAGGCTTACCTTGTTCAATTATAGCTTATTTACCATCTCTATAGACATTAAGTTATTAGTGCTACCACTATCAATTATTACTTGACAACACTTACCTTTTGTCTTATAGGTAGTCTTAAAGAGTGCTTTCCTTTGAGGTGGTTACTTAACCTCTTTAGCTAGCTTAAGCAAGATTCTCTTCATCAGAAGTGACTCACCTTATTTTGGATCATCTTCTTAACTAGGAGTATTCCTACTATCTTCATCTTATTCTACTTGAGTAATATGAGCACTTCCTTGGCTATTTGATGGGTAATCTAAGAATTCAAATGGTCCATGTCCATATTTTCCACATTTGAAGCATCTTACACTAAACTCTCCACTCCTTCCTTTGTAAAAAGGTCTTCTCCCTCTAAAAGTAGATCTTCCTATTGAATTTGATACTATTCTATGAGGGCTACTAGATTCACCTTAATGAAATTTAGATTGTTGTCTTCTTCCTCTAAAATTCCTACTCTTTCCTTTAAAATGTAAAGGCTATCTCCTTGCAAGCTTTTCTTCAGCCTTTAAGGCATACTGATATGCTTCCTCAACTGTCTTAAGCATGAGTAAAGAGATCTCATCTTGTATAACAAAATTTAGACCATTTAAATATCTTGATACCTTCTCTAAATCTTCTTCTATATGCCCTAATCTTATGACCAATCTGTAAAATTCCCGAGTATATTCCTTCACTATCATATCTTTATATCTCAGATTCTAAAGTTGCTAGAAAAGGATGGTTTGTTAATCTTTTGGAAAAAACTTGCTTTTTAGTTTAGACACAATTCTATCCCAACTAGTTCTTTTTCCTTTCCCTTTCCTTCTTCTTTCTACTTACGCACCATCTCACCATAGGGAGGCATGTCCCTTCAACTTAGTCACAACAAACTTAACTTTCTTATCCTCTTCAACATTATCATACTCAAAATACTTGTCTAGGGCACTAATCTAATCTATCAAATCTTTAGGATTTCGATAACCATCATACATATGAACTTCTACCTTTGGTTTTGATGTTGCTCCCAAAATTTCTTTCATAATCCTGTCTTCAAGTCCTAATTCCACTGCAAATGGTTCATCTTTAGCTACATCTTCTTCTCTGTCACTAAAATCTTTGAGTTTAACTCCTCTCTCCTAATCTATTTCCATCACTTCCATTCTTGCATTTAGACTTTTGATATCTTCAAGTATCAATGCATTGGTCACTCATATTCCTCCTCTGGCTCTAGCTCTAGATGTCATAATTCCTTCTTAATTTAACCCTAGACCTTTTGATTGTGCACAATCTGGTGATTTGATACCAAATATGATACACTAGATGTATCAAATCACATAATTATAGTTAACACTCTTTTCTTATCAAAAATTTCTCTAACTTCAAAAAAAAATTCTACGTACACATGTACAAAAATATTCCTTTTCTTGAAAACACCTTTTTATGCAAATTAGAACCAATTTGTAGAATAAATTATATGTAGACACTTCCAAACAAAGATAGATGCTAATGTGTCTTGAAAAATCCATTCAGATTTAATAAATCCAATTTTGAAATAGACTTTTCAATGCTTAATGGAAATTTTTATATATCTAAAGAGATTTTTGTTAACAAGATTCAACATTCATTCCTTTCTAGACATAATTTTGAAAGATTGTCTTTAATTTTAGACATTCACAAACTTAAAAGCATGATTCAATCCAAATAAAACCTTTCTACCAACCTAAATATATAACAATGATTAATTTAGATTCATGCTCAGATTGCATATACATTAAAATAAAAAACCAGAAGTATACCAAAAAAAAATCCTTTTTTTAGTCACCAAAGAGTCCCATATACATGAAAAACTCATGGAGTCTTTTATTCACTGATTCAATATTAAAGCACATAGTATTCATGTACAATTTTAGGAGCTTTTAATTGTCTAAATTGGCACTATTACAAACACAATACAATGTTCTTAAATTAAATGAACTGCACACCAAAAAGACACCACCATGTCTTAAACAAAGATTAAAATTATTTTATTCACTCTTTGTCCATATACAGAACTAACTATCATGCTTTTTTTAATCTCCTGAAGACTAAGTTCAAATAGTTCTAAATTTAGTTATCTCCTCTGAAATCTCCTAAAATCAAGTTATTCAATTCTATCTATTTGATTCGCTTCTCCAAAGAAAGCTATTCATTTTTATCTTGAAACTTATTCTTTAATCCTATCTAATCATAGCAATCTCAATAACAAACTATTATTTTAAACATATAAGATATATATGACTATTTTAACTTTTACTAAGACACCCTAGTATGTAAACATCCTTTTAGAAACCTAGACAACTAGGACAATTTCTAGAAAATAATAATTTAGCTTTACATTTACAATAAAAGACTTAAAAATGTAAATTCATGTTTTTGGCTGTACTAGCTAACAAATAGGCTAATCAAAAATTAATGACTGACACCAAGAAACATTTTTTTTATAAGCATCATACTAATTTTTATGCATGATGCTCTTTCATCACAGGGTAAGGAGATGTACTTGGTGTTGTATTTCACCAACTGGATGCATCAAAGAGATGACCTCCTAGGATGGTACATTAGAATTTTTAAGTGGTTCATTTAATCAATGAATTTGATTGTTAATTTTTGTAGACACCTAAATCTGACCATCGATAACCTCCAACTAGGCTTTTGACCAATTTCCACCTAAAATGTATAATTTGGACTAAAAACAATAAAATGCATTAAATGAGTTTAAATTGACATATTCAAGTGTTGATTTTGGCCAGAGTATCACTAAATGAGGAAATGCAATTTATGGACTAGCTAACTTTGATCAATTCACTTTGAGTCAAAATACCAATTTTGCACTTGGGTGCTCTAGATTGCTCTTTCCTATCAAATCTCTTGCACAAGATGTGTGCCTTTGTTATTTTATATTGACAACCTCCTAAATGGGATAATGGATCCAATGCATCTGACATTGACTTCTAATTCTAATGCAGTCAACTTTTGGACCAATAATAAGGCATTCTGATCAATTTGAGTAATTTGTGCACAAAGTACTTAAACATGCTTAAGAGATAATTAACCCAAATTAAAGAATAACTAATAATTCCATGGAAAATTATTGAATAATTTGTTTTAGAAATTAATATTGAATATTTGCATCATCAGGTGACCTTATTTCTTGAGAAGACATTTCTAGGCCATAAATGCCATAAATATCAAGATTCATGCCTCCCATGCCTCATCAAATCCCTCCATGCCTCTTAATTGATCCTATATCCCAAAGATGGATGAGCTTATTTATCAGTTTTAATTTCAAAATTGGATTAATCCTTAGCCACACATCTCAATCCTGAAATGGATGGTTCAAGTTGATTCTGATCAATCTCAAAAATCTATAAATAAGAGGCCTTACCACATCATTTCTAAAATATATTGGTGCAAAGTTATAATGAAAAAATATATTTAATAATCCATTTAAATTATTTTTACCATGGAAAATTGATTCCAAGCCAAGCCAAAGCCACAAGGTGCCAAGGAGAAGTGAAGATAGCTAAGCATCCTTTGATGAATACTTCATGAGCACAAGTTGAGCAAGCCACTACAACAAGAATTTTGGAGAATCCAAGGAAGGTAAAAGAGGGTTTATTTTGAATTTTAGTTGTGTGTTTTATTAATGTTTGTTAACTAATCTCTCCCTAGTATCTAGGCATGAATATTTTAGCTTAGTGTGTTTTTTATTTGGTTTCATTCACTAACACAATACTAATCTCTTCTTCTTAGTCAAATTCTTAGATCACATAATGGCACACCCAATGGAATGGGGCACATCCCAAAAATGAAGAAGATCATTATGCAACTTTATAATATTCATTTGTATCATTAAAACTCTTATAATTTGATTTTATAACTTTGTTTTTTAATTTTTATTTGTCACAAGTTTACATAGTTACTGTCATTGATTAGTAAAACCATCATTGATTGGCATATCCATCATCGATCACTATTGGTATAACCATTTTTATTTAGATAAATGTCATTAGTTATTAAGTGTAACCATCATTGATCACTGTGTTTTTCTTAAAAACATAAAACCCAAGAGCTAATAGGCCATTTTAAAATGCTTAGTTTGGGGTCATACGAAATCTATTTTGGATGATTTTTTTTAAAACCATGAGTTTTCTCCTAAATTTTTAGAATTTGATATTAGTTTAGCTTCAAGTTTCATATTTTTTTCACAAAAGTTTGAAAATCTATTCAAAATGTTTCTAATCTAACATATTTGCTTTTGGGGTGATGCCTTAAGGGTAGACAGGTAACCAGCAAACTTGGAACTTGTTAAAACATGCTATTAAGACATATTTGGTATGGTTTTAAAATGTATTAGGAACCTTGGTTTGGTGTTTAATGAAAAATTTATATGTTTAAGTGAATGTTTTCATAATTTAATCTTTCAAAGTTCACATTCTTAAGAATAAGGGGTCAAATGAACACCACCTCATTTTCATTTGGGCTTAAAATGAACTCATCTTTCCAAGATTTTTGTCTTCAATAGTTGTTTGATCTAATTTTTGTTTGGAAAGAAGAGGGATGTTACATGTATGCTCTTCCATTTTTCCCCTTTAGGGAACCCTTGGAATCAAAAACACCATTCCTATTTCAAAAAGCCTAGTCCAAGGCATAGAAAGAATGTCGTCTAAAACACTCCATAAAAACTCATCAAAGTTTGGGTGACCTTAAAAATGACCCTAAAGTCATTATTTTTATGTATTTCATTTAATTTCATATTGTCTTACAAGGGAGATGTCATTACCTCCCATGAGTTATTTATGGAAGCTTTGACCAGGGGTTTCATCTCCTGACATTGACTTCATTTGGCTCCATATTGGAGTTGCACACGAGACGTATCTACATTTGGACATCACAGTACACTCAATAAATAATAGGATGTAGTGGTTGTAAAAAGGACTAGACCTTTTTACAACTATCTAATGCCATGATCACTTAATTTTTGTGCTTATATTTTACATTATTTGATGTGAAAGTCATTATGCAATTTATTCCCCTAGAAACATTCAAAAACTTGATAGTTAGTCAACCCCACATTGCCATACCCTTTTTAGGATTTGGATGATTATACTTAGTGTATTTTGGTCATTTATCTTAATTGGTATTTTTGAGACTAAAACTTATTTGTTTTTTCATAAATCCATGGAAAAATAATTTTTTTTGCGTCACTCTTTTTTCTAAAGAGATGTTATGCTAGCCATTTTACACCACACTTATGCCTTGATTTTTTTTCTAAACTTGTTTGTGTGTGTGTCATTCGATTTGAGGAGGGTAATGTTATACTACCCAAATCATGTCAAAACATTTTGAAACTTTTTGAGTTTTTGAAACATAACATATATCACATCATTTGAGCATGCTTACATTGTTAGGCTATTCAATTTGTTTCATGACTATTTTACCTTGTATCAAAAAACCATTTGTTTTAAACCATGTCATGTATACCATTTGGACCTTTGTCTTGTGTTGTCATGATGTCCAATCTTATCTAGCTTGTTTGGTCAAATCCTAGTTTTCACCATTGAGTTTTCAATTAACCTTGTCAAGTTTGGATTCAAACATTGATTGATTTTTGTTTAGGCCTCAATTCATGGGACTGATACACATATCTTTCTTTTTTGGGTTACATGACTTCAGTTAATTGATTACCCAAATTTGAAAACTATTGATGGTTTGTTTATTTAGCACCTATCCTCATCATTGTTCATGCCTTTATTTGGGAAAACATAGTATTTATTCAAAGAGCCTTTTGTCTTATGCCTTATGTTAACTAATCATGTTTATGTTTTATTCCGTGTGTCACATTTATGTCAAAGTTATTTCCAAACTTGTTGGATTAAATCAAATCACATCATACCTTTGTTTAAGTCTAGTTTTTGACGTCATTTAGCCAAAAGTCCTAGTGTATTCTTGTTTGTTTGAGCCTATATTTTAACTCCACATTTGGATAAAAGACCTAGCAAATCAACTTTTCCTTTTCCTAGTTTAGACTTGTTTGGAACGCTTTGACCTAGTCCTTTGACATGTCAGTTTTTATTCAGACACTTGACCTTTTTTGCATATGACATTGGACATTAGAAATTTGATGTTAGGTTTTTTTATATGCCAAGTCTTAGCACAAATCATTTTGGAGATACAACTTCACTTTCAAACCACAGTAGAGATACAACTCCACCTTTTGACCAAGTTAGACTAAGCTTGAACCATTTGTCCTTTAGACATAGTTTTTTAGAGTTTGTATAACTCTAAGCCTTTTTGTTTCAGATCTTTCATCATTTACATGGATATGTCTTGCTAAACATATGATGGATTCATGTAAAATCCAACCTATGATAGAATGGCTGCACAAAATCCCACTAGGAACCCCTATATAGAAATATTTTATAAGGAGTTTTATTATTCTCCCTACAATACTCAATATGGGGAACATAGTACAAATCCACAAAATCCAAATCAAAACCTTGATTGGCATGAAGAGGCTTGTGAGGAGAACTTTGAATACCCAACTATAGATAATTTTGTTTGGGATACAAATCCATACCCTCTTTACAATAATCATTACATGGAACATAGTCAAGAACCAACTAATGAGCCAACTCATGACTATGATGATATGGTTTATGAGGAAGACTTGGATGCTTTGGCTTATGAAAGTAATCAGGCTCTACCACATCATACCATTTCTATTCTACGACCACAATATTTCACCATTCCCATACCAAGACCTAATCCTTTATTTTGTGCGAGCAATCGAGTTCCATAATGCCAAACCATTTCTATACTAGGATCTCATCCTTTGGCTTATGTGAGAAATCAAGCTCCACAATAGACTTTAATCATTCTAAGACCTAGTCCTTTAGCTTATGTAGGCAATCAACCCCAACCATACCCTATCATTACCATTTTAGGACTTCATCCTTTGGCTCATGCAAGCAATCATGCTCCCCAAGGCCCTACCATTATCCAACCATAAGTCATTCCTCATCTAGTACTAATCCCATCCAAACCTTAACTGATCCAATCATTCTAAGACCAAGCTATGTTCAAAACTGGTATCTTCCAACTCATTAGAAACCAAGGCCAAAATAACCAACCAATCCAAGTTATTTTTATTAAACCAATCCAAGTTATTTTTATTAAACCAACCACTTATGATAATTTAGCCTATGATGAATCACCTATTGATCCTATCCTAGTTATTGAGGAGTCTCACAGTGATGAGATATTTTTTTCAAGTAACTTCTTAATGATTATAACCAACTTTGGGCAAACCATTAACTCGACCATGTGCTTGTTTTTTAAGAGCCTCCTATTAACAAGCTAGTCTTTGAAGAGTTATCACTTGACCTTTTTCCCATCCTTGAAGAGTCCCACTCTGACAAACTAATTTTTATGGAGCCCATTATGCCATTAAAGGACATTACTTATCCAAAACCAAATATTCAATAAGACATCATTGTAACAAAGTACCCATTAGATGAAGAATTAGAGTTAGAGTCAGGTTTTACTCTTGGATTGACATCAGATTTAGCATTAAAATTAGAATCAACATCAATCTCAACAATGGATTCAGAGTTCATTGAGTTTGAATTAGATTCAAAAGAAGAATATGTTGGTGACTATTACAACATTAGTTATGCATGCCTTTCAAATAAATTTGTGATCCTTTTACAATTTTTGAGGATGAGTACTTCAACTTCAACATAATTTATCCTAGTATCTTCTATGAGGATTTTGATGTCAACATTCATTCCATTACTATTCCATGGGCCATTACCATCAAACAAAATAGCCATATCATTGACATTTCATCTCCCACAAGTGTTGATTGGGATTGATAGAATCACACTTTGTTGAACTACATCCATGGTGACATAGCAGTTGAAGAAGATAAAGGAGGCCAAGAAGACATTCATATAGCAGAAGAACATTCTCCTAGTGAAACTTTTTCGAAGGTGCTAGGAGACAATCAAAATCAAAACTCATCAACTTCTAGTGAAACTTTTTGAAAAGCGCTAAAAGATAATCAAAGTCAAAATTCAACATTCCTTAGTGTAACCTTTTTGAAGGTGCTATGGGACAATCAAGATAACTTCATTAGTGAAAACCTCTTTGAATCACCAATATTTGAGCACAAAATTTATTCACTACTTGATGAAGATAAAATCAAAGATAAAATCAAAATAACTTCCAATCTATAGCCTAATCAGATGGTAACTACTCTCAAGATCAAACAACAAAAAAATATCATGGTCATATCAAGAGAACAAGTCTTCAACCCTACCAAAACCAAAATTATGTCTAATCTAACATCAACAATATTGCGTGTGACTGAACATCTTGATCTTCATTTATTTCCCAACCATTCCATATTCCATTATCATCTGCCATTTTATTCCATAATCAAACCTACCATCCATTATTTATCCTTGTTTACCATCCATGACTACACTTTTCTTTGTAGAGGCTACAAGGATACCTTATCTTGATGTTTAAAGGAATCATAATCAATGACCAATAAAGATCACAAAATCATTCTTGAAAACTAGATTTGTATCGAATTCTTGACATAAAAACTATTCAAATGAGGTGTGGGATAACAAATAACATGATCAAGTATTCTATTTGTATCATTTTTTTATTAGGATGTGCATCTCCCCATCGTCATGAACAATAGAATCAAAAACCATACCTAGGCCAAAAACATGTACCATACCATTTCACATTGCCATGTCATTACTATTATTACATATCCATTTGCCATTGTTGCATATCTTGTTATTCACACTATCACTTATGGTCAAACCCTCCTACCATTTTATCCAATCTATAAAAAACCATCATTATCCTAAGTAAAACCATACCATTCTAACTATTCCATTCCTATCTAGACCAAATCCTATTTTTAGTCATCCTACCCAATCCTATTTTGATCTTGGTTCATTTGGTTCTTCCCACACATTTTGTGAGAGGATTCTAATCACATTTCAACAATCAATCCAATTTGTGTTTCAATGATAGTCTATGAAATTAGTGTGATATTTGATCTGGCAAGATATCTTTCATCTTATCAAGTTTGTTTATGTGAGCTTGATTATAACCGCCTATGGACAAATCAATGTTTCACCAGTCTTGCTACTAATTATAACTACCTATGGGAAAATTATTATCATTGACCTATGTTGTTGTGTCCTAATTATAACTACCTATGGGAAAACTAGGGGAAACACTTATTTACCATGCATTACTGCATCACCTTTCCATCATTTTCTTCATTTAAGTATCCATTTGCTAGATTTGAGAACTTGTTGGGACCTAGTTGGTTTTTCCTTGCTTTTTGTGTGGATGGAATTACTATGAATTGAGGTCATTTTAAGACTATGTGGGTCATGCTTAATTCATGTTGAGGTCATCTCAGTCCCCCTTTTCATAAGCTCTCACCATTTTGTGAGTAACTTAAGCCAAACACTCTCTCCATTTTGTGAGCAAGTATCTTGTCATTTTCTAACGAGTTAAGATACCTCAAAATGCTAAAAACATTCATAACATTTCAAAAATCTAAAAATATTTGTCCTATCTAAGCCTAGTCAGTTATCCTCAATCTGCATTACTAGGGAATTATCATTGTTAGGATGCTTTCTTTTGCTTTTATTTTTAGGATTTCTATTTGTTATTTATTTCAGGTTGTTTGTTTGTTTGTTTGTTTATTTGTTCACTTGCTTGTTTGTTTGCTTTCAACACTATTATCTTGACTCAGTCTATATATGTTTATTGGGTGATTGCTTTCACACATTATTCTTGAGTCTATCCATTTTCATACGTAAATATGGTCATCATGGTTCTTATCATTGGTGCATTGTTTTCATTTGGATATCAGATATCGGGAGTTAGTCCTTATGCATTTTTTGGCCAAGTCTTCATGGTGTTCTATCATGATGCCTACCATCACATGCTATAGAAAAAATTAGCTTCAAAAAGGTCTACAATTAATGGAACTATAGAAGTTTCACCTTGGCACTTTGGCAAATCTTCCCACCCACCTTGATCAATATAACTCATTTGACCATTCTAGTTGTATCATTGTTAATCAAGATGAACATATCCTCATTGATAGGTACAATTGAATCATTCTATTGATCAATCTCATTCCTCTATCCATCTCTTTCATCACATTGCACCCACTCATATTTAATTTATATTCTAAGTTATATCCTTGAGTTATGCTTGATAATCAACTATAACTGGGGCACCATTATCTTTAGCCAATTCAGGTCCTCATAATGATTATAACCACCTATGAACAAATCATTATTTTGAATTTTATTCTTGACTATAACTGCCTTTGGGAAAATTAACATCCTTTTTAAATCAATGAATATAGCGATCTTCTCATTTGGATTAATTTCAACCACAAGTTAATTCCACCTTTCTTCTTATTTCTTTTTGAGGGACCATCCATCAACATATGTGATGGCCATTCCCTCAAGAGGGCATCATCATAAGCTTTCCAAAATCATTTGGAGCTTTATTCTTTAATCATCATCTTCTTATTGGCATACAATCCATCTCTCATTATTTGAGATTACATTGCTTTGCCTATAGTTTGCAACATCTTCCCAAATAGGGGCAAATTGTAGACACCTAAATCTGGCCACCGATAACCTCCGACCAAGCTTTTGACCAATTTCCACCTAAAATGCACAATTTGGCCTAAAAACACTAAAATTAATTAAATGAGTTGAAATTTACATATTTAAGTGCCAATTTTATCTAGAGTATCACTAAATGGGGCAATGCAATTTATGGGCTAGCTAACTTTGATCAGATCATTTTGAGTCAAAATGCCAATTTTGCACCTTGATACTCTAGATTGCTCTTTCCTATCAAATATATTGCACAAGATACATGCCTTTGTTATTTTATGTTGATAAAATCCTAAATGGGATAATAGATCCAATGCATTTGACATTGACTTTTAATTCTAATCTAGTTGAATTTTAGACCAATAACAAGGCATTCTGATCAATTTGAGTAAGTTGTGCACAAAGTGCTTAAACATGTTTAAGAGATAATTAAACAAAATCAAGGCATAATTAATAATTCTATGGAAACTTGTTGAATAATTTGTTTTTAAAATGAATATTGAATATCTACATCATTATGTGACCTCATTTCTTGGGAAGACATCTCTAGGCCATAAATGCCATAAATATCAGGATTCATGCCTCCCATGCCTTATCAAATCCCTCCATACCTCTTAATTTCTCCTCTATCCAAAATATTGATGAGCCTATTTATAAATTTTAATTTCAAAATTGGATTAATATTTAGCCACACATCTTAATCCTGAGATGGATGGTTCAAGTTGATTCTGATCAATCTCAAAAATCTATAAATATGAGGCCTTACCACATCATTTCTAAGATATTTGGGTGCAAAGTTATAATGAAAAATATCTTTAAGAATAAATTTCAATTATTGTTACCATGCCAAATTTATTCCAAGCCAAGCCAAAGCCACAAGGTGCCAAGGAGAAGAGGAAATAGCCAAGCCTCCTTTGATGAAGACTTTATGAGCACAAGTAGAACAAGCCACTACAACAATCATTTTGGAGCATCCAAGGAAGGTAAAAGAGGGTTTTTTTTTTTTCATTTTAGTTGTGTGTTTTATTAATGTTTGTTAACAAATCTCTCCCTAGTGTCTAGGCATGAAGATGTTAGCTTAGTGTGTTTTTGATTTAGTTTCATTCACTAACACAATACTAATCTCCTCTTCTTAGTCAAATCCCTAGATCACAATTTTAACAATGAGGATGCTACATTTAACAAGTGGATCATAAAGAGGGGGTGTGATCACTTGAACCTTTAAAGTAATGGTAACTTGGACCTTACTAGAGGAATGTGGGTTACCATTCTCTTTAGGTGAGGAGTGAGAACTAAGTTCTACTGTAGTGAGGGGTGGCTTGGGAGATTCATTGGTATCTTTACATTTTAGTGAATCACATTATAATTTAGTAAAAGATGTGATATTAGAATTAACATGTGCATCATTTGACATAGAATCATTAATAGAAGTAGAAACATCATTTGGAATTTCATTAAGTTTGAGAGGAGTGAGAGAAGGGTTAGAAGCATGAGATGCATTTTCTTCTTCACTATATGCATAGTAGTCATCATTATTCCATGTATTATCATAATCTACATTTTTTTCCTTTGAAATATAAGAATTTGAAGTATAATTTTCATATTCACTTTCATTCTCATATTCATTTGCATGTTCACTATCATATTCATCATTACTTCCATCATTGCTTGGGAAAGGTATAAGAGAAAGAGTTAATTTCTTTCTAATATGCAATAAGTTATCATTGGAATTTGGAATATCATGTGTATCTATGATATCCACGGATGGAGTATATGAATTTTCTTCATTTTTGACATGAGAAGGAAGAGTAGAAGAGTTAATAATTGAACTTTCTTTTGAGATAGTAGAGTTAGAAACACATAATGCATCTTTTGAACTATGCTTTGGTAATTTGATTCTATTGTACTTATATTTTTGTATTTTGAACATAGCAGTAGAAAAAGGTAGAGAGAGATTAGGTTCATAGGGAAGAAAATCATCACCAATAAGAGGTTCACTTGGAAGTGCATGATTAATTTGTGCATTGTGTGTAGGAGAATAAGGTGAGAAGTTTTTCCCATTTATCAAAATTATTTTCATTAGAAGAAGGAATAAAAGCGATGGCTTTAAGAGAAAAATATTCATCTATTTGTGATTCGCCCTCATCATTATGTATATCATTATATCCTTCATTACAACAATAGTCATTATTTTCACTATAAATGAAATCATTTTCTATAGTTTTAGCTAATGTGAAATTTTGCAAATTTGTCCAATCATTATCATAATTGTAAGAAAATTTTAGAAATTGATCTATGGGATGAGGAGGAATTACCTTCGTGGCCATTTTGTCACCAAAGATAATTTTGAAAATTACTATGAAGTAAATAAATGCATAAATAACTACTAACATTGAATTTTGAAAATTACTTTTGATAACCCAAACAATTTGCAATAAATTTAAATTATTTTTCTAAAAATTGTAAGGGAGTGAAATTTGAGTTTTGAGGACCTAGTTTGGAAATATAAGGTTTTGAACTAGGATTTTAGAAATTTTAAAAATTATCCAATAATTTTGAGTTCTAAAAATTATTTGAAAATAGGAATATACACAAAAATTAATTAAAAAATCAGAATTTTGAAAATTAAATATTTTCACAAGAAACTACTAATTTTGAAATTTTAAAATAATCTTTGACAAGGTAATTAATTTGTCAAAATTTAAAAATAGTTTTCTAAAATTGGCAAGAAGGCAAGGCTTGTTGTTTGATGACCTAGTTTTGAAATCTAGGGTTTTGAACTAGGGTTTTATAATTTTTTGAAAATTATGCAATAATTTTAAATTCTAGAAATAGTTTTTGAATAGGATTTATGTACAAAAATTAATACAAAAATTAGAATTTAGAAAATTAAATTTTTGCACAAGATAAGAAAGAAAAACTCTATGTATAAGGTTTTAGGTTTTTTGTTCGAAGTAAGTTGGGATCACCAAATATTTTATTATTTTTGAGAATATATTGTTTAGATCCTAAATAATAAGGGTATGGAATGAAATGAATAGTCTAATTTAATGAGAAAAAATATATTTTTTAACTGATAATTATACAAGACAAAAAGAAATTAACTTAGCTGGATTTAGGCTGAAACAAAAGATTATAAGTCTAGAATTTGAGGATCAGGACTGGGACAGTGTTATAAATCTAGTTCTAAATTTAATTTTGTGATTGGATAGGAGCACCAAAAATATGAAACCCTAGTGTCTGGTGTTATATTCCTTTCTTGGATCTATTGTCCTGAGGCTAAAAGCTTTCTAGGTTTTATTCGTCTACTTAGTATGACCTAAAAGTCATTGTAGCTCATTGTAGGTTTGTTTCAATATTCAGTACCTATATTATTCTACACACATGGAAACAACAAATAGAATCAAATAAAAAGGGAGAAAAATTGGGTTGTGGGAAGAATTATCATACAATCAAGAACCCCTATTATTTTGATTACTGCCTACATTAAACCTCAAGCTAGGGTCTCAGATCTGATGTAGTTCTGCCTTACAGAATGTGCATAATCAATGTGCATGATTGATGCAAGAATGATTTTTTCCTAGGCCCTTCCTTGATCCAACATGAAAATCTATGTGTGATGTAGAGAAGCTGAGCTATACTATTGATTGATTTGATTATCTCTAATGTGCCAAAATAGTAAGTGCTAGATATAAAATGCCTTGTTTATTCCTTTATATAGGAGACTCATTATTTCAAATTTGGGAGCTTTATTTGCATTTGTCTAACATAAGGAATCTTAGGAATGAAGCAAATAAAAGGGGTAAGACTCATCCTACGAAATAAATTGACCATTGAGACCAAATTGCTCTTGGATAATAGCATTGGAAACTAGACACCTTGGTTTTCAATATTGTAATCCTATTTGGGCACTATTTTTCAGGCGGTATGGGACCTAGGGGGATGGTTCTAGACCTAACATATGTACTAGGGTCTGAAAGGGTTAAGTCTAAAAAGCTATGGATGACCAGGGATAAGCAAAATGATGTCTAAGGAATGTAGTATGACCAAGACAAGTCAGATAAAAAGAAATGGCTAAATGTGAATAAAAGCTCATATTCTCTAGTCAGAGTCTCCTGTAAAAGGACTATGAAAAGAAATAATATGTGTGTTTTCTTGACCAATTTAGGGTGTATACAATTAAGTTCTAGTTTCTCTTATATGAATATCAACTTTGGTTTTTTACCCACATTAGAGGTTTTTCCACCTATATCTATGTTCATTGATTTATGTGCCTTTGTCATTAATTAATCTTTTATATTTATCTTGTACATTCCATATTTAACATATATATTACATGTGTTTCACATGAATCCATATGTGAGTTGAACTAGGATATGGCTAATCTAAATGACATTAGTTTAACACTTTAGTTACTTTCATTATTAAAATTTATTTCTAATTATTATTCTAAGAAGTATATAAGTATAAAATAATTATAAAGGTAATGGCATGTACACAATAAATCTTCTAAGTTTTTTATGGATGTGCTTATGAACTTATAAAATTGTAATAAAATTTTAGACTATTTATGCTCTGAAAAATATTTATTTCTTCCATTAATAGTGTTTTTGATATTTTATACTATTATTTATTTGCATATAATGATAAGATAAAAAGGATTCCTTATACTTAGAGTCAACTCTTTCTGACAACAAATATATAAATTTACTACTTACAATAGAATATTCAACTACACATGAGTGCATAGAGTCTCACATGAAGTGCAAGTGTGAGATGAATGGGAACCTCTTAATGAGAAAGTAATCTAATGAAAAATATTTAAAATTGTAATAATTAATGATAAAACCCTAAATTAACATATATCAATAATAAAATCCACTACCAACAAATTATCAATTTACAAAATTACCATACTAAACCCTATAACAAGGTACACAACATGTATATGCATAATTATTGCAAAAAAATACATTTATCTTATATTATTTAAATATAAATTAAAATATTATGTTACTCTATGTTGTGTATCATAAGGAATACAAATCTCTAGTTACTATTAGACCAAATTATTTCATGAATCTCAACAATACGTGAACCTACACATAACTAAATCTAAATAACTTGACACCACAACCATATCCCCTATACAAATTTAAAAATAAGGAGCACAAGGGGGTATTATAGATTTCATATAACCTATTGTATTTTAAAATTTATAAGATCATATTTTTTAATGCCATTTAGATATGCTCGAGGATGTTTTACTGGTAATAATCTATCATGCAAGGGCACGTGAGCCACAATGAATTGAGAATATTCAAATGATCAAACACAAAATATGATTAAATAAAATAATAATCAAGGAACACACTTAATTAAGTGCGCAAATGAAAACATGGAATATAGGCAACCAACATGAACACAACATACTAGTTCCTAAGAATATGTGATTGAAAAATGTTAAGTACATAGCATATAAAGTACACTACAAAAGATATAAGCATGTGTATGTATTAAGATTAACTATGATAATGTAAAGTGATCATATATTAATATAACTTGTGTGTATCATGATCAAATAAGCATATGCCCCCAATGCATGTATGACATGAGTAGAGGGAAGGCCCAAAATATGTGTGTGCATATATCATGTGTTTGGGTATATATGTATCACACTCAAATATAGTTTGAAACATATGTGTATATATGGAAAGGATTGATATACTATCTACTAACATTAATAATATAATATATTTATAATAAATAGTGCAACTAGGAATATGTTAAATTTTTTTAGTATTTTAAAAATTATTTGAATGTTTTTGTGTTTAAGGAATATTTAATTTTTTTTAAAATTTTTTGGAAAAGGAAAAGTCTAGCCAATTATCCCATATAAGGGATGCTCATCTATAAGTGATCTAAACTCCGAATATGGTATATCAAACTAGTAGTACTACTAAGGAACATGTATAGGTGTAATATCTAATGTTATGGTTTCAATGATGTTTTGCATATGTATCATAAGATTTTATGGTCTTGAAGAGGTAATATAAGGAGTAGGGGTTTGTGGAACTCATCAGTTTATGATATGTAGTGTATTTTAAGTAGAACTAATAGGAACATGTTAAGTTTATCTGGGTAATTGAGTATACTACATAGTAATAAATAAGTATTCCATAAAATCTGTTGTCTATATCTAATGTAATGGGCTCTCGAGTATGGGTTGCCTAAGAAATGGAATTTCCTATTGCTTACCCTTTTATGGAAGATTAGCCTTAGTAGGTCTTGGAATAAACTTATCTTATTCAATTGGATGTTCATATGAAATTATAGGAATGATGACTTCTCTATTAGTCTGAATGTATTTAATACATCCAAGCATTGTGGAAGGTACTGCATAGAGTTTATCTATCTAGGGTCATCCCAATAACATATAAAAGGATCTTGTGTATGGTATAAATAAAAAAGTTAGTGACCACATGTAATGGGCCAACTTTTAAAGGTAAATCAATCTCTTCAAGAACATATTAGAGTCCTCAATGAATGTTATGATCATTTTGGTCAAAGGGTATAAATCATCATGTGTATATCCCAAATGTGCAAGTAATATCATAGTGAAAACATTTTCACTAGAACCATTATCAATCATAAAACTATCAATGGGTTGGTGATCAAGGTATGATCAAATAAATAATGAATGAATATCTCATTCATCATCCACAATCTCACTATCATCCAAAGTAATAGAATCTTTGAACAATAGGAGGTATATTCTGTGTATAAGTACCAATGATCCCATCTAATGGGTTACCATAATGTGGTGGAGCAGTATATGCATTATATTCCATTTTCACTTCTAAATTATTTTGAGAATGATCTTGTAATGGATAATTAAACATTTTTTGGTTTTGATGGTCACTAGGTTGTGACCCTAAATCTTTGGGATGATCATTAAATGTAAGTTGTTGGATATCAATAAAGTATTGTATCTTATGATTCAAGGTATAAAATTAGTTAATAGAATCTATATAACCCTATTGATAGTCACAATAATAATTAACATCATATTTATGAGGTACAAGTATACTCATATCAACCTATATAGGATGAGGGAGAGATATGAGATGACAATATATAAAAACTTATTAATGAGCAAAGATAGAGACTTATGAATCATGTAAATTTTCTCCTTGGTGCATTGGATAAGATAAGTTAATTAGGTTACCATGACACTAAATTAAAAATTGTAGTTTTTTTATTTTTAGGTTTTTTAGGTTTGACCTTATAGCTTGGTTTGATATGAAACTTGGTATTGGATGTAGTTGGTGTGTTTGCTACATAGTTAAGCTTATTTAATGAAATAAGATTCATTTCATGATCTATAATAATATGGCACAAAAAAAATATTTTATTTTATTTAAAATAATAGACTCATGTAATGGGGCAAGAAAACTTTTCTTAAAGATGTCTTGAATCTCTTTATCTACCATTTTATTTATTATTTTGGCCAGGATTATCTTATACCTCAAGACATATTCATTTATAGGTTCATCAGGTTCCTTGTTTGATATTTTAAATTTGGGAATAGGATATATTGTTTTAGTAATGTTGATATAAAAGTGTGTCAAAAAATGATCTACAAGAGGTTTGAATGCTTTTACTAATTAGATTGAGAAATCACAAAACCCCTGTCCTTGAGGCTCCTTGGAAATAGTTTAGTCAAAATATTATCATTGGAGATATAATCAAGGAATTTCACATAGAAAGATCTAATATTCCATTTAGTATCACCCTTTATATCACAAAATGTGAACTTGGGTGAAACATTATAAGGGTGAAAATATATCTCAGGTGAAATAGTGTTATGTAACACCTTTAATGAATCAATAGCATAAACTTCATATATTTTTTCTCAAGATTAGTAACTTTAGATTACAAAAGTTTTATAGATTAGACAATATATAGCACATTTTTATTGTTAAGATTTGATGTTTGAGAAGCCACCAAAGGAGGTTTACCCATGGCTTGAGTTGATATAGGCATTGATACTGGTAACCAAGTTGAAGTGCCAAAGTTTCCCATGGAAAATGTAGCAATAGTAGGATTTTTTTCAAGGAAAATGGTGGAAACACATAATTCATACCCCCATTAGATGTATGAAGAAATGAGGTTCTCAAAGTGAGGGTTACAAGAATATGAGGATGTCCCATAACTCTAATAGCATGATCAATAAATACACTCAGTTATTCATCTATGTTTTTTGATTGTTTAGTTTCTGATATGGTTTTTAAGATCTCATCAAGATATTGAGGGTTTTTACAGATTCACTCTTGAAATATAGCAATAGTTTGTACTTGTTCTTGATCTATTTTCTCATGTTCATTATTTTCATTATTTTAGTTTTTTTCATTATTAGAATATTCTTCTATGATAACATATTCAATATTTATGTTCATGTTCATCATTGGTACTTGTATTAGGCATATGGTTTGATATTTCATGAGTTTGAGCCATATTAGGTGGTACGAGAATTAGCTCCAAGTATTGAATAGAAACATCACCTGATCTAGGGCTACATCTAGGTTATATTTAAATAATATAATATTATGAAAATAAAACAATAATGAAAACCTTAGGAGGTTGAATACCCTATGGCAAACTAGGGTTTGTGTATAGAGACACATAGGTCAGGTTAATCAAAATTTTAACACTAAATTTAAATAAACAAGGGTTATCTAGGGTTAACAGGATTAGATTATAGTTTACACAAAGGTGGAAAACTAACCTAATAAGTATTCCAATTAATAGAAAACTCATATTGAGAATTTGAAATTGATAGTTGTGAGTAATAATAACAAAGAACAAAGGGTCAAATCTGTACAAAGACAAATGGCTTAGAGGAATGATGAATAAGGGTCATATGTTTATGCACAAGTTATGTGGCTTGAAATATGAAAATAATTAACATTATAAAGTATTTTTGAAAACATTTATGTGTCTATACAACTCTAAATGTAATATTTATTTCATATGGAGTGTTGTGATAAATCTCTATAGCTTATAATGTACAAGATTTTTATTATATCATCATCATGAAGCATTATTTTGGCCTTGGGTTGGTAGTCAATATTTGGTATTCCTCTCATATTATTTTATCATATCTATCTTAGAGGGAATGGATGAAATTTGATACTCCTAATGAAAATAAATATTATAAATATTCTTAATTTATAAAATTGAGATTGTTAAAAATAATAAAATACAATTATTGATAGATATTGTAATGAATTAAAAACAAATGACACTTAGATACTTTATTATGTGTATGCAAGTCTGATTTGGAACATCATGGAAGTGGAATGGAAGATGATTTTATAATAGTCATCATATTTTATAATATTCTCTCTATTATCTTGGACTCTTGCATCGGTAAATGTGTCTAATAACACCACATGTTTCTTGTACCAAATATTGACTAGATTTGGATGAGACTAATTGGATCTTTGTGGGTTTTCTATCACCTTTATTCTAATGTCTTTAGATTGTAAACTATTAGGATTCATTTAAATATTAACATTAAATAACATTGAAAATGAATAAACGAAGCATGTTGAAACAATATTACCTCAAGAAAATGAATAGATGCCATTAATAAAGCATCAAATGTGGGAATCAAGCTAAAAGACATCATTACTGATATCCAATTTCTTTTACAAAAGTTTTTCAAAGTTGAGATTTCCCATACCTACAGAGAAGACAACAGGGTCGCTGATGCTTGTGCTAACCTTGGTCAGCAATTTTCAGGTTGGAGGGTGTGGCAACAAGGTGTTCATATTGCCTTAAACATTAGGGAGATCATTCAAATGGAGATGAATGGTCAGGAATGAGGCACATTGATGACAAGGATAGCTTTTAGAGGCAGTCCACATGGAGAGGGCCATCAGAGATCTCAAAACTTGATAACCTTAGTACTTTCTTGGTTATCATTAATAATTCATTATGTCATGAGGTTGAGGCGCACAGGTCTTATCATGAAAATCAAGGGGAAATTATTTTCAATCATGGGAGTAGACAACATCATCCTTGTAGGGCATTTTGTAAAATGAGCTATCACATCTGCATTCTACATAAATGGAAGCATGAGTTAGCTACCAGTTTAAAGCTGAAGGCAAAACTTAGGAACTCCACTATTTGGGTCTGTAATTATAGAATGGGGGGAGACCGTATTCAAACTGAACCCATCTCCTACTGTGAATTTAAAGATAATCCACTGGTTTGGCATTATTTTAAATAAGGGGGTATCAACCCATATTTGGAAAGGTTGAATGGTTATGACAAAAATTTGTCTGAGCAGTTTGCGAGATCTTGGTTGAATAGGCAGGTCACAGTGGGTGGTATTAGTTTTTAAATCTCCAAAAAGGTGATTTCTATGGCCATGAGAATGACCATGCAAGGTATAAAACTCCAAAGGAAAACCAAAATCATGGATATGGCTAGCCATAAACTGTTTCTAGGTGAAGGAGAAGAACTCGTCTCATATCAAGGAGGGTTCGAGTGTACTAAACTTCTAGAGCCATGGGATGGAGTGTGCTTCATTATCATGAAGTAATTCACTCTCAAGGGGTGATTTACTAGGTCTTATAATTACCACCTTCCTTTATTAAATCATTTTAGGTGTAATGTTATTATTAGCTTTCCTTTTTACCTGCTCTCCTCTTTGGAACACTCTGTCCTGAGGGTGAGAGCTAAAATGGCTAAGAAGCTAGATATAAACCCTATTCCCCTACACCATGGGTTAATTTTTTGCCTATAGAACTTTCACCGTGCCCTCAAGCCAACCAGGAATATCCGAGTTGATAGTGAAGACATTCCTTCCAACCCAGTGTATGTTGATGCTATTGATGAGTCTTAGGTTTCCCTTGCTCCTACCAAAACAAAAGATCTCTCTTTTTCCACCCTTGAAAAGAGCCCTATTGATACCCCTGGCTCCTTTGTGAGCAAGAAGGGAAAGAAGAGAAAGGTTGATGAAGAGGAAGAAAATATTAAAGAGATTATGGAAGGGACCCATAGGAATCAAGGCAGGGCCACGGGGGGACAAGGTGGCAAATCTCACAAGCCTTCCAAAATTAATAAGGAAGGATTCCCCCTGGAGTACAAAGGTTGGGGTGGATTAATGGTAAACCATCCTCAAAGGCTAGACTAATTAATTATTTATAAAGTGCTTCAAAAGAAGCAACCCAGGAGGAAGAGTCTGAGGAGCTGGAAATTTAGGAAATTTTGGGGGACACTGGAGGGAAGCAGGCTACTAGGGATTTTGAGGTTACTAAGGAGCATGGTGCTGACACTATGGGAAATATTGATAATAAGGGGAAAATTTATGTCGAGGAAGCTGGTGAGAGCACTTAGAATGAGACTGATTGGAAAACTAAAATTGGGGCCTTGAAGGACTGCATTCAAAAGCTGGAGAAGATCTTCACCAAAGGGCTTCAAAATGCAATTCTGTTGAACATGTCTATGCTGGAAGTGGTGGGTAATACTAGGTATGATGAAAATTTAGAGAATGAGAAACTTAATGATCTTATAAAATCAATAGTTATGTAAGGGGAGACCTCCCTGAATCTGGTCTTTTTGTTGCTTGTGTTTTGTTTCTATCTGTTGTTCTCAGCTGTACCATCATCTCTCTGAAGGCATTTTTTGTTTGCTTTCCTTCTTGTATTTTTTGACTATATATGGTTTGGCCCCTAGTTTTCCACCTTACTTAATCAATAAAAATATTACCTCAAGAAATAATCAAGCTACATGATTGAGATGAGAGTTCACAAGTGGGAAAATCGTAAAATGGAGAAAAACTTCAAAATCTATTATAAGCCTTTCAATAATGAATCTCAAAATACATAGCATGTATATTCTAAGAGATAAATAGAGATAGAAATAATGGCCTTAATCCAAAATAACATCTCAAGGATGCAATACCAAGAAAGTGCAACAAGGTTGTAGAGATACAAAGACAAGAAGACAGGAGGAAAAGATCTCAATAAATAGAGTTAGGAAGAATAATGAGTTACATGTGAAATCTTCAACATGTGTGTCAAGTGTCATAATCCTCTTACAAGTGAAGAGGATGTGTGTGCCATGTGAGAGGAGAGGAGTTACATATAAGTAACCATAAATCCAACAAGTGGAATAGAGAGGTGAGTGATGTGATCAAGGAATCCAACAAGGGTGGTTAGATCATGTGTTAGAACAAGTAAGAAAATTTGAATAAAAACACATTGACATGCATAACACTTTCTTTCATAGATCATGGGGGGAGCTTAGTGAACAAACAAAAAATCACAAATCTCAAATAAAATGCAAATAACTTACAAATTCGTTACCTTCCTTGAATGTTCTAAATGATGTGTTTGTTTACCTTCCTTGAATTATGCTCAAAGAGTCTTTGGAAAATGAATTTATGTTCCTCCTTCTCTCCTTGGCACCATTGTTGGATTTATATTGATGTGGCTCAAAGTGGCTTGGCTTGTGATTTTGGCATCATAACATTATAGTTTTGAATCATGTACCAAATCCCCCATTATAACTCTACTATGCTCAAGCTCTCTAAATGAGAGAGGTCTAGGCTTGTATTTATAGGTTTAGAAACTAACCCCAACCCAAGGTTACTTAGAATGTAGTTAGATCTTGTAATGGGTTCAAACCTAACCTTAGTGAGTTAATTAACCCCAGTAAAGTTAGAAGGTGTCAAAACCTCATGATTATCAATGCATAGGCATGTTTGAGATATTTTAGGATATTTGACAACTCACAAAATGTAATTATGAATTCATAGGATATTCTTTGATTTTTAAATTTCATTTTTTATAATACATTAATTGCTAATGGATTATTCAATTAAGCATTTAATTAGGTTTAGCATTTTAATTTAATTATGCTTAGGCTTTTTAGCATTTTTCAAGATTTAAATTAATTATATGTGTGCATTTACCCCATTTAATTGGTTTATAGGCCAAATTATATTTTATGAATCTAAATTTGAGATGTTTAGTAATTATTAGGCTTAATTTCCAAAGGTTAGTAAGAATTTATCTAAAGTTCAGTATGAAGCCATTGGTGGCCAATTTTAGGTGTTTACAGTTTGCCCCTATTTGGGAAGGTGTTGCAAGATGTAAGCATAGTAACATCTTATCAAATATTAAAAAGGTATTATATGCTTACAACTTCAATGGCAATGGATGAACTATAGGTTCCCCTTTGAGGGAGAAATTGGTAAAAGGGTCTGTAAATGGTCCCTCAAAATATATCAATGAGTGGACTAAATAGATGAAATAGGGTGGAAGAGAATAATTTTCCCAAAAGTAGTTATAATCAGTCACATATAGAACTTCCCCACTTAGGGTAGCCAAATAGAATGATTTGCCCAAAGGTGATTAGAATCATCGACATAGGTGGGATTAAAAAAGTTATGATTTGCCTAAAGGTAGTTAGAATCATTGAAAAAGGCTTAGGGTCACAAGAGACTAATTTTCCCAAAGGTAGTTATAATCAATTAAAGGGAAAATGATGATTTTCCCAGAGGTAGTTATAATCATTGACAAGATAAAAACATGCCCTAGTTGGGCAAATGAAAGATAATGATTTGCCCCAAGGTAGTCATAATCATTAACCCTCAAATGGTTGGAAACATAATGATTTTCCTAAAAGTAGTTAGAATCATTAATAATGTAAGTGGGGTGGTATACAATGATTTTCCCAAAGGTGATTATAAGCATTGTACCTTAATAGTGGCAAACAAGTGGGATGGTATGCAATGATTTGCCTAGAGGTGGTTATTATCACTAGTATCCTGATTATGGTAAATATGATGATGGAAGATGATGGAAAATTTAAATAGAGGAGAAATATGAATTAGGCACCTTGTTAGTAGGGAGATGCTTATCTGAACTAGTAAGGAAGAAAATTATTTCATTATTTAATTACTCTATTTAGGATATGATTTGGACTAAATTATAAATGTTGTTGGTGCTGGTGCCAAAGAGATATCATTATTACTTTTGCCGTATAGACTCTTCAATCTAGTTTTTTGTTATAACACATGATGGTAGGCATCATGATAGAACACCATGAGGACTTGGATGAAATATGAATAAGGATTGATTCCTAATCTAATAATCAATGGAAAATAATGCACGAATGATAAAAACCATGATGATAATGTATATGTATGAATATGGATGGATTCAAAAATAATGCACAAAGAATAACCTAATGAATGTAAATAAAATAAGTCAAGGCACAACATGAAAGCAAAAAAATAGGCAAATAAACAAAAAAAAGAAACAAACAAAAAAAACACAATAAAAGAAATAAACAAAATAAAACAAAGAAAAATACCAAATAAATAAATAATGGTCAATCATAATGTTAGTACAAATAACATGATAGAAATAAAGATGAAGAATATTACCCATAGAAAATAGGAGACAACTTAACAAACAAACAAGATAGGGGAATAGAAGAAAAGTAAGGGGGTGGCTGAGCTATCTCCAGATGCACTAGGTAAGTGGGTGCTACCTACATAGTTCCATGGATGTGATATACAATAAAAAATTTAGGCCAAATGTAGTTTTCCTAGGAGATGGGATACAAGAGAATGATGAAAAATAAAACATGATGAATGTTATAGAAGAATATGGGATGAACTCACAAAATGGTGGAGTGTGGGATAAGAGGGATAATAAGGATGGGGAAACTAAATGATAAGTGGTTTCTTGTGACTTAGTAAGGGTTCCCAAAATCTTTAAGGTAAAGAAGTGGTCAATGTTTTTGTTTTTTCTAAATAATTTTTACAAATGTTTTTGGAATATTCAGAGCATCTCAACTCAATCGAGAATGATGAGACACTAAACGGTCTAAGCTCACAAAATGGCGAGAGCATTAAAACTAAAATTTCTCACAAAATGGTGAGATCATGGCAAAGGGGTGACATATTTGACCTTAAAAAGTATAGAGGGATACTCACATATTCCCAATATGGGACCTCAAGTCACTTGTAGTTTTACCTTATAGTGGAGGAATCTAACTAGTGTAACCACCAATTCAAATTAAAAAGACATAGTTAGCATAATGGCATAGTATGACATAAGAATGGTAATATGGTACATCAAGGCATGATAAACAAATGTTTCCCCTAGTTTATCCATAGGTGGTTATAACTAGGAAATAATGGCATAAGTCAATGATACTAATTTACCCATAAATAGGTATAATTAGTTACAAGATAGTGAGACACTTATTTACCCATAGGTTGTTGTAATAAAGTATGCATGGGTAAATAATAGAACAAGAAATGAAGGATTTAACTATAAAAACCTCTATCATAATGCTCCAAAATATGCCTCTATCTAGAATGCTTGAAACAACTACTAAAAATGACTGAAATCTTCATGCTAAAAGTGGAACCAATATAACAGAACCAAGGTTAAATAGGTTGGGTAGGGAGGGTCAAAATGACTTGGTCGATAGAAAAGGTATGGTTGAATAGAATGGTGGAATGTCAAAGTGATATAATTATATAATTATAGAATGGTATGGTACAAATATTAAAGTTGATAATATGGTACAACTTGAAATGGTCCCCATAGACAAAAGACCAAATCACTCAAGTGATATAACAATTCAGGTGTATAATGGTCATTAACTCATCAAGTTCATCCCCATCTAGTGTGGTAATCCTTTATGATCCAACACCATAGTTTTTAATAATGATGAAAGGACCAATCCAATTTGGTTTGAACTTACCTTTATGCTTCTTCCTGATCTTGGTATTTTTTTGGTTTTCTTTAAAAACAAGATCACCAAGATCAAATTCATCATGTTTCACGTGTTGATTGTAGTGGCCATGGAGTTAGTTCTGATATTCCTATAGATTTTTTACTACATCTATGTATTTCTCATCAAGTAAATCCAACTCTTACAGGTGAGCTACTTGATAGTCTTCATTGTCCAGGACATAATTCAAAGAGATGCATAATGAAGGTAACTCAACCTCAATAGGAAGAATGGACTTAGTAACATAAATAAGTATGGAATGACACCTATGGGGGTATGGTGACTGGTAAAATATGTTCAGAGGGCGCAAAATATCTAAAGGTGCCAATCATGGTAGACATCATTGATAATATTTTTAAGGATGTTGATAATGGTTTTATTTGATGCTTCTTCTTAGCCATTACCTTGAGCGTAATATGCCATGTAAAAATGTTGTTTAATATTGTACTTAGAACATAGAGATTTGAAATCCTTGTTCTTGAATGATCCACTATTATTAGATATAATTTTAGAAGGGATACCATAATGGAAAATGAGATGGTTAAAGATGAACTTGGAAATTTGCTTTTGAGTCACATGAGGGTATAGCTTCAACCCACTTAGTGAAGTATTCTATGGTGGTAAGGTTATGTTTATGGCCATTAGATGAGGTGGGGTTTATATTAATAATGAGATCAAGGCCCCATATATTAAATGGACATGGTGTCAACATTGGTTTCAAAGTATTGTCCAAGGCATGAATCAAATTGGCACACCACTAAAATTTATCAAATCTTTTAACATATGTAGCTATAGATACATCCATAATTGTCCAATAGTATCCAGTACGTGAAATATTTTTGGATAGGATGGCCCTATTGGTGTGGGATCTACATACTCCATGAAATTCCCATAATTCTAATGTAGATTTTTCAAAATTTAAACAATGAATCAAAGTTATATCAAAACTTCTATGGTATAGGGTTCATCTAAGTAAGGTACAACATGTAACATTGTGGACAAAGGCTTTGGATCATTTTTAGGATACATCTAGTGGCATGATTTGGTCATGGAGGTAGGAATATAGGTTTGAATAACAAGTAGAGATAGGACCAAAAATATCATAGATCATTGCGATAGTTAATGGTTCATGAGCTGGCGCTAGTAAATTTTCAATGAGAAACTAGTATTCCTTGGCCATAACTATTTGCCAAATTAAAGATCCAATGGTAGCCATGGCATATTCCATTTTTTTACTAACCCTTGGTATATGTTCAAATTATATATCAATAATATGTTGCTTGAGAGTGCTGACCATGGCCTTATATGCAACCAACTTATCATCCTTGGTATAAAAATGGTCTATAACCTGATTGATGATTAACTAAGAATCACCATAAACCTTTATATGTGTTATGTTCTATTGTACTACCTACCAAAGCCCTACAATGAGTTCTTCATATTCAACCATGTTTTTATTACAAGGAAAGCTAATTATGAATGACTTAGGGATTAGATCCCCCTATGGAGTAATAAATAAAAGGCTTGCCCCTGATCCATGTGTTATGAATGATCCATCAAAATATAGATTTTAGTGTTTCTCCATAAGAGGTGTTTCAATTATGGTCATAATGGATTCATATGGGAATTGGAATGTGAGCGACTCTATATCTTAAAGGGGTGTTTCAACAAGCTAATTTACAATAACTTACCCCTTGATGGCTTTCTAGTTGACATACTCTATCTCAAACTCACTGAGAAACAAGATCCATTTGGCTATTCAACCTTGTAAAGCTATTTTAGATAGAAGATACTTGAGTGGATATACTTTTGAAATGACCATAGTATTATTTTTCAACATGTAATGTCATAGTTTTTGAGTTATAAAGACCATAGATAAAAAGTATTTTTTATGGGCATATAATTGTGCTCATACATGACTAGTGTATGACTTAGATAGTACACGGCATGATCTTTTCCATGATCATTGTGTTGAGCTAGAAGTGCTCTCAAGGCTTTATTTGTGGTTAAAAACTATAGTAAGAATGGTTTTCCTAGTATAGGAGGTAATAAATAGGTGGATTTTCTAGATAGTCCTTCAAATGTTGAAAATATTTCTAATAGTCATCCTCCCAATGAAATTCTACCCCTTTCTTTAGTAGATGTGTAAATGGATGGCACTTGTCAGTCAATTGAGAGATGAAGCATATAATAAACTATATCTTATCTTACAAGCTATGGAGTTGCTTCAAATTGGTCAATAGTGGCATGCTTGTTATGGCTTATACTTTGGTTGGATCAACTTTAATTGCTCTATGAGACATAATGAAGCCTAAAAATTTCCCTGAAGAAACTCCAAAAACACACTTCTTAAGGTTGAGCCTGACTTTATATTCAAGAATAATGGGTAAAGATTTGAACTGGCCTAAAATAGTAGACTCCTTTATTAGGACTAGTTTTTCAAGTTCTCCTAGGCATGATGAATCAGAATCCCCCAAGGGTAGGGATGGCCATGTGAAAAATACAGATAGAAATTACTGGAAGATTCGATCAAAAGCTTGTTATTCTTCAAGACTAAACTCAAACTCATAGGCAAGTTCATTGTTCATGGAATTCAAGTTGATTTGATCAAAATCATGTTCTTCTTCAAGACTAAACTCAGAACTGTAGAAAAGTTCATCATTGGTGGTCTCCTAGTTTATGTTTGAAGAAAGTTGAACACCCCTATCTAATGGCACTTGAAACAAGTTTTCACCACTAGGCTACCCTTTTTCTTTACTATTTCCCTAGTCCAAAAATGATTTGAAGAGGTTTTCACTTTAGGATCTCAATGTTTTATTTAATTATTTTTTGCTAAGGATGTTCACCCGCTCTCAAAAATAGGCTTCAGGATCTAACTTGATTAATAAACTTTATTTGTGGTCTCCCAATAGAACATTGTTGTTAACGCCTAAAAAATCACAAAAGGCCTCATCATTCTAAAACTCATCAATTAACACATTTTATTCTTGTTGGCCCCAGTCTATTAGTTGGGGATAATATAATGGAAGTGGGTTTTGGTAAATAAATGTTTGAAGGGTATTGTTTAATTAGTTTTTCATTTTCTTTTAAATTAAAATGTGACTTACTAAAAAATAAAATAAAGTAGGGTTTATGGAGATACCTATGGATCAAAAGATGTTGTTCACCACTTAAATCCAATGATAATGAGAACTTTTTTTTGGTTGGGAAGGCTAACCTGTACACATGTGAATACATGACAAAAATAGATTAATAAAAGAGATGGGCAGACTACCTAATCAAAGATCAGTTCCAAGAAGTGGTATACTTCCTTAGATGGATGTCAATCCACTATTTATGCAATTAATCAAATAAAAAGCATAATAAATTACAATAGATAAATGATGTAATAATAAAGCTAATTCATATTTTCTTCTTCGATTAATTTAAAAATGTAAATAAAATATTCTTCCCAATAAGAGGAAGCAAAATTGACATCATCTTGAATAAAAAATAATGATTATTCATAGGTTTCATGAGATGGTGAATAAACGATGTCGCAAAGGGCTAGCTCAAAGGCTATATCACTTTGATCCACAAACAAATGTTTGGAAATAATGGGGAGATTAATGATGTTGGTTACATCATGAACTAAATTGGGTAGAGTCATCTACAAGCAAAAGGCCATGTTCAAACAATAGTAATCAATAAAAGGATTGAAAATAGAATCTTAGAATAAGGTCTCAGGTCCTATGTATTAAACATAGTATATTGATGCCAATCTAAAAGGATTAGTACCAATTGGTGCCAATTTAGAATGAATAAACAACAATTCTCCCCTGTGTCTGAGTTTAATAAAATAAATAGTAGAAATGAGATAGATTTTATAACAGGTTGATAAATGGATATAGAGGGGTGTTAATAGTATTTTAATGATTAAATATATGGATAAATGAAATACCGATTAAAAAATAATGATGAAATAAAATGTGGTACTTAATTTTAAATAGCTTGTGAGCAAAGTGAAATTCTTCCATTGGCACAAACAATAGCTTGAGTTTTACAAATAATGTGGTTAAATGCTATGAAAATCTAGTAGAGTGTCATTAGGAATGTCACCCAAAAATCTCCCAGAATTATAACAATGATTCAAGGCTCTAGATTTTCTAGTCTTGAATGCAAAGGTAGGCTACATATTTATGGATCAACACTGATCATAGGAGAATCATCACTGATTCACCCAAAATAGGGCCTTTATTCCAACCGTGGGTGAGAATAGCTTGGGGATGGATGGATTTATTAGTAATGACTCCACATGATGGAAAATTGGTTATGGGGGTAGATTCTTAGGTTATAAATAGTTTTAGAAGGTTGGGAATGGTAAAAGGGTAAAAGTAAAGGCTATTTACCAAGCTAGTAAATTATAAATAATCTAAACCTTAAGATAGGGTTTATTTATGGGATTTAAATAAATAAGACCTATGACACCTAATTAATCATCCCTAAGGGTAAGAAATTATAGTGTCTACATTTTCCCATTTTTATGGAGTAGTATGAAATACATGCCACAAGACAAAAACTATGGAAAGTCTACTACTCCAAGTTTACGTGAAGAGGTATCCCCCCTCAAATTGGGAGATGATGGAGGATAAGAAGTAGGTAATGGGTTTGAAAAATGTAATGAAATTACTTCAAGAATTAAGCATAACAACAGAATTATATTCAAATATGACTGAAATATATCCAAATATATGATAATAGATAAGCCACCTCGAGGGGGCAACCTCCACAAGATTCAATAAGAGCAGAATTCACAATATGATGATAAATGATTACCCATTATCTCCTATATATAGTCTAACTAGGCCATGGTTACTCCATAGGCCGACCTACTAATCTAAAGAAAGCCACAAGTCAGTCATAAGTCGGCCACAATATAATGTCAAAGAGGGATAAGTAAGCCACAAGTCGGCTAATACTATCCTCATACATGTGATAGGTTAGGGGCGTAGCATGCCCTTCCCCTTCAAACCAACATTGTCCTCAACGTTGAACAATTATGGATGTTGTTGCAGAAATTCTTCACCTTCCCAAGTTGCATCTTCACTGCTTTGGTTTTTCCACTTGATCAAATATTCCTTAATTTCTCTGGTTCTCAACCTCTTAGTACGTGTTTGGAGGATCTTCTCTAGTTCCAAAATGACTCGTCCTTCTTCATCTAGTTCTGGGAGCTCTGTTTGGGCAAAAACTTTCTATCCAATGACCTTCTTCAAACAAGAAACATGAAATACTAGGTGTATGTGAGATGAATGAGGTAACTCGAGCTTGTAAGCCACACTTCCAATTTTTTGTAGTACCTGATAAGGGCCATAATACTTTGGATCAAGTTTGTTGTCCTTTTTCTATTGCTTTAAGGACATCTACTTGTAAGGTTGCAAATGAACAAATACCCAGTCACCCACCTCAAAATTTTGCTCACTCTGGTGTTGATCTACTTGTTGCTTCATCCTATTTTGTGCCAAGGCCAAATTCTCTCTCAAACTAGCCAAAACCTCTTGTTGATGTTGAATGTGCTCTTCCACATCTCAAACCTTGGTGTGCACCTTTAATGAAGAAGTGATGGAAGGTGGATGGTAACCATATAGTGCTAGAAATGGAGACATTTTAGAAGAGGTATGGAAAGATGTGTTATACCACCATTTTGCAAGTGGTAGCCATTTAACCTAATGTTCTTGTTTATCTGATACAAAACAATGGAGATACCCCTCTAAACATTTGTTAACCACTTCAATTTGTCCATCGGATTGGGGGTGGTAAGATGAGCTATGAGCTAGTTGAGTACCCAAACAAGAAAATAGTTTAGTCCTGAAATTACTAGTGAAAATAAGACCACGATCACTTACAATTATTTTTGGGGTTCCATGTAATTTGAGAACTGTGTCCATAAAAATAGCCTTGACTGTACTTGCTAAAAATGGGTGTGAGAGAGCACAAAAATGGGCAAATTTTGTAAGCCTATCCACAATGACCAAAATAACATTATTACCTTCATAACAAGGCAACCCAGTGATGAAATCCATGGAAACCTCCTCCCACCTTTGACTAGGAATTGTTAATGGTTGTAAAAAACCTGGGGTCTTAACTGTTTCACCTTTATTCTGTTGGCATATCATGCATTCTTCCACAAACTTTTGTACATCTCCCTTGAGTCCTTCCCAAAATAATTCTTTCTTAATTCTATGATAAGTTTTCAAGAACCTTGAGTGTCCCCCAAGTGGAGATGCATGCAACTCTGCAAGAATCTTATGCTTAAGCTCTGAAGTTTTGCACAAGTATAACCTACCCTTATACCATAAGACATTACCTTTCCATTCAAAATTTTTAGAGGATAAATTACGTTGCTGGAGATTTTGAATCAGAACCCGTGTATCCTTGTCTTTCTCCCATTCTAACCTAGCTTCATCCACCCAATTTGCTTGTAATATGGACATTGCACCAAGTAATGCTTCTGTGGATGCATCCTGTCTAGATAGTGCATCTACTACTACATTATCTTTACCCTTCTTGTAGATGATTTCAAAATCATAACCCAACATTTTGGTTACCCATTTTTGTTGTTCTTTAAATGATAATCTTTGCTCCAAAAAGTATTTGAGACTATCATGATCCGTTTTCACCTTAAAGTGTCTACCCATCAGATAAAGCCTCCATTGTTTAACTGCATGAAGAATAGCCATCATTTCTTTCTCATAGATAGGTTTTTGTAGATTCTTACCTTTGAATTGACAACTTTCAAATGTAATGGGTCTTCCTTCCTACATTAGTACTACCCCAATCTAGACCCAGAAGCATCACATTCAACAATGAATGTTTGTGAGAAGTCTGGAGTAGCCAAAATTGGAGTGGTGTACATAGCTACTTTTAGTTTCTCAAATGCTTTGGTGGCATCATAATTCCAATGGAAAGCATCCTTCTTTAGAAATGCAGTGAGTGGAGCTACTATGCTACCATAACCTTTCACAAATCTTCTATAGTAACCTGTTAGTCCAAGAAAACCTCGAAGGTTTTTGAGAGTTTTTGGCATGGGCCATTCCATTATTGCTTTGATCTTCTGAGGATCAACTTTGACCCCTTCATGGGAAACCATGTGACCAAGGTACTCTACCTCCTGTACTCCAAAATCACATTTAGATGGCTTTGCATAAAGTTGGTGCTTCTCCAAAACTATCAATACCTGTTTCACATGTTGCAGATGTGCTTCCCATGTCTGACTATAAATCAATATGTCATCAAAGAAAACTAGCACAAACTTCCTCAAAAAAGCCTAAAAATAGTGTTCATCAAGCTCTGAAAAGTAGATGGTGCATTTGTAAGACCAAAGGGCATTACCAGAAACTCATAATGGCCCTCATGTGTTCTAAAAGCAGTTTTATGAACATCTTCATCTTTGATTCTAATTTGATGGTACCCCAAGCGAAGATCCAATTTTGTAAAATAATTAGCACAATGCAACTCATCAAGTAAATCATCAATTACTAGAATAGGAAACTTATCTTTGATGGTGTACTTTTTGAGTTCCCTATAATCAAGGAACATCCTCCATGTGTCATCCTTCTTTCGCACCATGACCACTGGTGATGAATATGCACTTTGGCTATGCTTAATGATCCCTGCCTCTAGCATCTCATGGACCATCTTTTCAATTTCACTCTTTTGTGCATATGGATATCTATATGGTCTGATATTTGGTGGTTGACTACCTGGAATTAGTTGAATGGCATGATCATGTTCTCTTCTTGGTGGTAGTCCTTTTGGCATGGCCCCAAAAATAGATGAGTGGTCTTCAAGAATTATTTGTAGATCAGGATGTGTAGATACCTTTGGGGGTTGAACTTCTATAGAGCATAATCATGCAATAATTCCATCTGCCCCCTTTTGTATCATCTTGGTCATCTGATGTGAACTAAACAATTGTGGAGATTTTGCATGTAATCCATGTAGTTCAATTTTCTTACCTTCAGAATGAAAGCGCATGAATAGTTCTTGGAAGTTCATCTCAATGGTACCTAAGGTTGTGAGCCATTGGACTCCCAAAACAATGTCTGTGTTACCCATGGGAATAGCAAACATAAGAGAGTTAAGATTTTACCCACCCATAATAAGCTTAATACTATGGCATTTGCCTGAACAATTAATTGTGCCATCATCTGTAATCATGACCTAAAATTCTGGTGCTGGGTAGATGAAATAGTTCAATCGAGTGGCCAACTTATGGTTTATAAAGTTATGTGTGCTCCCTGAATCAATTAACAGTCACCTTCTATTTCTTGAGGAAACCCACCACCTTAAGATTTTGTGGAGTGTTAATACCTGCAAGTGCATGACAAGAGATTGTAGGTTGGGAATCTTCAGATACCTCCTCTATATCTTCCTCATCATCATTGGAGGCATCATTTGCTTCTTCATTTTCATTTGGTCCCTCAATTTAGAATAACTTCTTCTTAGCACATCTATGTCCTTTACTCCACTTGCTATCACAACCAAAACATAATCCTTTTGCACGCTTTTCTTCAATTTGCTGAGGGGTCAATCTAGTAGCTGGAGGAAATGTTGATGATGATATGCTACGATCTTTGAAGTGAGTGAATGGATGATTCTTGTTGGCTATGAATTTTTTCTCAGCTCTACATGCTAGGATAATAGATTCAAAAATATTAAGTGGATTAAACATGCGTACCTCATGTTGAATGTGGTCCTTGAGTCCACCCAAAAATAGGTCATTCAAGTTTGCATCAGAAATTGTCTTCACACGTAAGGATAGGTTCTAAAAATGATGAATATAATCCTTGACGGAGCTATTTTTTCACAATTTCGCTAGTTCACTGAAGTAATTATCTGTCACACTATTGCCATAGTGTAATTGTAGCTACTCTATAAAAATTGACCAGGTGACATTGAGACTCATCTTTTTCTTTTGAGCACACAACCATCGATACCAAATGAATTAATCAGGTTCAAGATACAAGGATGCCATGGTAACCTTCTATCCACTTGGAATCTGATGTAGGTCAAAAAAACTCTCCATTTGGTTGAGCCAATTGAGTGGATCTTTTCCATTGAATTTGTGCATATCCACTTTTGGTAATAGGTTCTTTTGTGGCCATGGAGTTGGATTTGAAGTAGACTGGTTAGGAGAACCATCCTGGTGGGTTTTTAAAATAGAGTTAGCTTGATGATTTGATTGATTAATATTCAAATCCATCATGATATATCCCAAACTATCTTGTATGGATTGCATATTAGATTGTATGTCTTGCACCTCACTCTAAATGCCTTACACACTATAGTCAAGCTGGCTCACTTTGTGATCTATATCAGAAAACCCTGGTACAAAGGGTCTATTACACCCCCCTTCTGAATCCATCTCATCCTTGTTAGGAGTTTTTCCTAGATTTTTAGCACCCTTTCCTCGGCCTCGAGTTTGTGGACCTGCCATAAAAGGGTTTTACGATGTCGACCCTTATTGACACTTTTGACCCAACTTTGACCAAGCAATTTTGGAATTATTTCGGCATTAATTCAAAATATACAAAGAACAAACCGTAGCTAAATTTTTCTAATATTTCCAAAAATGTAAACAACTTAGAAAAATTCTTTTAATTGCGCACGATAAAGCAATTTTATGAAAAACCATAAAATAGCGATAACTTTTTAAAAACAGATCCAAATGATCTAAAATTTTAATGGAAGATAAGTGTGATTATTTATAACCTTCAGGAAAAAAATTTCAGATAAATTCGCAATATTTGTTTATATATCACAAAATTAGTGTTTCGCCCACAAGATTGCTCAAATCACAGCTCTGATACCACTTGTAATGAAATTAATTCAAGAATTAATCATAACATCAGAATTATATCCAAATATGACTGAAATATATCCAAATATATGATAATATATAATCCACTTTGAGGGGGAAACCTCCACAAGCTTCAATAAGAGCAGAATTCACAATATGATGATAAATGATTACCCACTATCTCTTATATATAGTCTAACTAGGCCATGGTTACTCCATAGGCCGACCTACTAATATAAAGAAAGCCAAAAGTTGGCCATAGTATAATGTCAAAGAGGGATAAGTAAGCCACAAGTCAGCTAATACTATCCTCATACATGTGATAGGTTAGGGGCGTAGCAAAAAATGGAATAATGGATGGGATAGATAAATAATAGATATGCTCTACTAAATGCAAATGTAGAACATGAAGTGTATATTTTGCACTAACAGGATGAAGATAATATAGGAAAAAATGCTTGAAGTTAAATCCCATGATCAAGTGCCATAATTATGAATAGGTAGGCTTAATGAGAGAATAATTTATAGGGTTAGCTGATCAAAGTATTTAGTGTGCCATATAATGTGTGCACTACCTATAAATAGTTGTTATCAAGGGAAAATATACTATTAAGACCCATTGAGGGGAGATACCCAAAAGATTATACACCTTACATAGGCTATGGGACCATCAGGGAGTCAAAATCCATGAACCAAAAATGGTATAAGTCAAATAATTGGGTAGATATGGTAAGGAACTAAGATAAAGCTATAGAGTAAGGCTAGATGTATGTGAGAGTATAAGTAGTGAAAAAAAGGGGCCAATTGACATTGATCCAGAAATAATCAATGATGATCCATATAAATGACACCCAACTAAAATAGATCAATGCTAATCCAAAGTTGGGTATATAAGTAAGTCTAACATAGAAAAGGGCCCATTTACTATTTTGAGAATCTCAAATGACATTTTAAGAGCTCAAATGATGCAAGTTATATGAAATGATATGGTGGATAGTGATAGTTTATCATGATGATGATGATGCTCATACAATGAGGTAGGTTAATTATTTTATTAATTTTTTGAGTTTTTTGAAAATTTTAAGATTTTTTAGGGTTTTTTGGGATTTTGGGAGCTAGGGCTAGGTTATATTATGAAGGAATGGTGCTAAGGAATTAGCATTGATTACTTAGTGAATTGATGATGATTCACAAGGAATCACCATTACTTTAATGAAATAGAATTGATTGATCAAAATGACACTGATCCATAAGGGATCGATGCCAATTTGAACCAAATGAGAAGGGCTTAGAATAAGGATAGGGTTTAAGATAAGTTGGATTATTTTGGAGATTTATAGGCTTATAGTGGATATTGGGTGATAGGCATGAGGGTTAATATGATTAAAAGATCAAGTGCTACCACTACTAGATGGATTATGAGTATAACTAAGTGATGATGATTGGGCCCACCTAGAGGCCATAAGCTTCAGTAGGGTGCATATTACTGATGTATCTATAGAGACATAGGATTGATGATAACATTAGTGGAGAGATGGGATGTCACTATTAGGACCTTATGGCTACCAACCAATGAAATGTCCATCACTTAGGAGGACATCTACTAGATTTAATGACTTCAAGTGCAGGGATCACTAATAGTATTACTAGATGAGCAAGGATAAGGTGTAGAATTGAGGCACCTATATGGCAATGATTCAGATGGTATCAAGTTTGTTGTTAGTGATTTAAAATCCAAGCCTCTTACAAATCTAACATAGTGGGAAGAGGTGTGATGTTGATGATACTGGAGATTTCATGATATGCACTCCCAGACTCAAGGTGAGGGAAATTTAAATAGAGATTGATTAGAGTGGTTACAGACATGCTAGAGCAATACACCATGTTTGCATGGGCATCAACTTTGCTAATGTAGATTTATAGGGAGATCTAGGGTTGGGGGACCCAAATGGTATGGTTTATATGTTATTATTATACTACAGTGTTGAGCATATGAGCACATTAGGATAGTGTAGCCCATTGGTACCCCATGGTATGAGACAAACTATAACATGGCCTTCCTATGGTGGAAGGATGATTTATTGTATGGTTTTAAATATGGAGTGGTTAGAGATTTAGATTATTAAAGGGGTTTTATGAAGGGGCTGAAGGCTATAGACATCATCTAGAGGCCTAAATTATGATTTATTGAGTGTCTTGGGATAGAGGAGGAGATGACAGGGGTATGGAATGAGTATTGGGATACCAAGAGTAGGAGAGATCATTACGAGTACCTCCATTTTGGTTGAGTGAAATGATAGTTTGGTTTAGTGCAAGATATACCATAGGCCCCATATATATACAGGTAAGAGGAGATGGAGTGGGAACTACCTAGACAAGTGATGGGAGACATCCTACTAGAAGATGTGTAGGTACCATCAAGGGAAGATGTAGAAGATGTAGGGTGCACTCATGTATATATATCTTGGTGGGTTAAACAATGGCTGACATAGTAGGATAGGGTGGTTTAACCATGTTAGGGATGAGAGGATGAGGATATGGAGCAGGTAGATGAGGAGGTGGATTTTGAGGAGTTGGAGGAGGAGATAATAGATGAGGTAGTTGGGAGAGAGGATTGAGGTGAAGAGGAGGAGATAGAGGAGGAGGAGATAGATGTAGGAGAGATGATTATATATAGGGATACACTAAGGGAGTAGTGTATATTTTTATAGGGATAGATAGTTATAGCATAGGGGGCACTGACTATTGTGTGGGTAGAGTAGGATATAGTGCAGACCTGACTAGATACTTTGTAGATAGGGTTTGACTCATTATATATGAATCATGACATGGTGGTGGAGGAACATGATAGGTATAAGGTTAAGCTAGAGACCTTGAGGAGGAGGGAGGAGGAGAGGGAGTCCTTAGTATAGGTGATTAGAGAGATGGTGGGGCCTAACATGAGGCCAATAGGGACTGTTATCATAGATCAATACATGGAGGTAGTGACAGAGTTGAGATATTATGAGCATATTTTTCTAGAGTAGCTTAGAGAGACTCCCCACTATGTAACCTACATGGCGAGAAAGCATAGGTCCTCTACGCATATTCACATAGACTCAGTCAGTATGGGGAGTGTCACATAGAGGAGAGACAAGGATGGAGATGGGGGTGGAAATGGGAGTGGAGATCTATTGAGTATTCATCTGAGTAGATTAGAGTTTACTCAGTAGATCTATATGTATATATGTGCACTTTTACTCACTATAGAGACATGGACATGTATACAAATACTTAATGTACATTGAATTTTGATGTGTGTGTGTGTGTGTGTGTGTGTGTGTGTGTGTGTGTGTGTGTGTGTGTGTGTGTGTGTGTGTGTGTGTGTGTGTGTGTGTGTGTGTGTGTGTGTGTCTTGTTTATGTATTATGTTTTTATTGATGGATATATGGATGATTATGCTTATGGATATCATCGATTATTATGGATTTTATGGATTAGTGGTTCATGTATTATGTTAGGGATGCTTACATTGTTTATGGATTATATGATGTGACGGATTATAGATTTAGAGTTATAGATTGTTATGTTTATGGATAGATTATGGATTTTATGGATTATATGATGGATGATTATATTGTTTATGGATTATAGATTATAGTTTTAGAGTTATGGATTGTTATGTTTATGGATATGATGGATTATGGATTCATATGTGATGTGATTAGATTATGGGTTTTTACATGTGATGCTTTAATGTTATGGATTAGATTAGATTGTTGTGATTATGATTTTTTATGTGCTATAATTAGATGAGTTGAATATGAATTTAAATGTTTTATGGATCATGCTTATATTACTAATTGTTATGGATTATGGATATGAACTATGACTTTGATGTATAGATTAATTTTTTATGATTTAAAATGGTTATGACTTATATGGATTATGGATTGTTATAGATTTTATTTATGGATTATATTAAATTTGATTATTTGATTATGGATTTGTAAATTTGATGTATGGATTGTGGATTCAAAATGTTGTAAATTATGATTTCAATTTATGATGATGGATTATAAGTAATGTTTATGGATTATGGATTATGATTAATGGATATAAATTGTAACTTACTAATTTGTATGTTCAAAGATTTGTTAATTATTGGATTTGGATATTTTTTTAATATGGATGGAAGTTTTGTAATTAATTTACAAAAGGATTAATGCTCATTTATTGGCTCATACCATGACCCAAGGAAAACCATTTAAAAGTGATGCACATGCATCCTTAACCTAGTGTTAATAACAACCCTGACAACTTAGGTCTATTAAGTTCAAGATATAATTAATTTTTTTTAGGATGTGATAAAAAAATGGGTTCTAAGAATAATATGTTTCCATATTACATTCCCAAAACTAAGGGTAAATTATAGAATCCATGTATGCCAATCCATGTAGAATCATCAATGCAGGAAGTATATTGAATTAGTGAAAGATGGTCAATGTAGGAAGCTTTATAGGGATACTTTATGCATGGTATCCATCCTTTGAGGGAGTCGTATATATATTAAGTTATGATTTTTGAACCATCTATCTTTCAAGGGAGCAGTCTATGCTTTTGATATAGTTTTGTCAAATTTTTAGATTTACATAGTTGTCCTTCTAGGGAGCAGTCTATTCATATTGATTTGATTTTTTATTTTTATAGATGCTTTAATTTTGATTTTTATTTGGATCCCAATGTTATTTTTTAATGGATTGTCCTAAGGTATCATAGGATAATTTCCCAAAGATTAGATATATAATATAAAACACTTATTCTAAAAAATGATTGAGTGATAGGGAAAGATTTTAGGGAATAATGACTTGAAGCTCATTCCCATCATAGGTGAAGCTTATCCAATTAGATCATGCTATGAATAGATCTAGGGTATTCATATTTAATGTTAATAAGAGGCAATACTATTGGATAACCACATGTCTCTAGATATCATTATTTAGTATTAGATTAATAGGGATATGAAACCTACAAACTAAACTAGGCCAACCAAAGTGATTAAGATTTATTAATAGTAGAAAGAATGTAGATTCTTTGCATTAAGGGTATCACACTCTAATTTTCCATCTAGAGAGGATAAGTGGTATGCCCCATATCTGTACTTATGGGTGATGATATATGGTCTGAGCCAATTTGGAGCAAATTTTCCCCTTTTGCTTTTTTACATATTAGTTACATGTTGATTTTATTTTAAGATAAGATCACCAATGTTAAATTCATGTTTTTTTTAATTTTTATTATAGACATGTTTGATTTACCGCTGATATACATGTAGATGGTCAAGGTTATCTGAGTGATGCTCATCTAAGAGTTCTAGCTGGGCTAATCTTTCCTAATAAATTCATCCTTAGAAATGATATCTTTTAGGGATATGTGGAGGGAAGGAATCTAAACTTCCAGAGGAAGTACAACTTTAGCACCATAAACTAGGGAGAAAGGTGCATTGCATGTAGGGGTTCAAATACTAGTTTGATAATCCCATAAGGCATAGGGAACATGCAAGTGCCAATTTTTACCTACTTATTGACAACTTTGGTTAGGATTTTGACTAAAGTCTTATTGGATGCCTTGACCTATCTATTATCTTGAGGATAGTAAGGTGAGGAAAAAATGAGCTCAATTCTAAAAGAATCACATAGGTCTTGAACCTTTTTATTCTTAATTTTTTTTGTTGTCTATGATGATCTTATAAGGGATGCCAAAGCAACAAATGCTAAGTTGAGTAATGAATTAAATGATTTTATCTACTTTGGTTGAAATAAGGGGGATAGCCTCCACCCACTTAATAAAATAATTAGTGGTGGTAATGATAAACTCATGATGTTGGGATGATTTAGGGTTGATTTGACCTATAAGATCAAGCCCCTACTAAGAAAAAGGCCAAAAATCTTGAGTTATTTGTAATGCTTGGATAGGGACATGGGATAAGTTGGTGTGTTGTTAAAACTTGAGTCACTTCTTAACATGATCATTGATGTCTTGATTTAAAGTGGACCACTAATATCCCAATTGTAATATTATTTTAATGATAACACGACCATTGAAGTGTCCTCCACATGATCCCTCATGAGATTTTTGATAACAAGGGTAGCTTCATGATTTTGGAGACAAAAAAGAAGAATAACATTGATATCATGCTTATAAATAAAACCCCCTATTATGACAAAATGGGTGACACAATGACAAAAGGCTCACTTAGCATTTCTAGATAGGTCTAGAGGAGTAATCCCCCTAGATAAATAACCAAATATCTATGAATACTAGAGATCTGATGGATTCTCCTCTACACTATGGATGGATGGGAGGTTAGTTTTGTTAAAGTATGGTTGATTAATCCTATGAATAAGGACAAACAACTTAGCCTCCTATGATGAGGATGGGATAAAAGAGGTCAGTGAGGCCATAATATCCACAAATTTGTTAGTTGATTGAAAAGTGGCTTGGATAGCATAATGCTCAAATGTGGCCAATAATTGATTAGATAGTGTCTTATAATTTTGAAGAGTATCATTCTTAAACCGATAAATGACTTTGATTTGGTTAACCATGAGTTGGAAATCACCATAGATATTGAGCACTTTAATAACCAAAACTAAGGCAATTTTGAGACCTATGATTAAAGCCTCATACTCTTCCATGTTATGAGTGTAGTCAAAATAAATTTTAAAGAAAGAGGGATAGACATCCCCCCAAGGAATAATTAGGATAATTACATCACCCCCACCACATTCAAATTTGGATCCATCAAATAAAAGAGTCATTTGATATTGTGGATCTGGTTGAGATGTGGAGGCTATAGATTCATCTAAAAATTCATAGTTTATTAGTTGATTATCAGAAAGAGGGGAATCAAAAAGTTTATTAGCAATGATTTGACCTTTGAATAAATTTTAATGGATAAAATCCAGATCAAATTCTACCAAAATCATAAGCCATTTGGCCATTTACTAATTTTGGTAAGGCTTAGAGTGCAAAATTTTTAGGGGATCAGTATTAATGATGACATAGGTTTTATGATTAAGGAAATAATATCATATCTTAGTAGCAATGAAGAAAAAAGCTAGGCATAATTTTTTAATATGAGAATAATGTGTCTCATATTCAACAAGTTCATGACTACTATAGTACACAGCCTACTCTTTATGTTGCTCATCACAATGGGCTAGCATAGCTCCAAAGGTATGGTTAGTAGTGGAAATATACAAGAAGAATAATTATCCTTTCAAAGGGGTAAGAACTAGTGGTGAGAGAAGGTAGGTATTAAGAGCTTTGAAATCCTCTTAATAACTAGATTCCCACTTAAAATTAATATCCTTTCTTAAGAGGTGATGGAAAGGTTAATAATGATTAGATAACTAGGAGATGAAATAATGGATGGATTTCAATTTATCTTGCAAACTATAGAGTTAATTTAGATTAGATGGGGGTGGCATTTATAAGATGGATTTGATTTTGGTAGGGTTGAATTCTATCCCATGTATGGAGATAATAAAGCCTAGGAGCTTACCAGTAAATACTCTAAAAATACATTTATTAGAATTTAGGACACAAAATTGGATTAAATGATTGAAAATAACCTTTGGGATGGAAAGGTGATCTTTTTGTATCTTTAATTTACTATGGAGGTCATATACATAATCCTCCACAATATTATGGATAATATGACAAAAAATGTAGGTCATATCTCTCTAATAGGTGGTTCCTATGTTCTTTAAGCCAAAAGGCATAAAATGATAGTAGATATTCCTCCAAGGAGTAATAAATGAGGTATTATGTTGGTATTATAGTGTGATAAGGATTTTATTATATCCAAAAACCCATCCATTAGTGGTAAAAATTCATGGCCAATAGTTATATCTACTAACTAGTCAATGTTGGGGAGACGAAAATCATCTTTTGGACAAGAGAGATTGAGGTCTCAAAAGTTAGTACAAAGGTGAAGTCCCCTTGTAGGTTTCATTACATGGATAATGTTAGATAACCATTTAGGGTAACTAATAGGTTGGATGAAGTTAATAGATATGAGGCACTTTACCTCTTCTTTAACCAATATTTCAATGCAAGGATGCATTTTCCAGATCTTCTACTTGATAGGCTTAACATTAGGAAATGTAATAATATTATGGATGATGATGACAATATTAGTACCAGATATATCACTATAGGACCAAGCGAATGCCTCACTATGATTAGATAAAAACATAGTGAAGTCCTATTAATCTTGGGGATCTAAGGATTTACTAACCTAATGATGTGCAGAGTCTTTAGGGACCCTATGTTAACATCAATAGTGGCCTCATTCGGAAGACTAGAAGTTTTTGATGGGAGGGATTGACACAGATGGGAGTTCTCAACACATAAATGCATTAAGATGGACTCATCATCTTGGCACTAAAGAATAATAATGGTGGTAGATTCCTACCTATCATGTTAGAGTAGGATAGAGGAATGGTTACAATCTCACCATTGTGTATATATATGAGAGGCTATACTATAATAGTGTTGACTAAAAAAATTAAGAAAAATGGATACGATGTTGTTGATCAAGGAAGGGGTGTCAAATGGTGAGGATGGTGTATCCTCTTTAGGGATGGGGGAAGAGTAAGCTTCGAGGAGGATTTAGGATTTTTGTTGAAACCAAGGCCATAATTCTCATGGGGTTTTATAAACTCCCCCACGACAACCTCATACGAGCCCTATTCATAATGTCCCTTACTAAAACCTTTCTAGGTGCATCAATGTAAGTATGTCTCTATGAAATGGTGATTATTAAGGAATGCAAAGTTTGATGTAAATGGTTTAGCATGATATTATTTAGAAGGGCCTATATAAATCTACTTAATTCCCCCAAAAATCAAATGGGTGTGAAGGAATGGTGGACCAAAGGCAATAATTTCCCCTAGGTTCAGATAATAAGCTAGTTGTTTATTAGGATGTCCATATTCTTATGGTGTATGGAGGGTATTAAGTGTCAATAGCTAGTACTCTCTTATTGAAATCCATTGAAAGGTAGAATCGATGGACTCTTTACTTAGTCTTGATGTAGGGATGGATGTGATAGTAGATGCTTCATTAGATGAGAATGGGGTAGAACTTTTCAACATAATTAAGACCTCATTAGGTTGAAAGGTAAGGTTACAAGTTTTGAAGGGATGAGGGTCAAATGAGATGCTATGGAGTTTACCCTCATAATCAAATTTAATATACTGATGTAATATAGAGGGGATGCAATGCATATCATGTATCTAAGGACATCCTAGGAGAATGTTATATTAAAATTATCCTTTAATAATGTAGAATAATTCAAGAAGAAACGATGCACCTTATTAAAAGTGAAGTACTACCATTCCTAATGCAAGGGAAAATGTATTATTAAAGGCTCATAAAATGGTAGGTGATTGGAATACCAATGTCTCAGGGATCTATAGTTGTTTAAACATGTGGGAAGAGACAATGTTTATACTAGCACCATTATCTATCATGACTCTTTTAATCTAAGTTTGATCTATCTGGGTAGTAATACACAAGGCAAGATCCTAGTCATCCAAATATAAATGCGGTATATTCAAATCATGAAACATTATGGATAAGGGTTTCTAGAGTAATTGAATGAAGGTCAATAATTATTGGGCTACATCTGCTTGTATTTCTATAGCCTGTAAGGCTTCAATTATGGCTTCACAATATTGTGGAGAGTTTTAGACAAGTTTATATAAGGACATCTTGATTAGAAATTGATGTAATTACTTTATAAAATATATTTGTATGAGTTACAAAGGATTATTATTTTGTGTCTTTCCTAAAATTATGACTTTAGGTTTAGGGTCAAGTGTTTTTGAACTATTTGCAGAAGGAGTCAGTGCTTTAGCAATTGTCACTTTAGCTTTTTCATGATTATGGGTCTTATGAACCTATGATTGAGATCGTGTGGCTATATGAACTACATCTATTTGGAATAAAGGGGGATTTGTTGTGTTCTCATAGTCATCCCCATTAAGGGGGAAAGAGTGGCTACTGATCCCAATCTGAGGTTTTATCCTCCTTTATAGTGTGTTTTGATCTGTTATTTACTATGGTGGATGTAACCATAGGGGGATGGGCATGATCTAATTATTTTGATAGGATATCATTTTCATCTAATCTATTTTGGACTATGACCTTTAACGTGTTACAAATTTTTGTGTCTTGCATTACTATTTGATGGTATGCATATGTCTTGTTATCTCCATACCATGATGGATTTTGAATATGAGGGTTGATAGGCTTTATGGGTGGTAGCATGATTAAATAAGTCTGGATAAGCTAGTTGAGGATCTTGGAATAAGATCCCTTCAATGGGTCTTGACTTAGTTTTTCCATCTTTCAGTGTGCTGGTGGAGGAGAGGTACATGACCTCAAACCTTGGCCTCTTGAGCTAGTTACTTGGATAGTCCCTATTACATGTAATTTGTGTTGAATGTAAGTCTTTACTCTTAAAAAAAGTGGGTAATAGGGATTTAATGGATTATGGATGGGCATGACTACAGTGGTAATATTTCATTGTGAAGGTATGTGTGTTTTAGTGGTAGATTCTATAATAGTAGCTTTTAGTTTAGCTAAAGGATGGGGACCTAGTATAGATGCTCTTGTTTGAATAGGGGCAATGGCACTTTTACTTTTTGCATCTGCTTGGGGGTTATAAGGATGCCCTTTTTATGGAGTTCAATCTTAATAGGAGGATGTTGCAAAGATTTTCCCCTTGGGTTTCCTAGATTTTTGTTTCTAGTATCTATGGTTTTCCCCTTGTTCTCTTTATGATTTAGTGCCTCCTAAATAATAGTAGGAATTGATCTATAGATAGTTTGGGGTAACATAATTATTTCCTTAGGGAGTGATAGAGTAGTGGGAATGAGTATACTAGATGTCATATTGAAACAATACAAGGAATGAGATCTTCTAGAATGTCTACACAAACCTTCTTTTTAATAATTTTTTCCTCTTTCAATTATTAAGTGTTTTTAGATATGGATTCTTCTTGCGGGTCCCAAAAAATGATATTTGACAAATTAGAGTAATTGTTTTGGATGTCTTTACTTGGTTTGGATGGTTTAAAAGTATCTTGCATGAGGAGATCAGGGATAGGGGCATCAAAAACTTCTTTAGGTAGAATCTGGTCATGGATGGTGTTAATTATGTACATATCATGTTTTTATGTAGGTTTTAATTTAGCTTATACTAATTTTGGTGTAGAGGCATGATTGGGGGATGGTTTCTTGAATATATATATAGATTGATTTATAAGGGCATTAGGATTATCTAATTACAATTATCCCTAATCTATAAGATTTTTTACTAAGCCTTTGAAATAATGACATTTTCTGACATCATGGCCTTTTATGTGATGAAAATTAAATAAGTCATTTTCCCTAAACCAATTAGGTTTAGGATGAGATTTGTTGAGAGGTCTTACTAGAGGGAGCTTGATAAGAGAAGCCTTTTTTATTTTATCTAAAATAGATGCATAAGATTCTCCTAAAGTGGTATATTTTCATGGGGGAAAGTGTGTTAACAACTTTTGAGACTGTGCCTATGAAGTGGAGGGCTTGGATTAGATTTTGGTTTGAGGTGGTGTTGACTTTACAACTATGGTGTTGGTATCCCATTTGGTTTTATTGTTGTTTTTACTAGTGGTCCCTTTAGAGGGCTCTGATTTAAAGTTTTTGTTTCATAACTTAACCTTCCCTTCTTTGAGGGATCTAATTTCAAGCTTATGGACCATTGAAAAGGCCTCATCAAAGATTTTAAAAGACTATACCCATAACGTTGATGAGATTTTTTTAGCACATGCTCTCACAAATAACTTGATTAACTCAGGATGTGGTAGAGAGAAGGTGAGTTGATTGATTAAACTTCTCCATCTAGCCACAAATTTGGTGATAAATTCATCATCAAATTTCTGAATGGTGTAGATGTTAGTAATGGTAACTTTTCTTGCGATATTAATGGAAAAATGTTCTAAGAATATTTGAACTAGCTATTGAAATGAAAAGAGGGAATGTTGGGGGGTTGAGTTGTACTAATCTAGGGTAGGTCTAGCTAGCAACATAGGGAATGTCCTATTAAGGAATAAATCATGTGCTATGAGGTAACAAGTGTGTCTAAGCACTTACAGATGTTGTTAAAGGTCCTATTTATTCAAAAATTTGGTAAACTTAGAGAGTTCCCATTATGAAGGGTAAGGCCTGATAGGAACTTTTGGGTTAATGGGATCATTACAAATCTATTCATAGGTGAGAATGTTCTTCTACCTAGAGGTAGAAGCTTTTAAATTATTCATCCTATTCATGAGTATTCTCATGATGTTGGGTTGGACATTATGTTGAGGGATTCCTCCCAAAACATTCTATTGTAGGAGTTGGTACGCAGGTAATTATGTGGAAAATGCTTAAGATAAGGGATAAGTGACTGCAGTGGTTATGATGGGTTGAGAAGCCACCACATATTGTGTATCTTATAAAGCGATGTATGTAGACCTAATATCCTATGTAATCACTATATATTGGGTGGTTAAGGGTACATAGTATTGAGGTGTATGACTCATAGGGGCCTATTTTAATGGTTATGTTTGGGTGCTTAAGGGAACACTAGTTTAAATTGGTAGAAGTATCACTGGGACCAATATGACTAGGTTCTGGAGAGAGGTAGTAATTGGTTGGGTAGATATAGGTTGAGGAGTGGTAATGTTCTAGTTTGAGTAGTCGTTGGTGATGGAGCACTAAATGTCCCCAGAGGTGGGTTGCCTAAGGGTTGTATCATAGTGGTGTCAGAGCTAGTAAGAAGAGGATTTTTATGGGAAGTTACCATAGCAGTGGTAAATCCTTCACCGTCCTCAAAGGGCATGCCATATAGATGTTAAGAGAACTATGTATGGGGAGATACTGGGATACATATGGATCTAGAGGTTAGATAATGGTTAAGAGATATGGGATTGCTATTTAGTATGGTGGTGAATTCAGGATCACCCTGGGTCTATTACTGAGGAATGCCTTCCCCTATGGACTCAAGAGAAGTAGGGGGATAGGATAATTCTCCATAGATGAAGATGAATATAGAGGTTTGGTTTTCTTTTGTGATTGTTATCACATCAAAAAATATAGAGATAAAAAATAATCAATAGAAATCACACAAAATATTCTTTTTGGATTATCTCATTTTAAATGAGGATGAAAAAGCACACACACTAAAGTCATTCCTAAAATATTTTACTTTATTAACTTTAACATGTGATAAATAAAAAAGGAAAAAGGATACCGAGGATCCTAAGAAGTGGTAATCTAAAGATGATCTCAGGTTTTGTTTTGGTGCTCAAGGATTTTTGTATTGGTATTGATACTTGACTTGGTATTGGGGCCTACCTCCTCAATTCACACACCATAGTGTAAGGGTGTTGGGTGCTTATCCAGAATATACTAATAGATTAGAGTTTATACTTAACCAAAGAGATAAGTTGGTTCTCCCCTTGGTGGTGAAATCCAAGTGGGATCACCAAGAATAAAGTTACTATGAGGTGATGAAATCCCCATCAGCTCCCTTATGTTAGTTGTTTTGATGATTTTATTGTGAATTTGATTTGGTTTGTGTGTGATAAAAGTGATGACTAGGATAAATTCACTACCTAGATTATTCTATGTGATTAAACTAAATAGGCAAAATGGATGCATATTATTTAACCTTTAAAAATAAAGAATGCAAATTTGATTTTCTTTGGATGAATTGAGCAAACAAAATAAAGAGAGAGAGAGAGATAAATAAATTAAAAAATGAACTTTAACTAGAAAAGTGAGACCTTAGGGGTCCCACCAGGTGTGACAAAATGTTTAATTAGTTTTTCATTTTATTTTAAATTAAAATGTGACTTACTAAAAAATCAAAATAAATCAAGATTTATGGGGATACCTGTGGATCAAAAGATGTTGTATACCGCTTCAATCCAAAGATAGTGAGAACTCCTTTTTGGCTAGGAAGGCTAACTTGCACACATGTGAATACTTGACAAAAATAGATTAATAAAAGAGATATGTGGACTATCTGATAAAAGATAAATTATAGGAAGTGATACACTTCCTTAGATGGATGTCAATCCACTATTTATGCAATTAAGTGAATAAAAAGCATAATAAATTACAATAGATAAATGATTTGATAATATAGCTAATTTAGATTTTATTTCTTGATTAATTCAGTAATGTAAATAAAATATTCTTTCCAATACGTAGAAGAAAAATCTACATCATCTTGAATAAGAACTGATGGTTATTCATAGGCTTCATGAGATGGTGAATAAATGATGGCACAAAGGGATATCTCAAAGTCTATATCACTCTAACCCACAAATAAAGGTTAGGAAACAATGGGGAGATCAATGATTATGGTTATGTCATGAAGTAAATTAAGTATTGTCATCTATAAGTAGAAGGCCATGTTCAAACAATAGTAATTAGTAAAAGTATTGTAAACATAAGTTTAGGATATATTAGTGTAGTGATTTTTCCCACTAGGTTTTGCGTACATATCCATATGGCCTTTCTATGTATTTAAGCTTCCTTAGGTTAGTTATAAAGGGTCCATAGGAAAATTTATATTAGTTAATTAAGAAAATTAGAGGCTTCCTCATGTTTCCCTAATTTTATCTATATGTACCCCACTTTTCTTTTTTGGAAGGTTAATCAACTCATTCACATTTTACAATAGACAGGTTAATGCATATTTTTCCTCTCTTGGAATTTTGGAGCTCTCTCTACAGGAATTGACATTGATTGCTTGAACGCTATTTAGAGATTTTGGCACACTCTTTCATGATATCAGAGCTATCTCAGTAGTCTCATGCATCAGAATCCCTTATAAGATTCTCCATGCATTCACCTTACTAGTTTTTCTTCTATTTTAGCCATCATTTTTGACCTTGAAAGCATTTTATTAATTTGCCTTGAAACCATGTTAAAAGTCCTTTGATGAAAAATCCATTTGCATATATTTTTTGGATTTTTGGAGATCTAAAATGGGTTATTAGTTTTTTGAGAAAATTCATAGATTTTTTTAAAAAATCATTTCTTCTATCTAGTCGAACGTTTGTACAGATGAAGTAATATAGCCTACAAACCTTGATTTACTCTCTGTAGAACAAATTAGGTTCTTGAACTCCTTTGACTTCTCAAAATGTAATTACTTGGAAGAAATTAGGTTCTTAGAGGGAAATTACTTGATTCTAGACCAAATTGGGCTTTCAGAGTGCTTCGACTTCTCCAATGCAATTACTTATAAGTAATCAGATTTATCAAGGGTGACTACTTGAAGTAATTGAGTTTCTTTGGCATGAGAACTTGCTAGTAGACTAATTTAGGATTTCAAAATAGTCTTACTTCTCCAAGAACCTAATCAACACTAGTTAAACCCATTCTGGTTTGTGGAGTTCAATTACTTATTACCCATTACTTGCCTTATAAGTAATAAGTCATGATGTTCAAAGAATCTAATTTAAAATGATCAAGACCCTTTTGGGTTTGTGGAGGTCGACTACTTATTACTCATTACTTGATTTAAAAGTAATAAGTCATGTAGGTTGAAGAACCTAAATGCATTAAGGAAGACCAATCTGGGTTTTCCAAAGGTGATTAGTCATTACTCATTTAATTTATAAGTAAATTAATTAGAAGAACTTGAAATACATTGAAAAGTAAACGAGTTTCTCAAGGTCAACTACTTATAAATTTTTATAAGTAAAATAGTTGTAAGAACCCAAAGTTAAGCAATTGCATAAACTTGTGTGACATTTAGGGGGGAATCAAATTTTAGGTGAAAGGTAATGAATAAATAGAGTTAAGTTATTTCCATTTCAGGAAAGGGTCCATGAATATGTGGGAGTAAGAACTAGTATGTGTTATAACTTTCAATCTGTAGCTCCTTTTCGGGTGTCATTTTTTTTGAAAGTATATATTTTCTTGAGATCTATGCATTGGTGACATTATTTTAGAACTTTTTTAACATCCATTTTTTACATGGTGTAATAGCTTAAAACTCTCTTCAAACCTTTGCACCTTTCCTCTTGGATGCATTATCTATAATGCCCAATGTCCCTCTCATAATTTCTCACACTGATTGCTCATAGACACATTCTAAGTTATGCCTAATTTCCAAGATTGAGTGTGTGTGCATTGTAACTTTAGGGGAGGTATTATTGATAGTTCAAGGAGTACTTGTACTATGTGTTTTCTATTTTTTGCTTTCATTTTAATTCTATAATTTGTCTCATTATAATCTACACTAATGGATCTAAATATCAAACCACTCACACCATTTTAAAATCTAGAATGGAAGTATAAAATACAACTCACTTTAAGATGTAAAGGACTCTATCAAATTATTATGGGTGAGGAAACTGAGCCATCTATAGATGTAGAAAAGGTTAAGTGGTACAAAAAATGTGATGAGACTTATGGGTTTCTATACATGTTAATGTCTTCCAACCTCCTCTTTCATGTTGAATCTACAAAAACTCTAAATGAAGTCTGGACAATCTTAGACAAGATTTTTAGAGTACAAGACATCATGAGGGGTCATGAGCTAGAAAATGAGCTCATCATATTGAGTCTACTTAATTTTTTAACCTTTTAGGACTTAGATGAATGTAAATCCTATGTTGTTAAAGAGCTGAGTATATTAAATCAGGGTAATAATGTGTAATAAATCAAACCACTAATATGCTATAGAATTGAATAACATTGACATTTATGAAAATAATAATAAATAATCTAAATGAGAATGTAGGTATAAAATGACATAGACACATAATTTGGAGGCTAAAAAATAAGGCATAGGCTAGTTTGAGTGTCACAAACAACATCTAGGTGTCAAAACCCCTCCTAGGTAGTAACACCCTAATTAGAGAGTAGTGTCATATGGCACCATTTTCCATATTTTTATATTAGTTTCCTTTATTTTTGACTATTTTAAGCTTCTAGGTATGCTTGTGTTTGGGTTTGTCAAGCCTATTGTTACATGTACAAGTTTTGAAACCCTGTAAATGACCTATTATGACTAATTTTATGAGTAAAAACTATTCTTCCATGTTGCGAAGTAATCTATATGATATAATTAGTAATTATTATTTATTATTTGGGTACGTTGGACATCCTCAAAACCCCTTTTTGATGATATTTTCCTACATTCTAATACTCTGAAGAGGTATCAAGCCTAATGTAGTTATCCTCATTTAAGTGATGGTAAAAGTGCAAGTGAAGCTACTCAGGTGACTATGACACCCCATAAGAATTATTTACAAAGTTCAAATCACTGAGATTACAATTTAAACAGTGTGGCATGGAGAAAATAGATGACTAGTTGATTCTATCTATGCTTGCAAAACTGGGTCATGACTATTCAATTTTTGTCTCTATATTTCATGCTATCAAATGTACACTTAGATCCACTTGGATGAGTTTATTTCTGATCTAACTTGAGATTAAGATAAGTTGGTTCAAATGGGTGCACTAAAGTCTTCAAAATCACATGCCTTGATTGTCAATTAGGACAAGAAGAAGTCTTTTAGTAGTGGCAAATAGGACAAGAAATAGTCTAAACCTAATCATGAGCACAAGATGAATTAGAAATTAGATGCCAAGCCTAAGGCATCATCAAATGAGTTCTCCTCAAGTAGGAAACATAAGAAGGAGAAACTTAGATGCAACTTTTGTAAGAAACTTGGGCATGATGAATCTCAATGCATGAAAAAGAAGATTGACACCTTGACTAAGATGCTTGAGAAGAACAACATTAGTGTTCCTAAATACTTATCTCAAAACACATCAGCAAAAGATTTTTCAAAAGGTAAGGACATAAAAAATGGTAAAAACAAGGGCAAGACACTTGTTGTAGTAGCTTCTCAACCTTTGACTTGGGTTATTGACTCAAGTGCTTCCTATCACATGGCCTCCTCAGAGGATCTATTTTCAAAAATAGATCCATGTTTTATACATTTAATTATCATTGGTGATGATACTTTGGTAGAATTTAGTGTTAAGAGATTGGTAAAATTAAGTGTCAAGACCTTCAATGATGTTCTATGTGTTCCTTCACTATCCACCAATCTTCTATCAGTATATCAAATCACTCACATAGGTGCAGGGAAGTGAGTTGAGCTCACACCTGATTCAATGGTCATCAAAGAGTTGTATAATGATACTAAAGTGGATTATGTGAAGGCCAGTCATTAGTATAGGCTATATACCTTCTCACAATTTGCCCCAAATTATCCCTTAGCTACACTGCTTACTCATGCAGATGGAGTGAGAACACTATGGCATCAATGGTTTGGCCATTTAAACTACCATTACCTAGAGCAACTTAGTCATCATGACATGGTTTTAGGATTACCTAAATTAAAATTATTATATGGCCTATACAATGGCTGCATTCTTAATAAGCATCCATAAGAGAAATATGACAAGGGCAAAGCAAGGAGAGCTGAATAGAAGCTAGAGATAGTCCATAATGACGTAGCAGGACCATTTTCAAAAACTTCATTCAACATGACAAGATACATGCTCACATTCATTGATGAATTTGTGAGGTACACCTAGGTGTTTTTTCTCAAAAAGAAGTCTGAGGTCTTTGATCACTTTAAGGACTTCAAAGCACTTATGGAGAAATAGTCAGAATGTTCCATTAACATATTAAGGACTGACAATGGAAAAGAGTATGTCAACAACAATTTTGAGTAACTTTGCATATCATAGGGGATTTAGATGCAACACACAATTCCATATAATCCTTATCAAAATGGTGTGGCTAAACACAAGAACCATACCTTAAAATAAATGGCAAACTGTATGCTTTAATTAAAGTTTCTTGTTCGTTAGTATTGGGCTGAAATAATCAACTATGCATGCTACATTTAGAACTAAGTTACACACAAAGCATTAAAGGGAATCATTCCTTTTGAATCTTGGGATGGTCACAAGATTTTATTCGATCACTTTTGAGTGTTTGGATAACCAACAATGGCCCATGTTCCCAAGAAGAAATGCAAGGTAGTGGACCCTCAGAGTCATTCTTGCATCTTTGTGGGGTATGTAGAGGGCTTTAAGGGATATAGGATTATCCATATAAACTCATGAGTTATTCATTGAAAGGAGTGTCAAGTTTCATTAGAAACTACTTGAACACAATTTTGGCACTCTAGACTCTTCAAAAGTCTCACTAGACATTTATTCCACTTTAGACAGTGACATAGGTCCACCTCAAGATCCTCCTAATGATGATGATGACTCTTCTTCTTCTTCAAGTTCAAGTGATGAGAGTAGTGATGAGGATTCTCCTCATATATCTCACACTTACACTAAAGATGACAAGGACTCAGCTCCTAATTCTCCAATCTCATATAATTTTGGTTTGATTTGGGCTAGATAGACACTTCAAAGTGTTGGAGGATGGGTTAGAAATCCATTGGATACAAGGTGGACATGATCACAATTTAAAGGGACATCACATGCCTACTTGGCCATTGTCTTAGATCTTCAAAACTTTCATGAGGCATTTGGAATTCTATAATTGGATTCTACTATGTAGGAAGAGTATAGTTCTCTAATCAAGAACAAATCATGGGACTTGGTCTCTCTTTTTGAAGAAAGGAAATTGATCTAGTATAAATGGGTTTATCAAACCAAGTATGGTGCAGATGGGTCAGTTGATAGGTACAAATCTCATCTAGTTACAAAGGGGTTTTCTCAGGTGCTTGACATAGACTACACTGAGACATTTTCTCTTATAGCCAAGATGACGTCTATAAGACTCACTCTAGCCATTCAACTACACATCAGTGGGATGTTCACTAAATAGATGTAAAGAGTGATTTTTTATACAATGACCTCAAGGAAGAGATATAAATGGAGAAACCACAAGGATTTATGGAAGATATCTCTTTGGTCTACAAACTCAATAAATCTATCTACAGACTCAAATAGGCCCCTCAAGCATGGTATGCTAAGATGGACTCCTTTCTCGTCATAGTCAAGTTCACTAGATGCCACTCAGATATAAATGTCTACATATAATGGTAGGATGATTCTCTATTAATCCTAGTTCTCTATGTGGATGACTTACTAATTATAAGGAGCTCACGATCATCTATCTTAGTAGTGAAAATTGCACTATCAGATAGATTTTCAATGATAGACATGAGATTACTACACTACTTTCTTGAGATTGAAATCATTTAGTCAAATTTTGGGATAAATTTATCATAATCCAAGTATTATCTTAATTTGATTATGAGGTTTAACATAGTTGATTGTAACCCAAATCCTACTCCCTTCTTGTTTGGTGTGAAGCTTGAGGCTGATTGTTCTACACCACTCATTGATGCAACACTATATCAACAATTCATGGGCAGTCTTATTTATCTCACACACACTAGACCTAACATATCCTATGTAGTTGGTTTGGTCTTCTGATTTATGTAGGATCCACATGAGTTGCACTGGAAAGTAGCAAAGTAGATTATTTACTACATTTAGGGTTCACACAACTATGGGATACACTATGGAGTAGAAATAGAGGTTGATTTAATTGGATACATAGATTTAGATTGGGATGGAGATATTTAGAGTTAAAAGTCCACTTTAGGCTACAGTTTCTCACTTGATTCAGGTCCAATAAGTTGGTCAAACAAGAAGTAACATGAAATTGCTTTATCATCTATAGAAGAAAAATATAGAGGGGTTGTCAATGCCACCATTGAAGTAATCTGGCTTCAGGGGATTCTCACTAAATTTTATGTCCAATTTCATAAGACAATAATCATCTACTATGATAACCAAAGCACTATCTAGATTTTTAGGAATCCGATTCTCCATCAAAGGACCAAGCACATAGAATTCACATGCATTTCATCTAGGAGATTATAAATTATCAAGTCATTGATCTTTAATACTATCCAATATCAGAGTAAATTATTGATATTCTGACCAATCCTTTGATAGAGAATAAATTTGTTCATCTGTGATCTCTCATTGGGGTTAGGGCTACTCCACCTTCTTATTCTTCCTATGAAGGTTAATCACTATATACTTACGTACCTCATCAGGTTTTTAGTTTTGAGACTCATTTGTCATCTCACCTAAGCTATGATTAAGGGGGGTGTTAGTGTAGTGTTTTTTTCTTCTAGGTTTTGCCTACATAGTCGTATGACTTTTCTATGTATTTAAGCTTCCTTAGGTTAGTTATAAAAGGTCCATAGGCTAGTTTTATTTAATTTTAATTAGTTAATTAAGAAAATTAAATGCTTCCTCATGTTTTCCTAATTTTCTCTATATGTACCCCACTTTTCGTTTTAGGAAGGTTAATCGACTCGTTCACATTTTACAATAGATAGGTTAATGCCTATTTTTCCTCTCTTAGAATTTTGGAGTTCTCTCTATAGGAATTGACATTGATTTCTTTCATGTTATTCATAGATCTTGGCACACTCTTTTAGGATAAGGTCTCAAGTCCTATGTATAAAAAACAATATATCGATGCTAATTTTGAGAGGATTAATGCTGATTCAGAATGAATTAGCATCGATTCTCTCTTATGTTTGAGTTTAATAAAATAGAGAGGAGAAACAAGATAGATTTTTTGACATGTAGATAAATGGATATAGAGGGGTGATTATAGTATTTTAATTATTAAATAGATGGATATATGAAATATTGATTAAAATATAATGATAAAATAAAATGTAGTACTTACCTTTAAATAGATTGTGAGTAGAATGAAATTCTTCCAAAGGTGTAGACAATAGCTCGAGTTGCACAAAGGATGTGGTTGAATGCTACAAAAATACATCAGAGTATCAATAGAAACATCACCCATAAATATCCAAGAATTATAATAGTGATTTGAGGCTCTAAATTTTTTGGTCCTAAATGCAAAGGCATGATGCATATTTATAGATTGATGCTGATTCAAAGAATTGGCATCGATTCACCTAAAATAGGGAATTTTTCCAACCATAGGTGAGAATAGCTCAAGGATGATTGGAGTTTTTAGTAATGACTTCACACAGGGGTAAAATTTTTATGAGAGTAGATTCATAGGTTATAAATTGTTTTAGGAGGTTGGTAATGGTAAAGGGGTAAAGGTAAAGGATATTTACTAGGATAGTAAATGGTAAATAATCTAAACCTTAGGATAGGGTTTATTTAAGGGATTTAAATAAATAGCACCTATGACACCTAATTAATCATCCTTAGGGGTAACAAACTATAGTGTCTATAGGTAAAAATGGCATTATGTCAAATAAAATGGTATGGGCTAGGTCATCAAAAGGGTTATGATTGAACTCTGTTCACTATCAACATCATGATCACTAGTAATTGGAAATGGAACTCGAATAGGATACATAGGGTCACCTATAGGTAGTTTAAATCCAAGACTATAGGTTTCTTTGTACCAAGTGATAGAAATAGGCTCAAGTATTCCCTGTTGATTTCACATGAAGCCTCCTTCTTCAAAATCTTGGTTCTCCATGATTTGATTAGGAATGGGGTATTTAGAATTTTTGTAACAATAGGCCAATTTGTCATTATAAAAACATGATTCATCATCTACAAGAGGGTCCTATTCTTAGCCAGAGGCTAGTATGAAAGTGATAGGTGTTGGACTATGCAGATGGCCTTTGCCCTTTCTTTGCCATTTCATGAGTGGTTTAGTTTTAGGCCTTCTAAAGGACATTGGGTTTTGTGGAAGCTTTACAATATGAAAGGTGTCATGGGTCAAGTATTATCCTAGGCCATTTGTAGATATGGTATTATGATTAGACATTTTAGGATGTAGCATGTGGGAAAGTGAATCAAGGGTATTAGGGTCAATGTAGTTGGCCTCTAGTGAATCAACAAGTATTGTTTTCCCCTTATCCTTCTTGGAAATTGGATTCATGCCAGAATGGTAGTTATAAATTTTGAACTTGTCCTTTAAATGCTTACAATGCTTGTATAGATGCAATTATCTTAGAATGGTAAATCTATACTTGAATGGGAGAATGCAATACACTAGTGCAATGTCAATGGGATTACATGAATCTCATGTATCCAAGGTCTACCCAAAAACATATTATATGACAAATCGATATCTAACACATGGCATAGTATATTGTGGATTAAGGGCCCATTGATAACTAGTAAGCTAATGATGCCTTGTGATTCCCATTCTTCATTGTCATAGGATTTGATTGTGATCATTTATGCTTGGAGATCTATTGTTTTGTACCCAACAAGATTGATGAGCTTTAGAGACATAATATTTAGACCCAATTCATTACCTTTGAAGACATGCTTCACTTTGTGCCATGTTATGTAAACTTCAATGTAGAATGGATTGTTATTCAAAGGGCCAAGGGATGACATATTAATTTGGTTGAAGGTTAATTATTGGCCTAGAGTTAGGTGTCCAACCAAAGTTTGAAATTTATCTAGAGATGTCATCAGGAGCTTGGAATTGGCTAAATAATTCTATCAAAATGTATTTGTAGATAGTAAATGTACATAATAAATCTAAAATGAATATTTATGCAGGTGTCTTTTTCAATTATTCCACAATGTAAAACATCTTTTCTTGCACAATGGTAAATGACTTATTCTTATCTAGAACAAGTGGTTATATGATGGGTGAAGTGGAAAATGGTTGTGGGCTTGGTATGGTAATCCTTTATTTTTGAGTTATGATTGCATAATCAGGATTAGGTACATGACCATTACTACTAATAAATGATGGTGGAGGGGGACTAGATAGGATAAGTCTTAGTTGTTAGTGTATTTTTGCATGGTCATAGGCTAATAATGATTTATTGGTATAAGGTCCAAAAGTGGGAATCCCTATTTGTTGGTTCATTTTTATGTGGTCTTAGGTCAGAAAAGGATTATTGGTAGGGGTTGGTTGAGTGGAAATGATTAGCAATGGTCTTGTATGATTGGTACTTGGTATTGGATTAATGGAAATGGTGTTAATGTGACCTCCTACATTATGGCCTATAACCATGTTGTAGTTATACGTAATTACATGGAAGGTTTGTTCATTTTTGGCATCATTATAGCCTTGGTTCTATCCATTTTTTTGATATTGTTGGTTATATTGCTAAATTTTTTGGTTCTACCTTGGTTATTGATGCTGTTGTTGTTGTTTTTACACTGGCTACTGTTGTTGTTGTTATTGTTGGTGGTGGTGGTTGTTATAAATGATTCTAATAAATGCCAAGGTTTTTATTAGATGTGGAATCTCCATGATCTAATGTGATATCTCCATTTTCTAACATATTCCTAATCACATGTTTAATTTTCACAAATGATGTAAATTATGTCCATTGACCATATGATACTCACATAATTCATTTGGCCTCTACTAGTCTAGATACGTAGAACCCTCAAGAAATTAATTTAGAATAGGCTAGTTAATTAAATCAACTACGACAAACTTGAAAAACATAGATTCAAAGGGTTATCCAAGGTTACTAAATACACAATGAGTAGGAACATTTATCCTTGGAAGAGGGTTTTGCAAATGCATATTTTCATATGTTTGTTACACTGGTCTAGGTTGTTACGCTTGTTATGTTTGTTGTGTTTACTAAAGAGGTTTTTGGTTAGGATTTATGTGCATATGCAACATAGGATATGTAAATTATGTTTGCACCATTAAGACATATCATGATTCTATTACTCCATTCCATATAAAATTCTTGTTACAATTGAATTGCTTGGGTTTGTCATAATTATTGGCCTGGGTTTATTGTGATGTTTGCACCTGGACTTGGCTCTGATTTAGGCCATTATTTTGGTTTTAGTCTATGTCTAATTTGATGAGGTTACTTTAATGATCTCTTTATTAATAAGGGATCTTTCAATCAAAAAACCTTTGTCAATGATATCCTTAAAAGTATGTGCACACTGTAACTCCAAATTGTAAGATATCTCATTGAGTAAATTTTTGGTAAGCACAATGGCTAGTTGTTTATCTGGTAGACTATGGGTAAATTAGCTTGCAAGGGATCTCCATCATAGCAGATAACTTGCAAAGATGTCACTGGCCTTTTTTAACTTGTGTTAGATCTACCAATGAAATCTCATGTTATACGAGAAGTGTTACATTAACTTGTTTGAAAGATCATCAAAATAAAATACTAAATTCTTGGGCAAATTCTAGAACCATTTTATTAGCAGAGGTTCCTGATTCAATAGAACATGATAAAGATAAGGATAGCTATAATTTGTTAGTCTATGTAGGATAATATAGGGAAATCATAATTACCAAAAGCATGATAGAGATGAAGTATTGAGAGATTTGAAGGAACTTAAGATTAATCAAAGTTTACTTTTAGCGTTACAAAGCATTTAGATTACTTTCAGACAAATTACACCAAATATTAAACATGATAACACATACAAAGAATAACGTAAGAAATAAGACAGGTAACTAGAAAGTCTATATTGATCTCAAAAAAGGTCATCAAATTCTTCATACAAGCATACATATTTATAGTCTCTATAGTTACCAACTATTCGTATTATTCTTCATACATTGGAACAAAAATGAGGAGACTGTTCATCTTCTATCTTTTCATAAGCTGAGAAGATAGGAAAAAATACATTAGTTGACAACTTCATATATAATGCATGAAAATTCAAAAAAATATCCTATAGAACTTTCTTATTTGATTTTATTCTCCCAACACTTTCCAAAACTTGAAGTATTGTCTCATCCTGAGATAGTATCACATGTTCATTTGTATGTGTGTTAAGGGAAGAAGCTGAAAATGTGGGTAGACTAACATGAGTCACAATAATCACTCAAGGTGCCATTTATTATTTTCACCTCTTACGTACTACTTAACCACCCTTTCAAGGTTTCAACTAAGCATCATACCAACCTACCACCCTTTTAGGTTTTTAATAGGATAGCATAATCAAGTGGCCACCATTTATAGGTATTCAACCATCCTGGCCCCTCTTATCTCACTAGTCATCCGTAATGTAATTTTTTTTTCAAAATTATACAATTTTTTTCAAAAACTTACGCACTACAAAATGCTCAACTAGTAGGAGGTGGTGTTTCTGAGGAAGAAGGCTAGCTAGTAGGATCCTTGACCTCTATTTGAGAAACTTTGCATTGTATAATCAATTTTTAAAGTTTGGAAGATGGCATGTATACATGAACCTTGATCATCGGAGTCACTTAACTATAAAATGGAGCCAAATTAGTATTTAATGCATCCTAGTCAAGCATGAATTCCTAGACCATGTGAATCAAGATGCACATTGGTGCATAATACCTAATGAATTCCTTTAGGTCCACATTCTACATGGTATCTAGGTCTACCCTTATATTACTGACCTTCAATTCGATCTCTGCACTTAGCTGGTCTAATTTTTATACATGTCTCTCTACTTATTCCCCTTCAAATGCACTATATCATATGTCTTGTTATTAGATGAGATGTCGGTCATGCACATTATCCCAAGTGTTGAATGATTGCTAGAGAGCAAGTTCAATTTCATCGATTAATGTAGTTGGGCTATGCATGGTTATGTGGGTTACAATAGATGCATTAAAGTCTGTACTAGAGCTAGTTAAGGAATTATTGAGCTATTACTTCCAATCTAGAAGACTTCATGCAAGTTGATGTTCTTAGAGGGATATGATGTCAACCATACTTGGATAATTCTCTAGTAGAGTAATCAAAGTTGTAGTGTCAATTTTAAAGTTGTATCCCAAGTTACCAAGTGCATGAAGTTGCTACATCATGCACTAGTCTTGTGTGACCTTCGTGACCAAGGTCTTAAGTCAACTATGGTCTAATATGACTTGCTCCCCTATGACTCAAGAGGCCAAGGATAGGAAAGTGTCTTCAATTATCTTCACTACTTTGTGCATGTGAGCCTTGAGTTCCGTATTCTCTACCTTGGATTGATCCCACTCTTGATCTAAGGAGGTAGCCTTTTATGTGATAGATTCTTGGAATGCTACAACACCTTCCAATTATTTCTTTAGAAGAAATTGAGCAATGTCCAAAGATGCCTTCTGCTTGACTGGAAGAGTGGCTATTGTGCTTGTCATTATTGTGGGATCCTAATGTGGCATGGTGTCTAGAGGGAGGGAAAAGGTAGTGCACTAAGTAGTGACTGAGGGAATATCCCAGAGCCATATACCTCCTAGTGGAAGATATGGAAACTAAGTTTTTGCCTATATTATGGTGATTGATTTCTATTATGTTATGGACTCTACTACCATCTTATCTTTTTACATAACATCTTCAACCATCTTCTATTTATCCTCTTCCTCCTATTACTTCTTCTTGGCTTCTTCCTCCATCTTCATTTTTTCCTCCTCTTCTTCTTATTTCTTCTTCTTCTCTACTTCATACCTTCTTTGGTCATCTTCCTCTCTCTTGGTCTTCTATTCCTCTTCCTTTTTCTTTTTATCTTTGGGTTCATCTCTCTTCTTTCTCTCTTCTTATTCCTTCTACTTCCTTTCTTGTTCTTGCTTCTTCCTACATTCCTCTTCCTCTTTCTTCTTCAGTTCCTATTCTTGCATAGATTGGGCTTATGTCTAAGCTTGATATTTTTATAGGGATTCATTATGGTGCTCTTTCTTCTTGATAGCTTCATTTGCCTATTGTTGTGCCTAGGATGTTGTATTTTGTTGCCATTTTTGTTCTTCTTTTTCCTTCTTTTCTTTCTCCTCTTGCACTTATTATTATGTGATGGCTACTTCTTAGGCATTCAAGGCTATCTCTTAAGCCTTATGAAAGTCTCCCTCTACATCCTTGGCCTTTTTTGAGGATTCCACTTCCTTATATTGCTATGTTTCTTGTTATTATTATGCTTCTTCTTTCTTTCTTCCTCTTCTTTTCTTTATTTTTGCATCTTTATTTGGTAGCACAAGTGGATTTTTCTCTTACAACTTGTTGTTCTTTAGTTTTGCTCTACTCCAGTACGATGTCTTCAACATCCTATGCATGTAGTAATGGTGGGGAGATCTTAGGTTGTACCTCTAAACTTGGAACCTACTACTCATTTCTTCCTATGGTGACCAGTCTACACCATGGTGATGGTACAAAATATTTCAGGGCAAGTTGTGATTCTTGCTTAGTAGCTAGCTAGTAGAATATGCATTCTTCAAGTGTAGGTGAGACTCTAGTCTCCTATCTCATTCATGGCCTATGCATACATTTTTATAGTGGTTTATCTAAAAGGGTTGTAAAGATGATAGTAGGTAAAAATATTGGAGCAGTCACCAGCAGGAAGAATTCCATTCAATGTCATAGTTGTTCCTCCTCTTTTTTGACTATATCAATAATAATATAAGGTGGATAGGTGGGGAGTTTCACCCATAACTCTAGTGGAACCTATTTTTAAATTTACACTATGTGTACCACCTTCTAAAAAAATAACTCTTTTTATTAATTCACAAAATAATCTCTAGCCATATCTTCCAATATTACTTGGAAGACTTATTGCGCATCAATTCCCATCTCCATGAGATCATAGGAACTAACTATTTGGGGTACCCTCAAGTCATTCTTTTATGTTTTCATACTACATGTTTATGCTTTAGAGGAGGGGAGATTGAATGAGGGTCTACTTTATGATTCGTATTCTATTATTGTGAGCTAGATGCTAGCTCTAATGGTTGCATGATAGGAATGTTTATGCTTGATGGTATCAATTACAATGGTGTTGCTTACCTAGTTATGTGCTCTTTTTGTCTAGCCACCTCGACCTGTACCATATCCATTGTGATGAAGAATGGAAGTGGTTTGAAAGGTGAACATGGAAACTCATGAATTGTGATGAAAAATCTCTTAAAAAGCAACATGATTATGACATGTTATCTTAAATATTGGAGGACATCTCATGAAACTCAAGGGTGAGTGGTGATGAGGTCTAAGCACTCCTACCACAAAGATTTTAACTTTTCCTCATGTGTGAGGGCTTGACATTCCTACATCCATATGATGTTATGGAATTACTTGCTAGCTAGTAGTCCATATCTAGGTGGACTTCCCCCTTGGGTGATTTACACTATGTAAAATAAAAGAGAAGGATTAGGAACTGATACTAGAAAGTCTACCTTGGATTGGTATAACACTTATTAATGTTTGTGATAAATTATTATATAAAGTATTCAACCCAGTTGAATTGTTCTCCTTGATAGATCATCCTAAAAGTGATATCCACAATGCCCTTAGGAATTTGTTTGGTAGACTTAGTTGTCTACTAAAAGCATTTAGTGATGCATTAGATAAAGGTCCACATAGGTTCATCTAGAATTTCATCGACCATAATCCCTTGGTTTTGGATCATATGTAAGTCCTAAACTTCTTGTTTTAGTATTTTTTTGATTTTTTCAATGTGGTCTAATTATCTACTAAAAAAAAGTAAATGCAAGGTTTTAAAGATTACCTAGAGATGGAGATCGATTGTGCACCATTGATCAAGCTTGTGGGAACTCCTCTTCGGTTGGGGAGTAAATCACACTAATTTACAAAGAAAATGGATTAATATAAAGATGAATGAGTTGCCTAGTAAGAAACCAGTCCAAAGAAGTGGTCTAATTCCTTAGGTGGATGTCAGCCCATGTTTAAAATTCAAGTTTATAAATAAAGATGAAATTATAAATATATATATGGATAGGATACAAATAGACAACACCATATATATCTAATTTATAGCAAGATTAATATGATCAAAGTAATCATCCCAAATTTTGTAGCTATATCAACATCCTCTTAAATTACAACTAACTATTCATTAATGCTATATTGATTAGGTGTGAACACCATAGTACAAAGACCTAATTCAAATGCAATATCATTTCGATCAATGAATAAAGTTTATTGGACAATGGGTAGATCAAATATGCTAACAATAGCATGTGCTAATCTGGGAAGAGTCATCTACATGTAAAAGAATAGATTTTTAGAAAATAGAATTCAGATTTTAACAAGTTTTGAGGATTGTGAATCTTATGAAAATAAACTTCAAGGCTATTTTAATAGTTTAGAATGGATCGATGGTGATCTTGAAGGATAGACATCGATTCAAATGGATCGATGTTAATTCTAAGTAAAATGCTAAAAAATAATAACTTGAAATATTGATAAAAATTAAATGTAAATAATGACACAAAAGTGTAGAAGACTATAACTTTCAAATGAGAATAAATTAACATGTAATACTAACCTTGGATGGCTGAAAATATGTAGATAAATGATACTACAAATTAGGCTTAGAAACCCTCAAAATATATTTTTAATCTCACAAATAGAGGTTTCAAAAGGTAGCAAAATGTCAATAAGGTATGTATATAAGTTTTAGGATAATTATAGCAGAGTTTCAAAGTCCAAAAGTACCATCTCGCGCCATGGAAGATTGCTATATATTTATGGATCGATGTCATTCTGGGAAGATCAACATCAATCAATCATGGAGAATCAACATCAATTTTCCAAAAATGGGTGAATTTAATCCTTAAGCCATTCAAATGGGTTGCTTATAAGGGCAAATAATGGTTTTAAAGTTGTTGGGTTGTTTTAACCATGGGATGGGTTTGTTTCGAGGTTGGATGAGTTTGTTTGGAGGTTGGATGGGTAAATAATATTAATTACTATTTAACTATAGTAAAAGCCTAATTAATTTATATGTTAAATGTAAATGGGTGAGGTAAATGTAATTATTTCAAATAATTATGAATGGGGGCCATTATGTTAGAGATGACATGATAACATGATGACACACCACGTTAATACACAAGGGTGTATAGAATAACATCTATATTTACCCCTTTTTGTGGAGAAGTATGTAATAGCATCCCATGAGACAAAAACTATAAGGTGATTAATGCCCTAATTTTATTGTAAAAAGGTATCCCCCCTCAAACTAGGCACTGAGAAGTGAGTTGGAAAGGGTGATGGGTTTGAAAAAGATGGAAGTTAAAAATAAATTTGGGTGAGTGGAAATGGATAAATAGAAGATAACCAAGGATAATAAGAAGTGTGGATGGCTCAAGGGAGTTCCAAGGTTGTATTTAGTAGGATAAAAAGTAATGCAAGCAATAGTGCCCCAAAGACCTAATTGAGTAACAAAATGCCATAGCTAAAACAAGTGGGCTTAAGTAAAGGCAAGTAAGAGAAAAAAGGATAGGAATGGTGAACCATAACATCCGATGTGAGTATGGTGTATGTGTTACCTATAGATGAATTTTCTTAGGATAAAATATACCCTCAGGATCTTACAATGGTAAGATACCAAAAAAAAAATGGTACACCTTAAGGAGATTGAGGAACCGATAAAGGGTCAAAATCCTCAAATCTAAAGGATAATATGACATAAAAATGGGATAGTTGTAGCAAAGGTAACAAGATAGGGCTTTAGAACTAGACTAAGAGCATGTAAAATGGTCCACAAATGTAAAATTTGAACAAGCTAGGATAATTGACATCAATCTAGAATGATCGATAGCAATTTTTAGTAACCAACATCGATTAAGTAATCAATGTTGATCATGGAAAAGACTATAAATAGGCATCCAACATGGTATAAGGGGCTATCGATTGAACAAGAATTTGAGAGAAAAACTTGACACATTTCAACCTTTTAAGCATACGTGAGAGATGATGGAGGTGAGCAGGAACAGATGATAATGATAATGACTCCACTACAAGGTAGGCATAATGTTTTTTTTGGCAAAATTTAATGCGTTTATTTTTACTTAAGATATTTGTTTTATTTATTTTTTTATTTTGTTTTTAGAAATTTGTGGGAGGGAGGGAGAGTAGGTTAAAAATGTTAGGTCCAAAGGGGGAATTTTTTAGGGGAGGGAATTGACGTCGATCCATTAAGATCAACGTGATTCATGTAGATCAACTGTGATCCATAAGGATCATAGTCAATTTGTTTAAATCGGCATAGATCCCTAGTAGATCGATAAAAATCCACAACAGAAGTTTGATAATAGAAAATTTAGGATTTTGATTAACTAAAAAGATGTTTTAAATAAGAACAAGAGCTACTGATGATGAGGGATAGGGTCCCTTTGCTATTGTCATAGTTATGGGATTTTATGAGTGATAAGGACTGGGCCCATTTCGAGGCTATAATATTTGGAGGGTTTCACCATTATCACCATGTCATCAAGACATCGATATGATAGTGGATTTCTTAGAGTGGTGGGATTATACCACCAATAATTTTTGGTTATTAATCAGTGAGATGACTATTATGATAGAGGACATCCATTAGATTTTATGACTATCAATTCTGGGAGCCTCTATGTATATTGTTGATGAGGTTGGGTGTGTGACAACACTGGAATGATTATATGGAAAGGATGCATTAGATATTAGACTCTTTTTTGGTGGTTTCTCATTCCAACCATTGTATGACTAGGACCCTAGAGAGAGACTAGTGCTAATGATGATGATGCTAACATTGACTTGCTATGTGTTACTTGATTCTATGGGAGTGTGACTACCTTAGAGCTTCATTAGAGTTTTAATAGACATGGTTTAGTTTAGGACCATTTTTAATTGGTCACCCACACTATTAGGGTAGATATATAGGGAGTTTTGGGGGTGTTGCACCTAATGTCGATCAGGTCTCAATATTACATTCGTATTACATTACTAGGCATATGAGCACATTCATGTGATTCACCCCATAGGGAGCCCATGGATCAAATTCAGAGATATGGATTATAGTGTAGTCTTTCTTCAATGGGATGATGACCTAGTTGTGAATTACACAGATAGAATAGTGTATGATCTAGCACACTATAGATAGGTATTTAGCATCATGTAGATAGGGGAAGTTATTTAGAGGCCTTATGTACACTTCTTAGTGTGGCCTAGTTCAAATGTGGAGATAGGGAATATTGATTGAGAGATATGGGTATATAAATGATGGCTTGAGCATATCAAGTTATTCTATTTTGATAGGGTCCATCATTAGTTTGGGTTATTATAGGATGTTCCATTAGCCCTATGATTGTATAGAGTGGGATGACACAGATCTAGACTAGTCGTTCCCTAAGACTATAATGGTTTTTATGGGGCCATAAGAGGAGCGTACATTTATTGACCTAGATGATGTTGGCTATATTGATGATTATGTAGCCTAGTTTATAGTTGAGCTATCAAGGAGACATGAGAGAGTGGTGAGACCTCAATAGGAGGTAGTCATTGAGGAGGTGAGGGAGGAGGGTGAGGATATAAGAGAGGCTAAGCATGATGTCCCTGATATACACATGGAGGAGGTAGCAGTTTAAGATGCCCTTGATGTATACATGGAGGAGGTACAATTATAAGATACCCTCACTCATAATCCTATAGATATTGCTATAGTTGTCACTGAGAGGACACACTGAAGGTTGAGTATACTAGTTTGAGGGTAGATCTACAAGAGGCACATATAGTCCATGATAATTTACAGGATCAGATTGCCACATTACAAGGTGATCTTGAGATCTTGAGAGGTCAGTGTGACCACAATATACAAGAGTGAGATAGGTACCTAACAGAGTTAGAATGGGTGAGATATTCTTTGGTAGAGAGACTAGCCCCAGATATTGTAAGGTCTAATGCAACTCCTACATATATGTTACCACTATAGAGGTACAAGTATTTGCTTGTCAAGATGTCTTATTATGAGAGGATAGTATATAGATGGCTACTTGATATTGCTTAGTTTGCTTCATATGTGGCTAGCTACAATAGATCATGGAGGACTCTTGGGGGGTCTACTAGTAAGGGGAGTGTAGCAGCCTAAGGAGGGGATGATGGGGGAGATGATAACATTTATCTTAGTAGGATTGATTTTATTGAGTATATTGTATTGTATGCGCTGAGATCCCCACCTCATTCATGTTATTACATTTGTATAGACATTTAATGTATGTATATATATATATATATATATATATATATATATATATATATATATATATATATATATATATATACATACATTACTTATGTTTATGGGTGGATTATGTATGTGTGTTTACGTATTTACTGATACCTATGGATATGTATTGCTTTTATGGATTATTGATGTGATGGATTATAGAGTAGATGTTATGTATTTTAATTTTGATAATTGTTATCATGTATGCTATATGTGGCTAGCTACAGTAGATCATGGAGGACTCTTGGGGGGTCTACTAGTATGGGGAGTGTAGCAGCCTAAGGAGGGGATGATGGGGGAGATGATAGCATTTATCTTAGTAGGATTGATTTTACTGAGTATATTGTATTGTATGGGGTGAGATCCCCACCTCATTCATGTTATGACATTTGTATAGACATTTAATGTATATATATATACATACATTACTTATGTTTATGGGTGGATTATGTATGTGTGTTTACGTATTTACTGATACCTATGGATATGTATTGCTTTTATGGATTATTGATGTGATGGATTATAGAGTAGATGTTATGTATTTTAATTTTGATAATTGCTAACATGTATGCTATGGATGCTTTATGGATTATGGATTATAGATTTTACATGTTATTTTGATTTCAAATGTTATATCATGAGATGGGTTTTTACTAATGGATTATGATTATGGATTATGCTAATTTTTGATATAGATCATTATTAACCTTGTGGATGCTTATAGTTTCTTAGATGGTTGAATATAAATAAATTATGGATTATGGATTTATATTTAATAATGATTATGGATTATAGATAGGTTTTAATGATTTATTGATGTGGGTTTATGGGCTTTTAGTGATTATAGATTATGGATTTGCTTAGCATTAACTTGGACCATAACCAAAAGAGAACCTCTCATACACAAGGCCTATGCATCCTTAGCTAGATGATAAGAGATGTTGACATAACCCTAGTTAGCTAGAGCTTCAACCTTGGTCATTTATTAGGATTATATGTTTTTGGTGGGATGGGGGATGGATTGTTTTAGATATAACCTTCTTCAAACCATATTTCAAAATAAAGATTTATCTTTTACGGATCATTTTTATGCCAATGGGTAGATTGATCAATATGGGAAGCCTACAATTAGAAAGCTGATCGATACAGGAAGCTTTCTTGGGATATTGCTTTTGACAATTTATTTTATTATTGTGTTGCTTTTTAAGGCTTTTAAGTGGCATAATTTGAAAACTGATCAATGCAGGAAGTTTTCTTCATGGTATCCATCCTTCAAGAGAGTGGTCTACATTCTTATGTTTTTGCACAACTATCCTTCAAGGGATTAGTTTGTTATTTTACTTTGATTACAACTGTCCTTCAAGGGATTAGTCTATTTATTTATCCCATTTTGATACTTTTGATTTTCATTGCTTACTTAATTTTGGATCCCAAAGATAGTAATGTGAGGTTTGGCATAGAAAGATACCTTAGGATAGTTTCTGTGAGTTCATTACATGAGGTGATTGTGTTATATTGTAAAATTAATGACCATTAATAAATAAGGGAAATAATGATCTAGGGTTTCTCCCATTATAGGTGAAACTTATCCATGAGAGAATGCTACGTATAGAGTTGAGGTATTCATATTCAATGTTGAGGTTATAGTGACTACCAGATAACCACATAACTCTCATATCATTATTTGGTATTTTGGGATAAGGGGATATGATAGTATTTGAGATAAACTAACCAAGATGAGCCAAGATATATTAACTATAGAAAAGATGTAGATGCAATGTATTAAGAGGTTCTCATTTAGGTTTACCATTAAGAGAGGCCAAATGATATGCCCCATATTTTTATTTATGGGTTATGACATATGGTCCAAGATAATAAGAGAAAATTTACCCCTTTTATTTTGTTTCATATTAGTGATATGTTGATTTTATTTAAGCACAAGGTCTCTAATGTTAAATTCTCATTCTCTTATATGTTGATTATATGATTGTTTTAGTCATTCTTGATATATACGAAGGTGATCAAGGGCTATTGCATGATTCCCATCTAAAATTTTGAGTTGGGATAAATGCTCTTGATGAAAATCCTCATTAGAAATGATGTTTTTAAGGGAGAAACAAAGAGAGGGAATTTGAACTTCTAAAAGAAGAACAACTTTCATACCATAGACTAGGGGAAAAGGAGAAGCACCTGTAGGGGTTCGAATACTAGTTTGATATGCTCATAAGGTGAAAGGGATACAAAGATGCTAATCCTTATTAGCTTCATTGACAACTTTGGTTAGGATTTTGACTAGGGATTTATTAGATGCTTCTTCTTGACCATTGGCCTAAAGATAGTAAGGAAAGGAAAAACTTAATTTGATTTTGAATGAGTCACATAGTACCTGGACTTTCCCATTATCTATTATCATTTTATATGGAATTCTAAAATGACAAATAATGTGATGGTGGATAAACTCCAAAATATTTTTTGCCTTAGTCAAGATAAGTGGCACAGCTTCTACCCACTTGGTGAAGAATTCTATAACAATATTGATGAAGCTATGACACTAAGAGGACTTAGGGTTGATTTGCCGTATAAGATCGAGCCCCCATTGGGAGAATGGCCAAAAGTCACTTGTTTCCTATAAGGCCTAGGGACATGGGATAAGTTTGCATGAAATTGACATTGTATATACCTCTTAACATATGCACAACAATCTTGATTTAGAGTGGGCCAATAGTAGCCTAGATGTAATTTTTTTTAGTGATTATGTGGCCACTAAAGTGTCCACTCTATGACCCATTATGTACATCTTGGATAACTAAGGTAGCTTCATGTTTTAGGATATAACGAAGAAGAATGCCATAAGAACCACACTTATAAATAACACCCCCTAATATAGTATAGTGGGCATATTTATGTTGGAAGACATGCCTGGCACCTTTAGATAGATGGGGAGAAGATATTCCTATAGACAAATAAGTAAATATTTGTGCATATCATGGCTCCTTTGAGTTTTCCTCAATATTATTGATATATGGAAGATCAATTCTCATGTAGGAAGGTTGGTTGAATCAATGGATAAGGATAAATATCTTGGAATTCTAAGATGAGGATGGGATAAAAGAGGCAAGAGATGCCATAGTATCAATGAACTTATTAGTTTATCTAGGAGTAGTTTGGAGGATGTAACGTTCAAAAATGGATAAGAGATGATTGACTAAGGTCTTATATCTTTGGAGGACATCATTATTACACTGATATATACTAATAATTTGATTGACCAATAGTTAAGAATCATCAAAGATATTAAGGGATCTGACTCCTAATGTCATGGCAATTTAGAGGCCTATGATTAATGCTTCATATTCAACCATGTTATTGGTACAATCAAAGTCTAATTTAAAAGATAAAGGTATGGGAATACCTTAATGAGGGATTAATATAATTATTGTGTTGTCTCCATGCTCAAATTTGGACCCATAAAAGAATAGAGTCATTTTATATTCTATCACTAATTGGGAAGTGGATGTGATAGATTCATCAAGAAACTCAATTAATTGGTCGATTGTCTCTATGAGGTGTTACAACCAGTTGATTAGAAATAATATATCCTTTAACATACTTTTGATGGATAAATTCTAGATCAAACTTAGCTATAAGCATAATCCATCTAGCCATTCATTAATTTTGATAAGGCTTAGAATGCATGAAATTAAGGGGGTCGATAGTTGTAATTACATATGTCTTGTGGTTAATTAGGTAATGGAGAAGCTTAGAGGCTACAAGAACAAATGTTAGGCATAGTTTTTTGGTTTATGGATAACATGTTTTATTTTCTATGAGGGTATGCCTTATATAATAAAAAACTTGTTATTTGTGATGCTCATCCCAATGGGCAAGCATAAGACCTATAACATGATTAGTAGTTGAGATATAAAGGAAGAAAGGTTACCCCTCCTTAAGTGGAGTGAGGACTAGAGGTGATAGAAGATAGTTTTTGAGTGTGTTAAAGGATTCTTGGCAATTATAATCCCATAAAAAGTAATTATCCTTCTTTAATAGATGATGGAAAAGTTGACACTGATCGAAGAGTTGGGAGATAAAATGATAGATAGACTGGAGCTTGTTTGGTAAACTACATAGCTACTTAAGGTTTGATGGAGGAGACATTTCTATAATAACCTTGATTTTAGTAGGATCCACTTTTATTCATTGAATAGAGATAATGAAACATAGGATTTTACCCATCAAGACACCAAAAATGCACTTTTTTGGATATAGATGCATATGATACTAGAATAGATGATCGAAGATAACCTTAAGTATAGATAGGTGATCCCTACAAAATTTTGACTTCCCAAAGAGGTCATCTACATAGTCTTTGACAATTTTGTGGATTATGTCATGAAATATATAATTCATGACCTATTGATAGGTGGCTCCTACATTATTTAGGCCAAAAGGCATAACACGATAGCATAAGGTCCCCCAAGCCATAATAAATATAGTCTTTTGTTGATCTTCTGGTGTAATAAGTATTTGATTATAACCCAAAAAACCATCCATAAGGGATAACATTTCATAACTAGATATTAGGTCCACTAATTAGCCTATGTTAGGGAGAAGAAAATCATCTTTTAAACAAACAAGATTTAAATCATGAAAGTTAGTAAAAATGCAAAGTCCCCCTGTAGGCTTAGTGACTAGAATGATGTTGGACATCCACTAAGGATAATCAATGGGTTGAATAAAGTTAGTAGATAAGAAGCATAATAGTTCCTTTTTTACTAGGAGTGCGATGTAGGGATGCTTTTTATAGAGTTTTTGTTTTACCGACTTAGTATCAGGAAAGCTGATGATATTATGGATAACTATTACAGGGTCAATACCAAGCATATTGCTTTAAGATCAAGTAAAGGCTTTGCTATGTTTTGACATAAAAGTGGTAAAACCTCTGTTTTATTGGGGATCTAAGGCTTTTCTAATTTTAACAATCCTTGGGGTTTCTTGAGACTTGATATTAATATCATAAGTAGATTCATTTAATAAGATAGATGTTTCAGATAGGAGAGAATTACGTTGATAAGAGTTTTCAATGCCCAAATAAGTCAAGATTGACTCATCATCTTGACATTGAAGAATAGGGATGGTTAGCATATCATGTCCTATTAAGATAGGATATGCCAAAGGGATGGTTTGGGTCACACCACCATGATGAAATATGAGGGGTTCTATGGAGATTGAATTGAATAAAAAAAGTTAGAAGGGATGGATATAGTGTCACTAGTCAAGAAAGAGGTATTAGATGATGAAGATTACACTTGTTCTTCCACAAATGGTAGAAGAATAGGTTATAGAGAGGATTTATAATATTTATAAAAACTTAATCCATTATTTTTGTGTGGTTTTCTAAAATATCCTAATGCGACATTGTGGGGACCCTACTCATATTTACCCATGTTAAAGCCTTTTCAGGCATAGTGATAAAGGTAGGTTTGTGTGAACTGGGGTTTATGAAGAAATGAGAAATTAGATGTAAATGGTTTATCATGGGTGACATTGTTAGGCCTTGGGGTAGTTTGATTGATTCCACCATATATTAAGTGGGTGTGTAATTAAGGTGGACCAAATGGGATGAGCTCACCTAGGTTGGGTGAATACATGGGTTGTTTATCAGGATGACTATATTACCTACGAGTGGGTAAAATGTTAAGGGTTAATAGTTGGTATTACCCCATTTAAATATGATACATCATGGAATTAATGGACTCTCGAGCTGGTAGTTTTGAATTAGGAATAGTTTTGCTAGTCGAGGCTTGATTAGAAGATGAAGATGGCATTATGTCAAGTGAGGGTATTATGACATCACTTGGTCAAAAAGTGAAGTTGCATGATTTAAATGGATGAGGATCGATGGGGATGATGTGGACTTGGCCTTCATGTTCAAACTTAAGGCACTGATGGATGGTGGAGGGGATACAATGCATCAGACAAATCCATGGACGTCCTAATAAAATGTTATATTGGAATGTCCCTTCTATGACATAAAAGAGTTCATTGAAGGTGTGAGAACCTATGCAAATGGGAAGGATAACCATTCTTATTGTGGGTGGTATTGTGTTGTTGAATGTATAGAGAATTGCTAGGGATTGGGAAATAATGGTTTCTAGTAGATGTAACTGTTAGAAAGCATGTGAAGAAATAATATTGATACTAAACCCATTATTGATCATAAATCTTTTAATCTAAGTTTGATTTATTTGAGTTGTGATGAAAAGTGGGGGATCTTGATCTTTAGGTGATAAAATAACAACCTCAGAATTATTTAAACTAATAATCAACACCATTTGGAGGGCCCCTATAAATGTTGACAATGGTTGAGGTTCATCTGGCTAGACCTCAATATCTTGGAGAGCTTCTATCATTGCTTGCCGATGGTGTGGATAGTTTTTGATAAGTTCATACAATGAAATTTTTATAGGCATTTGGTGGAATTGTTTTAATATGGGGATTTGTACCAACTCCGTGGATTTGGTCAGGGTAGTTCTTGTAATAAAGACTTTAGGATTTTGTCTAGATGGTTTAGGCATATTCTGGGTAAAGGCTCCTATAATTGAAACCTTAGCATTATTGGGGTTTTGATTTTGAGAGTGGGTGGCTACCTGGACAACATTGATGTGTAATAATGGATGGTTCAAAGAATATACTAACTCATAATCCTTTATAGGACTAGCAGGATTATGGGTGGGTGGAATATTTAGGATGGTAAGTTTTTGATTAGGAGTCTTGTCATTTAGATCATCAATTGATAGATCATCATCCTGGACTAGCTGTTGGATTACGGCCTTAAGGGCATTAATTTTTTTTGTATCATGTTTAGTTACTCTATGATATACACATATCTCCTGACTCCTATACCAAGTAGGTATTTGGAGGTGAGGGTTATTAGGCCATATAGGTGGTAGCATTATGAGCGATGTATTCAACAATTATTCTAATATTACAACATAAGATCTTGTCAAAGGGTCATTTTGTGGTCTTATAATAGGTTGTGCAATCTCTTTTGGTAAATTATTGATCCTTTGGTTTTGACATTTAGCTTTTATGGTAGGGATGGCGTTAGGCACTTTTTATTTAAATTTCTATAATGGCCATTTAATAGAAGATGATGGATATCAAGATAGAGGTGTGTTTAATAATAGAGGGAGACTCTACATTTTACCATGTGTTTGAATGGAAGAACCTATGATAGGGATAGTCACTTTGGAAGATAGATGAGGACCTAAAATAGATGATGGAGATGATATAAAATGGGTTAGCCCTTTTCTCTTTCATGTATTGGGAAGAGAGGGGGTATTCAAACTAAGGTTTTTGTCTTTTGACATCTAAAAAAATCAACCTTGACTTGAAGATGGGCTAAGGATTTGTTTGGGGGAATACCAAGATATTTGTCCCAGCTATTAATGATAGGAGCTTTACCCTTTACCTTAGTAGCTTCGGGGTAAGGAGGTGTTATTATAGAGGATGATTTCAAAGGGTCTTGGTATTAAGAAAAATGATAGGATCCCATTATATTGTGATCTTAGTGTATAGTATGAAGAGGTTTGCCAGGGACCAAAGGGGTGGAATGTTTGACTCTAGAAGTATTAAGATGTTTATATGTGACATCTTAAGGAATAGTTTCATTTCCACTTTAGGACATTCAATTAAAAAAAATGAAGTGGATGGTTCATGCAAACAACCCCATGTAATGAGATCAGGGAGCTCTATAGAGGTTTTGGGAGTTGTTTTGATAATTTTAGGTTGACTTTTATTCAAATTATCTCCCATAAGGAGATATAAGACCAAAGATTTCTTTGGAGCTTCTTTAGGCAATAAATATTCATATATTGTATCAATCATATGTGTAGATTGATTTCATGTTTCTCCAGGGTTATCTTGGACTGTGTTTGATGTGGATGGATGGTTTGGAAATGGTTATCTGAAAATATCTAAAGATTGATTGGGAGGAGCATTTGGATTATCTAACTAAAGGTCCCCCTTGTCAATTAGGTTTTGTACTAATAATTTAAAGGATTGACATTATTCGAGGTTATGTCCTATTACCCTATGATAGGCACAAAAATCATCTTCTTTATACCAGATGGTTTAAGGACATGTATCATCGATCATTTTAACTGGGGGAGTTCAAGAATAGTTGCTTATAGGAGTTTATCCAATACATAAGTGTAAGGCTCTCCTAAAGGGGTATATTTCTTAGGGGGGAAATGATTAAGGTCCCTAGGTGGATGTGTTTGAGAAGTGGATGGTCCTAATTGATTGGGTGTTGGAGGGGGAGAATTTTTTTATAATAATAGCATTTGTTTCCCCTTTTGGTTTAGGATTATTGTTATTACTTTTTGAGGGGTCATGTAACTTAATTTTTCCCTCTTCAATACCATGAATTTAGATTTTAAGTGCCATGGTAAAGGCTTCATCGAAAGTCTTAAATATTTGAATTTGTAACATGGATGAGATGTGTTTTGCACAAGAGCATGAAAATAATTCAATTAATTTAGGTTGTGGAAAGGAAAAGGTTAACTAGTTGATTAGGTTATGCCAACAAGCTACAAATTTTGATATGGATTCATCTTAAAATTGTTGAATAGCGTATAAATATATGATAGTCACTTTTTGATAAATGTTGATCGAGAAGTTCTCTAAGAAAATTTGGGCCAATTTCCTAAAGGAAAAGAGCGAATGTTGAGGGATGGAGTTATACCAATCTAGTGTAGCCCCTACTAGCAACATAGGAAATGTCTTAAGTAGTAATTCATCATCATGTGATATAAGGTAAAATGCATGTCAAAAGGCTCTATTATGTTGCTAGGGATATTATTTATTATGAAACTTAGTAGACTTGGGAAGTTCCCATTGTGAGGGATATGATCAGATGGGAATAGATGGGTGGATAAGCTCATTAAAAATTTACTCATATGTGAGCATAGTATTGTGTCCAGAGGTGGAGGCTTCAAAATTAGCCATCCTATTCTAAAAAATGTTTATGAGGTCTACTTGGGTGTTATTATAAGGCATATTCCCTAAGACATCTTACTGAAGAGTTTGATAATTTGGAAAGGAAGTAGATAGGGGTTGTGAGGAAGGTTATCCAACTATAGTGAACATAATGGGCTCGAATGCCACCATGTATTGTGGGATCTATAGTGGAATATTATGCTATGTGGAAGATTAGAAGTAAGTGTTCACCAATGGTTGTGATGAAGCCATGTATTGGGTAGTCGAGGAAACATACTATTGGAGAGGTTGCATTGGAGGGATTTGTTGTGTATGAGGGATTTATTGTGTGTGAAGGATTTGTTGTGTGTGTGTTTCAAAGATTGAGAATTATATGCCAAACTCATTTTGATGGGTGGGAGACTTACAGGGATTGACACCATTAACATTTGGGGAGGAATAATGGGTATAGGATGAGTGGTATAAACATTTTATGTTTGAGTAATGGGGGTAGGATAATTGGTAGATACTATGAGTGGTTGGATTTCTAAAGGTTGCATCATTTGGATATTAAAAATAGATGGAAGAGATTTAGTGGAAAAAGATACCATGGCCATGGTAAATCCTTCAATTTTTTTAGTTCCTTCTAAAGGCATCTCGTATAAATATCAAGAATCTTGGGTATGAGGGGAAGGAGGAATGTGTATTGCTCGATTAATAAGGTAGTAATTGAGAGAAATAGGGTTATTATCCAATATTTCCATAAATGAAGGATCTCTTTGAGAATAAAAGTGTGGGAACATAATATTCTCAAAGGACTTAAAGGTAGAGGAGGGACTAGGTGTATGTTCCATAAGAGAGGATGTGACACCCACTTTGGATTCTTTCTTTGACTATTGCCTAGTCAAAACCATGAGACAGAAAAAGAAAAAATAAAACAATAATTTATTTTTGAATTATCTCAATTTTAAGTGTGGATGAAAGATGCAAAAACTAAAGCCATCCCAAAAAGTTTTTATCTTTTAATTTGAAGATGTGAGAAGAAATAAAGAAGAAAAAAAGGATAATGAGGGTCCTAAGAAAATGATAATCTAAGGATGGTTTTAGGTGTTTTATTTTATAACTCAAATGAAATCTTTATTAGTACCAGTACGTGGCTTAGTACTTGGGGCTTGATCCTCTCACATCACAATCCCACACTTAGTGTGGGCGCTTATCCAAGATATACCGATAGTCCAAAGATTATACTCAGCTAGAGAACTGAGTTGATCATCCCCTTGGTGGTGAAATCCAAGTGGGATCACTGGGAAGAAGGTTGTCATGAGGTGATGAAATCCTCATCAATTTCCATATGTCAAGTGTTTAGATGAGTTTGTTGTGACTATGATTTGGCTTGTGTGTGAAAGAGTGATGACTATGATGAATTTACCACTTAGATTATTCTATGTGAATTACTTAAGCAGACAAAAATGAATGCAATTTATTTTAACCTTAAAAATGAAATAAAATGCAGACTTGATGTTCTTTGGATGAACTCACACAAAGAAAGGGAAAGAGAGAAAATTCAAAAAATTTGAATTTTAATAAGAAAGATGAGACCTAAGGTCCCACCGAGCATGCTAGAATGTTTTAGTATTTTTTTTCTTTTTTCAGTGTGGTCTAATTAGCTATAGCAACAAAATTACATCACACACATGTATAAATTCCTTTGTCAAAACTCCCCTCGATCCATTTTTAATAATTAGCCTTCCTAACCCATGTTTTCACCCCTCACACATTTAATTAATATAAAAATATTTAATTAAGTTAATTAAAAATTACTTATGCCACCTTACCTAGCCACCTCATCCTAAGACTAGTTATTACCCTCTAAGTCACCTCAAGACTTAGTCCCCTAATCCTAACTATGCATGACTTGTTCTCACCCCTAACATATATTCCTAACTAACTACATTCTTCTTAACCTTGTATTTCTACCATTTTATAATGAATACCACACTTGGCAAGAGAAGAAATATAAAATAGGCTAAAAATAACCCTTTTACCTATTCTCATGCCACCGACATCGATCAACCCTTGACTGACGTCGATGGGATCACTAACGTCGGTTACTTAAGCCAAATTCCAAGATAATATTCAGGTCAGTAGAAATCAAAAATCAATCATTCACATATAGGCTTTGGCATTCAACTTTCTACATCTAGGTCTACCATTACTCTACACAAATCAGTCCAGATTAGGAATTGATATATTACACAAAGCTTGGATTTTTTTGAACAGATAACATATGCTTATCTTTTATGTTCACATATTACTTCAACATGCCTCATCAGATCTATCTATATATCATTCATGGTTCATCCATTTCACCAGCTAAGTCTATCTCTATGTTTTGTAATTCTTTTAAACAGTCATTTTACAATTACTTTACATTATACTATTTATATTTTTATGAACATTCAAACTCTCTGTGTGGAGTTGTAAAAATCCTTCACCTATTTCCCTCTACTTAAAACATACCAAGCCTCTATCTAGACCCACTTGAGTCTTACCCATTCCCTTAAAACTCTTCCCAACCTCACAAACTTGACCAACATCTACCTCCTATCTCTAAAAAGTCTCCGGTAACCTCTTGAGAACCTACTACCCTTACTAACATCTATCATATAGCTGACATTGGTCATATCTCCTTACTAACACTAGTAGCCTAACCAATGTCAATGACTATGTATTTCCATTAACTTCTCTAAGCCTATCTAAATAACCTCCAAAAGCACCAATAACTCATATTACTTGCACTATGTCACTCTTTGCTTCACTCAGACTATAATAATGGTATGAATATCTCTCTCTCTTACTCTCTATTTAATTTTGTTATTCATTATAATTTTGTTTCAAAAAGTGGATTGTTATCCCTAAGGAAGTTGGACACTTCCAGGAACAAGCGAGTAGCTTGGCAACCCACTCATATATCTACTAATAAATATTTTTGGTGGTAGTGCTTTCTTATTCATAGGTAGTCCTCCCTAGCCAAAGAGGAGTGCTCAACATTGTCTAGATATGGTGCAAAACCAATATAGGTTATCTCTAATCTCAAATCCTTACCCTTCATCTCTATTTCTCCTTAAACATTAAATAGATTCAAAATTTAGTGAAACATTTCTAGCACGCCCAATTAGACACTAGAGTTTTCCTTGAGTTCATTGGTTTTATTAAGCATTCATATAGGTGCATTATAGTGAAAATTTAATTCCTTGCACTTTTTCCCTCTCTTTTTCCTCAAAATGAAATATTCAACATTTTATTTTCTATTTAAAGGCAATAAACTAAAATTTCTTCTTCCTTACCACTCTTCTATTTCTTTTACCTCTAAAAGAAATTTATCATTTTTCTTGCAAGCTAAAAATAATCTCTTCTTTATCTCTTTCTTGCATGAACATTAGGATAGTGAAATTCATTCTCTTCTCCTATTTCATCATTGTTTTCAGTCGAATCAAAACACTTCATATTTGGGTTTAAATATTACTACACTTCATTATTTAATTACTACATATTAGCTCACCTAATTAATTACAAAGCATTATGAATGAATCGTAGTATACCCATGTTACACTACTAGATCACACTCATAAAAACAAACATATAAACTCACTTGAGACAAGGCCCATTAGTATTTCATCACCTGGTAGATCACCTTACCCTCCTCAGCTATCCTACTTAGATTTCACCACTATGGGGAGAGCCCACTCTGTTCTTTGATAGATTATAAACTCTAGAAAGAAGGTATATTCTATCTTAGCAACTTGGCTTGGCTTTAGATTTGTGAAGTGCACAGAGAAAGCCCCTATAACAAGCCATGTACCTAGTCTAACACAAATTTTCTCTTGAGCACCAAAACTAACCTAAAACCAGCTTTAGATTTCTTTTTAGTACCTTTGGTAACCAAACTCTCATCTCACTATCTAATTAAGGCATAAGCCAACATGAGACTAAAATTAATCTCTAGGAGTTAATAATTAGTGGTTGTATGTTCTTTTTCTATTTTTCTATTTTTCTATTGCCTTCTATATTTTGGAGTTGGTAAGGACATTTTTCCATTGATTTACAAAATCAACACTATTCATAATACTCAAGTTGTATAACCTATTATATCAGGTTTTTTGAGTGTTCATCCTCCTTATGTAGACCTCTTACATCCTTTGTTTTGACTAGATTTTGCCTCTAAGTTTATAAAATGTTGGATTTTTCATCTCCCAAGACTCCATAGTGACCTATATTGATTAAATCCACTAACATTGGTAGACTTTAACCTATCGACATCGATCAAGTGACTGGCATCAATGACTACGTAATTTGGTTATTTTTAATTTTCTCAAAATAACAAGCTAAAATAACCTACCTACTTTCACCCAAACCTAGTTTTTATTCACTTTGACACTAATACAGAGTTTTAAGACTATTTATACTTCTTGCATGGTATTAATGTGAAACCAAGCCAAAATTCTTGCCAATTATGCAAGCTGACAACCACTTCCAACTTCCCCTCTTGTTGTTGATTCTATCATGGAACATACTTTAGATACAGAGCATACTCCCAACCCCAACCAAATTCCCATTGTGCCTAAAGGAGATCAAGATTATACTATATTTCTTGATTGTAATGTGGCAGCCCTTCAACATTACCTTGCCATGAGCCAAACCCACAATTCTTTGGGTGACCCACTATATGGTATACTAAATTCTCTAATGGAAACAACTTTAGTTTTAGCTATCTCCACTATATTCCCCATGGTTACTCAAACCACCACTTCAACAAGTAACCCAACCATAAAAAATGTCTAAAGTTTAGCATTGCCAACTACCCAATCCCACCTAACCCCTATCATGACTTCCCTTCCTTCACAACCACAAGTGATTCATTAAAGTCTAATCCCATTTCAAAATTTGGTGGTACCCATCCCATCTACTCTCACACCTATAATTACATGATTTACAACCCAACCTATAATAACAACATTCAACCAAAGCATTATCTCTAACCTAACAAGACAAGCCCCTTTATTTCCACCCCCTAGCCTATGATTCACTACCCCTATGTTTCATCAGCACAACTACAACAAGATATGTCATATGCTACATCTACTTCTTATCAGACTCCCTATAACTTAGGGGGTATCTCCCAAACCAATCCCCCTCCAGACCTCATTAGGATGCTGATGGACAAGATGTCTCATCTAGAGATATCCATATTGGGTTCAAAGAATGTGTTATCTTTTGATCAGATATGTAATGAGCCCATCCATTCTTTTGTGCCTATTCTCCCTTATCCAAGCCAATGGGAACTCCCCAAATTTACTCACTTCTAGAGTAAAAAGGACCCACAATAGCATTTATGAGTATTTAGACATGATTGTTATTTAATAGGGCACAATGATGCATTACTAATTCATACCTTTCCTATTTTTATTTTGGGTGCTGCCCTAGATTGGTATAGCTCTATAACTTGGCACTCCCTTTTCTCATTTACCCAAATTTCACAATTATTCATAGACCATTCTTTATAAACATTTCTAAAAAGATTTTTATTATGAACCTTTATTCTATTAAAACAATTTGATGATAAGTCTATCGTAGATTTTGTCACTCATTGGAGAGGCTTAATAAATCAACTCTCCTTATCTTTACCCTAACCTAAGCTTATTTAGATCTTCTTTAGGGCATGTCTTAATCACATTTCATCCACAATCTAAGTTAAAAAATTTCACACATTTGATGAAGCCTTTACAATGGTATAAAAACTTGAGATCCAGGCTATAGATGAAGATAGAGTCAAGTTACATAGTAAGAATGCCAATTCCAAATCAAATGACTCCTCTCTTATAAACCTTCTTCTTCTAACCAAAAATATAAAGGTTCCACCAATGTGGCAGTCATTAAATTAGCTTCTTCCACAATTACAAACCAACCTAATTCCTTGACCTCACAAAATATGACCAAGCAATTCCAACAATGGTATGAATAAAGATGATACACTCTCATTGGGGAGTCATACACTTCCATTTTGGAAAAACTATTATCATAGGGAGCCATAACTCTTCCTCAAATCAAGATTCCTAAACAGTTTGATCCATCCCATCCTATTCCTACTTGGTACAAGGAGTATGAGTTTTGTGGCTATCATCAAGTCAAAGCCCATAATTCTAATAACTTTAAAACATTCAAGAACATTGATCAAGACATGCTTGACAGGGGCGATATTGTCTTGGATAACCATAATGCACCCGTTAATCAAAATATGGATGTGTTCAAATAGAATTTTCCCAACCATTCACCCAATAAAAATAATGTTCAGACCATGATTGATAACTCATGTGCTAACAATATCCATACAGTCAATATGGTCTTTCCTTTACCTCCAGTCTAAACTATCCCATAATAAGAGGCACCCATTTTACATACTCCTCCCCTACAATCAGTGGATTTTTTTTGGCCCATCCTTCCTCCTCAGGTAGAAGATCCTAATTCACCCATTCCACTCCCACATGAGTAAGGGCATCCTTTATCTCTCCTTTTTCCACAAGAGGAGCCTATATTGCCAGTTCCTTTTGCACCCATTTTACCTATCCTCTTACCACTTGAGGACCACGTCTTACATGTTCCTCAACTACATGTTGAGGAGAACATAATTCATGTGTTATACCCTCTTGAGGACCCTTCTTCGCCTGCCTTTCCTCCACTAATGGAATCTAGTACCCCATTCACTCCTCCTTCACACCTATAGGAGCTAGTGTTATCCACCCCTACATTAGATGAGAGACCTATTGTGCCTACTCTAATTTAACTAATTTTACCACTTATTTTACATATAGAATATCATATGTTACCTATTCCTCATCCAAATTTTGAGGGAGCAATTATACCTATGCTCTACCCCCTTGAGGAGCCTTCTTCGCCTACCTCTCCCCCACCCATGGAAGACCATGCCTCTTCTCTCGTCTCTGTCAAAGAAGACACTTTTATGGCTCTTTCTCATATTTGACCCAAGGTAGTAGAGGCCAAAAATTTCCATCTTTCTCAATCACCTAAGCCTTATAAAGAAGCAACTATAAGGCCTACGTCAACTTCATATAAACCCTTCTTATGGTTAGTGGGAAATCTAGAATTTCTTGACTCCACAAAGCTAGATCATGTGGCATTTTGGGACCAACTTAAAATTCCTTATCCTACAAAACAAGTGTCATCCTCTACCACCAATCCCCTTGCTACCCTTTAACCCAAGGCATTTAAAAAAATTAGAGCTTCTTCACCAAAATTACCAAAAGCTCATCTTTCTATGTCAAAGCCCTCACCCTCATAGGCATCTACCATATTATAGCAGATCAAGTCTTTAGGCATTTGATCGGTATCTAATCTAATTCATCCATAGGTGAAATTAGATCTAAATATCCAACCACAAGTTAGAGTTCTATGGATTGAACTAAGGAAGAATGTTAAGCTTCCTATATCTCACTAATCCTTCCCTCTACCACCCTCAACTTTGCTTTCAATTTTGGGACCACATCCCTCTACTTTAGTTAGGGTATTGCCGATCAAAGAGAAAAAAAAGGATAAGTTACCTCCACTACTACCTATTCTACCTAATAAGCCTTTGACATCTAACACCATGACACTTTCCACCAAGAAAGTGTAATCAAAACATGTGGCTCCACCACCACCTAAAAATGTGCCATGCAAAATCACCCTTGTGACTTCTAAACCAAAGAAGGTGTCCACCCCTATTACAATAATAAGTGCTAGCCCACTCATAGGATCTTAGATATTTTTCATATGCTAGTTGTTGAAATCCTCCATAATAACTCTTCCTCTCATTAAGCCTTATAACCCTCTTGGACTGAATCCATCTTGGTTTGATGATACACAAGTGTGTTTATATCATCATTCACTTGAACACAATACTAAAAGTTGTAAAGCTCTCATGACAGTCATTTGACAACACTTTGATATTGAAACTCTCTTTGTTGATACTCCCATTAGCCTTCATGCTATTCTACCCATGGTATCCAAAATGACTCATACCATTCCACCTGAATTCAAAGCCAAATATGTTATCGTACCCCCTTTGCCACCTCCTTCACCTATGTTTTAGATAAACATGGTTAATGTGGCCACATGGTCACCAAATCAAAAGGATAGAGGTAAGGAAGAGGTCACTACCCCTTGGGCTCATCCCTTATCAAAATAAACTCCTTTTAATCCCAAGATTTCCATCTTGGGTATCTCAAAACTAGCATCTTCAGAAGTTATTCAAAACTTGATGGCAAAACAACTTCACCAAACCCCTATAAAAATGTCCTTGTATGAGTTAATACAAGACTCACCCAAATAACATCAATATTTTATTAGTGACTTGAAATTATTTGAGGTATAACCTAATAATCCCTAGCCTCTTGTAGCTTTGGTCAGCTCTCTTAACACCATCTCCCTGATTTTCTTCAGTGATTCAAAAATTCCACTTCAACACCCTAAAGATCAGGATTCTACCCTTTTTATCATTGCATATATTGATCAAAATCATGTCAAAAGATTCATTATAGGTGGAGGATCCATCTCCACCCATACCTATAAATAACTAGCCCTTCTTGATAATTACATGTCTCAAACTAATGTGTTATTCTATTCCTTTAACGATACCATAACTACTATGGTGGGAGCTATTGTCTTACATATCTATGTGGGTCCTCACAAAATTATTTAGATATTATACATTATATAAGGAGAGTTATAATACAAAATACTACTTGGATGACCTTGGATACATGCTATGGCATGTGTGCCCTCAACTTTGCATCATTACGTCAAGTTTGAGCACAATGGGCAAGTGCATGTTATTCTCACTGATGCACCTCCTTTCAAAACATGTAACATGACTTATAGCCCCAATTATGTTCTCATTCTATTAAATACATCATCTCCTTCACATTATACTTTTAATGCTTCTACAAGTTCCACTACCTTGGTTACATAGATATTGACAACACAAATTCTTGACAAAGACCCCATGGAGGAAACTTTCAAGCATTTATCACTTGAAGAATATCATTTATTAACACTCGACATGTTCCATACTCCAAAAGAGTATGGAAAGCTTCATATGCACCCCAATTATGATCCTTGTATTGGGATTATAATCCTGTATGGTCCCCCTAACCTTTGAACTAATTTCACATATGGGGGAATTGATCAAGCTCCCATTGTCGGCAATCCATCCTCTTCACCACAACTATTTACCTATGACTTTCCTTTCCTGGGCAAGCTAAGTTTTGCTCACACCTATCTATATAATTGTGCCTAGAAAGGATTTGGTTTGGGTCATTATGAGCAGGGTGTTCATACACCTATTGAATATCCCACCAATAAAACCATTGAAAATGATAAAAAGTAGCATGGAGTGGGTTTTAACAAACCAACAAAACTCACTAAAGATTCTCATATACCAATTATCAAAGATACAGTCTGTCCTTCTCCATTCTCTCCTCCACTATCACCTATCAAATCAAAGGTATCTATACCTTCTATTTTTTTTCAATAAATGCCATCTATTTGGGCCCCCTCACCTATCACCTAGGTAAGGAAACAAGGTCCCTTCCTCTCATTCATCTTAAAATTATTGATGAAGACTCTTCCACTATCAACACTATCCAATGTCAAGATGATGAGGCTATTCTCACATACATGGGTGTAGATGAGTCCTATATCCAATGATCACTCCCATCTGAAACACAAGCTATGTTAAATGAATCAACTATTAACATCAATTTTCCCTTTCATGATAACCCATGTGTCCTTAAGATTAGCCAATATTTGGTTCCTCTAAGCAAGTAAATTATGCCACATTTATTAATGACCATAGGAAAGCCTTTGCTTGGTCTTATAATGACATGTTTGGTATTGACTCCTTTATCATCACCCATAATATTGTCACCAACCGAGATGCTAAACTTGTTAAGCAAAAGCTTTATAAAATGAATCCTAATATTGCTCTCCTTGTCAAAGAAGAGCTCCAATGCCTCCTTTTTGTTAACTTTATCCAACCCATCGACTACTCACAATGGGTTTCTAATATTGTTCCTATCATAAAAGTGATAGGGGGAATCTACATCTACACCAACTATTATGACCTAAACCTCACTTGTCCAAAGGATGGTTTCCCTTTGCCAAGTATTGACCAAATTATTGATCTAATAGCCAACTATGAGATGCTATCAATTATAGATGGGTTCTTAGGTTACAATAAAATCTTGGTTGTTATTGAGGATCAACATAGGACAATTTTCATTACCCCACGAGGGACTTTTTATTATCGGGTCATGCCCTTTGGTCTAAATAATGTTGGTGCCACTTACCAATGTGCCATGACTTACATCTTCCATGATCTCCTACACAAAATTATGGAAGAATACATGGATGACTTACTCAAAAAGTCTAAACTTCACCAAGATCACTTGATGATTCTCAAAATCATATTCACTCATATCCTCCAATATAACATTTGACTAAACCCAAAGAAATACATCTTTAGTGTCCTTTTTGATAATATTTGAGGATTTATCATTTCTCTCTATGGTATTGAGGTCAACAAATCCTACGCAAGTTCAAGCAATCCTAGACATGCCTCCACATACTAATATCAAACAACTCCATAGACTATAAGGTAAGTTTCAGTCAATCCATCACTTCATCTCCCAGCTGTCATATCATTTCCAACCCTTTCACCATATCCTTGAAAAATATGTCTCCTTCTATTGGAATACAGATTGCCAAGAAGCCTTTGATGCACTCAAATGGTATCTCCTTTCCCCATCAATTCTTATTCCACCTAAGGAAAACTAGCCTTTCTACATTTACACCTCTATAACAGACCATTCTTTGGGTGCTATGATTGCACATCAATATGATCACCATCAAGAACAAGTAGTTTAATACATAAGATACACACTTATTGATTATGAAACTTGATATAACCATACCAAAAAGCTTTATCTCGTGTTGGTCTTTGCAACTTGCAAACTCTGTTATTACCTCTTAAATCACAAAAACTACATCATCACCCAAACTGATCCCCTCAAATACATGCATTCTAAGCCATATCAAAACCAATATTTAGCTCAGTGGCTCATGCTCCTTACTAAATTTGACTTGGAATTTATTCAATAGAAGTATATCAATGGGAAAATTATCATTGACCAATTTGCTATCACTCCTTTACTTGACAACCAACCTTCAAACCTTAAATTCCTTGATGAATCTATTACAATACTCTCCACTGATGACATATCCTATCAAATGATGATGATGTTATTTGATAGGTCTAAATGTCAACACGGTGGGGGTCATCCTCATCCCTCTTGATGGTGAGCCTATGCCTTTATCATTTAAAATAGATTTTGAATGTACTAACAATATAGCTAAATATGAAAATTTGATCTTAGAGCTTCAAATGGCTATTTTCTTGGGTGTCAAATCAATAACCATTTTTGGTGACTCTCATCTAGTGGTTAATCAGGATAATGGTTCTCACCTATGCAAAAATGAAATTCTAAAATGATATAAACATCATGTAGATATGCTATTGGAATCATTCAACTCCTACCTCTTGCAAATAATTCTTTGATCTACAAACAAGTTTGCTGACACAATGGATTATCTTGCTTTACACATACCCTCTTCACCCTCTTCCTTGAAATAGATCACTATACATCACCTAACATTTCCCTTGTATGTATCAACTAACATCCTTTTTTATAGGAAATTTAACACACAACCCATATGACTTATGATACAAGCAACTCACAAATTACCTCTCCTTTTTTATTACCCCTTCTGACCTCTCCAATAATGGGAGACATGCCTTCATGAAATGTGCCACTCATTACACTATGCTAGGGGGACTTCTCTACAAGTGAGGTTTTGATGGTCTCCTCCTTAGATGCCTCACTAGTATTGAGAACCCCTTTGCCATTAAGAAATTCCATGATGGGATTTGTGGTGGACATTTCAATGGTAACATAGTTTCCAAATGTATCCTTTAACTTGGCTACTATTGGCCAATACTCCATCAAGATTATACTAATTACATTTTGTGTTGTGTCAAATGTCAACAACATGTTAACCTCCTTCACATTCCAAGCCATGCATTACAAGTCACCAAAGACTTCTAGCCCTTCTCCCAATGGGGTTTGGATCTAATCAATGAGATTAACCCTCATTCATCTCTCTATCACCGTTCCATCATTACTACTACTAAATACTTCACCAAGGGGATTAAGGCCATTCCTCTCATCTCCACTAAGGCTAAAAACATTATTGACTTTATCAACCATGACATCATCTATAATTTTGGTGTCCCCCATAAAATAATAATAGAAAACAACAAATATTTCAAAGACAAGACTATCCAAGAGCTTTGTGATGATTTTGAAATTAAATTTAGCTTCTCATCACCATACTATCCATAAGCAAATGGACAGGTAGAAGCATCTAACAAAATCTTGACCAAAATCCTCATGAAAGTAGTCAATGATACTGTTAAGGATTGGCACACACACATTCCTTTGTCTTTATGGTCTTATCACACTAGCATTCAAACCCTTATAAGTGCTATGCCTTTTTACTTGGTCTATAGGCTGGAAGTTGTTTTTCCTCTTGAGGTCTAGATTCCTTCTCTTCACATCTCCTTACAAGACATACTAATGATGAATTTTACCAATAACATTTGGCTTAACTTGAGTTACTTGATGAACACTATCTCATAGCCCTCAACCACCTATAAATCTATTAAGAGCATATCAAATGCATTTACAATAAAAACCTTAAAGAGCAAGATTTCAATATCAGAGATCTTATCTTAAAGGAAAATCAACATGTGAAGAACATGGAGAAAATAAAATGGGTAAGTTTTATATTAATTAGATTGGACCCTACATCATAACTCATAAGTATGACTTAGGAACTTATCACTTGTCTTCTCTCAAAGGAAGTCTAAAACCCAAGCTTTTAAATGATTTTCACTGTAAACACCAAAATTGTGTCAACTCCCCTTTGTCACTTACACACTTTATTAATTTAAAATAAATTACTTATTTTAAATTAATGACATCACCCTAGGACACCTCACCTTGGACACCTCACCACTAAGACCATTTCCTACCCCATGACTCACCCTATGACTAAGTCCTTCACATCATAACTACCTAAGACCCATTCCAACTGCTTAACCAACACTCGTGCATAATAAACCCATCCTTTGACCATTTTCCAATGGAAAATGCACATGGCAGATGGAGAAATAGGCCAAACTACCCCTTTGCCCCGTTCTTTGGCCGTCGATGTTGGTCAATTGTCGGTCGACGCCAGCGGGATCACTGACATCAGTTACTTAACATGAGTTCTAACCAATCTCTCAGTCTCTTCAAAGGATCACTAGTCTAATCACAAGATCACAAATCCTAATTCTTCCACTGGACTCTTGGACGTGGACGTGCACACTCTGAGACCAAAACATCAGACTTTGACTAACACTCACCTGGCTCTAGAAATCCTACACAAGTGACTCCAGATTGGATAGCAACATTACACAAGGACTTTGACAATCAACTGCAATAGGAATAAGTGTTCTAATACCCTTGGTTCTTCATTAACAGAGCTAAGTATTCTTCTACCTCTCATTTCAATATTTAGAATAACATTAGTAATTAGTTTCTATTTACTATTTCTGAATATTATCAACCCAAGTTGACCTCTTTCGTAGAAAGGCTGAAAAGCCTTCTTGCTATCCTTATCCTCTTTTTACACCTATCCCTAACCTTTGTCCCCTCTCAGACCCTATTCATTGTCCTGCAACCCTACACAAACCGTTAAGCTTGCAGACCTTTTTGCCGACCACAGACATACCCTGAAACCCATCCAAGGCCCATTTCCCCTACCGACATTGATAGTATAACTGACGTTGACATATTGACCAACTGACGCTAGCAGGACTACCGACGTTAGTGACTGTGTTAGACCAACTGTAGAATACAGGTACACATTATCTCTATTTCTCTTTCTTAGTCTTTCACCATTTCTTTTCATACAATAATCTTTTTGTCAAATAGTGGATTGTCATCCCTTGAGGTAGTTTTTACACTTTCGGGACCGAGCATTTTGCTTGGCAGTCCACCATATATCTCTCTAACATTTTTTGTGTTTGAGTCTTTTTCTTATCTATAGGTGTCTTCCTCCACATACCAAAGAGGAGCTCCTACAATGTCTGGATACGGTGCACAACTTAATCCAAGTATCATCTAACGCCTGACCCTTAATCTTTAGTTTCTTATTTCTTTTGAATGTAAATAGAAAAAATGAGTAGAAACATTCTAGCATGCCTGGTGGGACCCTAGAGTTTTCCTTGGGTTCATTTCTTCTAAAAAGCAAAATTTCATATAGGTGCATTAGGAAAAATTCTCTTATTGCATCCTTCTTCTATTTCTTTCTTTCGAAAAGGAATCATAAACACAAGTTAAAAAGAACGTCTTTCTTTTTCTTCTTGTCACTTTTCCTTGCATCTTAGAGTAGTGAAATATCATACTCTTAACCTTTTCTCCACTTGTTTGCATCTAAACAAAACAATTCAATTTGGGTTAAAAACACTATTGCATTTCATTCTTGCTTGAATGCATATTTAGCCCTCTCACTTAGTAATTAAAACACATTATGAATAAATCGTAGTGCACATATGTTAAAAAACTAGACCACATTCACAATCAAACATCTAAACATACCTGAGACAAGGCCCATCTAGGATTTCATCACCTAGCGGATACCTTACCCTTCCTGGTGATCCTACTTGGATTTCACCACCAAGAGGAGGACCCACTCTGTTCTCTACCAGAGTATAAACTATAGGCAAAGTATATATTGGCTAAGTAGCCCAACTCAGCTCTGGGTTCATGAAGTGAAGGGAGCAAGCCCCTAGCACCAGGCCACGTATGAAACCTAACACAGATTTTTGAGCACCAAAACATAACCTGGAACCATCCATAGGCTTCTTCTTTAAGACCCATTCTAAAAACCCAATTCCCAAACATATTCTTCTAAGGCATAAGCCACCACGACTCTAAAATTTATTCTTAGGAATTTAACGTTTTAGAGGTTGCTTGCCTTCATCTATTTTACTATTCTTATCTGATTGTTTGAGCTAGTGAGGACACATAATTTTGAGGTCCAAAAAGAACTCAAAATTTTATTTTCTTCCAAAAACTTTCAGTTTTCTGAGTTTCTAGAAATACACAGATAGTGACATCAACTTTTCCATTGATGTCAGCAACTTATATACACTGACATCAGTTTTTACACTGACTTTAGCAACTTATCTTCACTGACATTAGTTTTTCTACCGACATCGACAACATATCATCACTAACATCAGTTTTTCAATTGACGTCGGTCACTGTCAACAAATTTTCATCCCAAATAGCAAGCTTAAAACCTGACTTTCTTGCTATTAAACACACTTTTGGTTTTCTAAAATTGAAACCTACAGTTTTTGGAACCTGAACCCTTTTGCCTTGAATGGTTTTGACACATAGTCAAACCAAAACTCTTGTTGCCCACGCGAGTCGACAGCCACTCCCACCTTCGCCCCTCATAACAAGTCCTCTAATGGAGTATACTTCAGACACTGAGCGTACTTCTATCCAACCTACCCCAAATCAACCGCCTATTGTCTCTAAAGGAGATCAATACTTTGAGATATTCCTTGACCTCAATGTTAAGGCTCTCTAACACTATCTCGCAAGAAGCCAAATGCGAGACCCTTCAGGTAACCCTATTTATGGTTTGCCAACTTCTTTGACTGAAGCGGCAATAATACCAACATCATCCACTACCCAACCCATAGTCACTTAGGCCATTGACTCAACTAGTAACCCAACCATGGCCAATGTTCAAGATTTGGCCTCTCCTTCTATTTCTAGACCTACCTTCATTGGGGTTTTTGTACCCCCTCAACCACAAACAATTCAACCAAGTTCTACACCATTCTAGAACTTGATTATCTCTATCCCACCCACTCTTGCACCCATAAATATAAGAGTGATTACTTATCCTTCAACCAGTGTCACCACCATTCAACCACCCTTGGCAGCATCTAGTCAAGTTGTGCCCTCCAACTTTATGGCACAAGCCCCTTTGACCTCAACATCAATCCCTATGACGAACTACCAATATGTTGCACCTACACAAACACAACCAAGTACATCATACATCCCTCCCAATGCCTTCCAAGTACCTTACAACTTAGGGGGTGTCCCTCCTACCAATCCATCTGCTGATCTAATAAAGATGCTGATGGATAAGATGTCCAACCTTGAGACATCAATTTCAGGTTCGAAGAATGTTCTTTCATATGAACAAATCTACAACGAACCCATTCACCCTTCAGTACCCATTAGACCATATCCTAGCCAGTGGGAACTCCTAAAATTTACTCGCTTTCAGAGTAAAGAGGACCCAAACAACATATATGAGTGTTTAGACACACTTGATACCTGATAGCCCACAATGATGCATTATTACTACGCACATTTCCCATGTCACTTTCTGGTGTTGCCCTCGACTAGTATAGTTCTATTACCAGTCACTCTTTATTTACCTTCACTCAACTAGCTCAACTTTTCCTTGATCACTTTTAAATCAACATCACTAAAAAGGTCTCCATCACAGACCTATATTCTATTAAACAATTCGATGATGAATCAATAGCTGACTTTGTCACCCGTTGGAGAGGTCTGATCAACCAACTCTCCTTTTCATTACCTCAACCTGAGCTCATTGAGCTCTTTTCAAGAGCATGTGCCAAGCACATCTCATCCACCTTGTAGGTTCAAACATTCTGCACTTTTGACAAAGCTTTCACCATGGCCAGGAAGCTTGAACTCTGAGCAGTCGAGGAAGACAAAGTCAAATTGTGTAACACAAATACCAATGCAAAATCCAATGACCCTTCTTCCAAACCTTCTTCTTCCAATTCCAAGTCCAATGGATCAATGAATGCTATGGTCCTTAGATCATCACCTTCAACTACAACCAACTAATCTTAGCCTTCTACATCATAATACATCACAAGACAATTTCAACAATGGTACATACAGTGTCAATATACTCGAAAAAGAGAATCATACGCTTCTGTTTTGGATAAACTAGTCAAGCAGGGGGTCCTCAATCTCTCTCAAATCTGACCACCCCAATTTGACCCCTCAAAAGCCATCCCTACATGGTATATGGAAAATGACTTTTGTAATTATCATCATGTCAACAGTCATGACATAGACAATTGTAAGACATTCAAAAACATTGTCCAAGACATGTTAGACAAGGGGGATCTTATTTTGGATAACCCAAATGCACCAGCCAACCAAAACATAGATGTCTTTAGGCAACCATTCCCTAACCATCCTCCAAGTCAAAACAACATTCAAACCATAGCTGATGACCTTCAAGAGTGCAATATATGCATGGTCGACATGGTTTCTAACCAACCTCTCCCACAATCTAAAGAGGTTAGTCAACCTATTTCTCCACCATAGGTAGAATATCCTTCTTCTCCTATTTGTCCATCATAAGTAGAAGAGCCTTCTTCTCCTATTTGTCCATCACAGGTAGAAGAGCCTTCTTCTCTTATTTGTCCACCATAGGTAGAAGAGCCTTCTTCTCCTATTTTTCCACCACAGGTAGAAGAGCCTTCTTCTCCTATTTGTCCACCACAGGTAGAAGTAGCTTCTTCTCTTATTTGTCCTCCATCCACCCCTCTTTCACAAGTAGGAGAGGCTACTTTGACCTCTCCCATATTGGAGGATGTTTTGATGGCACCAATGTCGGTGGCCTCACCCTCATCCTTCTTATCATCAATGGGAGATCATACTTGCCCCACTCTTAGACCACAAGTTGAAAGCTTGATCATCCCTATACTCTATCCACTTAAAGAGCCCAATTCTCCAATCCCTTCTTCACTAAGTGAAGAACTAGCCACCTCACCCACTTCGGTCAAAGAAAATCTGGTGAAGGTAGATTTGAACCTCACCCCTCACAATATTGGTCCTCGAACCATACCAAAGAAGGCTACTAAACCACGTCAGAGAACTCCTCCCCCACCATCATCTTTGCCCTCTATTTTGGGCCCACACCCATCTACTTTAATAGGAGTGCTCCCAACTCCAACACCTCTCAAAAACAAATCACCTCCATTACTACCTTTACCTGGCAAAGACATACCTCCTCCAAAACATCCAACACCTCTCATCACGAAAGTGCCATCTATGTGTGTGGTCACACCACCAAACAAAAAGATGGTATGAAAGACTCCTCCAACAACTCCTAAATAGAAGTTGTCAAACCCTATTACAACAAAACACGTAGACCCATTAGCAGGTTCCTATGCTTTACTGTTACATCAATTATTGCAGTCTTCTAGCATCAGTCTCCCACCTCTTAAACCATTCCAACCTTTTGGGTGAAAACCATCTTGGTTTGATGACACTCAAATCTATGCGTATCATCGCACACCTAGACATGACACTGAGCATTTTTGCACTCTTAAAGTTTTTATTTGTCAACATCTAAGAAAAGACACCCTTTTCATTAAGGATCCTCTTGACCACCCTTCCAACAAACCACCGACACCATCCCATACCTCTTAAACATCCTCACCTAAATTGGGAGCCCATCATCAAACTGTGGTTCCTCTATCACCTTCAACCCCTTTGTTCAAAATTAACACCATCAATGTGGCCATTAGATCACAAACCATGAAGGATAAAGGGAAAGAAAAGGTTTCTATCCCTTGGACATATCCATTTGTCAAGCCTCCTCAACCACCAAAATCCAAGATTTCAATCTTGGGCACATCCCAATCAACATCTTCCAAGCCAATTCGTAACTCCATGATGAAACAACTTCACCAAAATCCTATGAAGATGTCTTTGTATGACCTCATTCAAAGCTCTCCACAACATCACCAAACCTTGATTAAAGCATTACAGGCAGTGAAGGTCCAACCCAAAGACCTCCAACCACTAGCTTCTTTAATCAAAACATTACTAACCATTGCCTCCAGTACCCTCAGTCATTCTAAGATTCCAAACTCCAACCTAGAAGATCAGAATCTCACCTTCTCAAACTAAGCATACTAGGCAAAAGATTCGTAGGATGCATCCTCGCATCACACTCCTTATTAAAGAGAAGCTTCATCATCTTCTCTCCATCTCATTTATCCAACTCATTGATTATTCGCAATGGGTGTCAAACATTGTCCCTGTTACAAAAGCAACTAGGGGAATTTGGCTTTATATTGACTATCACGACCTCAACCAAGCATCAACCAAACATCAACCAACTTCTTAATCATCTTTAACATTTGACCAATATAGAAAGCAGAAAATGAAGCAAGTTTGCTCCTAATTGGCTCAGACCTTACATAATAACACATAGATCAGGCACTTATCGTCCATCTTCTTTCGAAGGCCAACCAGAACCTGAGGCCCTTTATGCCTTACATCTTCAACCATTTTATTGTTACTCAAGTAGTCATTCACTTGATATTTAACTTGAGCTCATCCCTTGAGCAACCTCTGTCATCCTCATTCCTATTCCTTTCGACCCCTTTCCTTACAAACATTAGCTAACCCTTTTTTAAAGCAATAAATGCTTTATCCTAATAAAATGGAAACCCCTAAACCTCTATAGTCTAGTCCATGACTAAAACTTTAGTCAACAAAAACATAAAAATTGGGATGCCTATTAAAAGGTCATAAACTATAAATGTAGACTACTCCCTCGAAGGATAGCTGCATCATTGCTGTCACTAATAGACTGCTCCCTTGAAGGACAGCTATTCAAAGACATCAACACATACAAAGCAAAACATAGACCACTCCCTCAAAGGATGGATATGCCCAAATTTTGCTACATACATAACACCCTCTCAAAAGCTGCCCACATCAATCAACTTAACATGACCACAAAACAAAAACATCCCAATTGGACTTCCCGCGTTGATCAGTCTACCAAAAAAAAAATCTCTGACTGACAAACCATTAAGTCATGGACTTGCCTATAGTCATTCTTAGGGTCATCTTTAAAAAGGGGCAAAGTTATCCTTGCTAAAAAGGGTTACGCTCTCCTCACATATCACATAATCAAACCTATTACCCCAACATACTCAAGGGACTTTGAGCTCACTTAATGCCAAGTGATTCAAATACTTCTTTAACACAAACTAATGGTCAACAACGTAATGCATGAATGGGGCTTTTGTTTACAACAACCCTATCTATGCTATCATTATGGTCCTTGTCAATGAAAGAGCAACGTGCCCTTTCACTTCTTACACACTTTCGTCACATGCCAATAACATACAACCAAAACATTTTCCAACCACTAACATAACCTCATGATTTATTTAAAACAAATACCCATTTGTGTTATATAACTTATCATAGACCCATTCACACTCATTTCTATGGAAAACAATACACATGGAAACTATCAACCATACACAATTTATGTCAAGCATATACCATCACCAACATGGCAACTTGCTAAAGCATAAATAAAATCATTTCATTTTTGGCATACATCCATCACTAATATGGAAAATTGTTAGGAATGAAAAACCATATAACCAATGTTACAGAATACACCATCACATAATATGGAAAAGGCTGTAACATCATCATACTCATTTCATTTTTGGCATACACCATCACCAATATGGAAAATTGCTAGGGATGAAAAACGACATAACCAATGTTACAGAATACACCATCACATAATATGGAAAAGGCTGTAACATTATCATACCCTCATCATTTCATACATAACCAAAACAACTCTCAACCAAACATAACCAATGTTACAGAATACACCATCACATAATATGGAAAAGGATGTAACATCATCATACTCATTTCATTTTTAGCATACACCATCACCAATATGGAAAATTGCTAAGGATGAAAAACCACATAACCAATGTTACAGAATACACCATCACACAATATGGAAAAGGCTGTAACATCATCATACCCTCATCAACACTAACATGACCAAACCAACTATCAATCTCTTTGACCCTTCTTCCCTTTGGGGAGAACTACATTGGCCTAAGGCCCCTCACAGGGGCTGTGTAGGCAACACTCAGTTGACATGACATCTTCTAAGGTTAGCTCAGCCATTCATTCATCCGTTTACTTGATGGACCAACCATATAACCTTTAACCATGACCTAACCTAGTCAAAACCAATCCATAACCTACCCTCTTATTCCCTTTTGGGGAGAACTACATTGGCCTGAAGCTCTTCCTAAGGGCTATGTAGGTAGCACTCAGTTGACATGACGTCTTCTGAGGCTAGCTCAGCCATTCATTTGTTCATCTACCTGATGGACCAACCATATAACCTTTAACCATGACTTAACCATATCAAACCCAATCCATAACCTACCCTCTTCTTTCCTTTTGGGGAGAAATACATTGGCCTGAGGCCCTTCCCAGGGGCTATGTAGGTAGCACTCAATTGACATGACGTCTTCTGAGGTTAGCTTGGCCATTTGTTTGATCATCTACCTGATGGACCAACCATATAACCTTTAACCATGACTTAACCTAGTCAAAACCAATCCATAACCTACTCTCTTATTCCCTTTTGGGGAGAACTACATTGGCCTGAGGCCCTTCAAACATGGGCTATGTAGGCAGCACTTAGTTGACCTTAGAGATCGCGACTATCTCCTTAGACCACGACTACTTCCAAGACAACTTTGCCTTGGTTGATTTGATTGCATTTATGCTACCTCATGAATAGTTAGCAAATTGTACACAACCCACATTATGACCCTCACACGTATTTATGGATCATGCCCAAGTTGATCCCCAATATTTGTGATATTTTTGTGTTTTCTAGGAGCACTTCTTGAGCCCAGAATACTTGGAAAATGATGACCATTGGAGCTATAGCTTTGATTGTTTAATCCAATCAGCTATGACTAAATGTTGGGGACTAGTTACTTTAATTTTAGCACTCCTTGACCTCGACCATGATAATTTGACCTACCTATCATGTGAAGTGGTATACGTGCAATCTCAACTATTACAATGTTCACACTCCAACTTCACCATATTCATCCACTGCCTATCAAATCAGCACCTGATATCAGGTTACCTTCCCTTGACTCCCATTTTGAGGGGGAATACCTCATCCCTATCTTGGGGCAACCTACACCTTATCCCATACTTGAGGCAACTGACTCCTATTTTTGTCTTGTAATTCGTCAAAATAACCAACAAGACAAAAAGGGACAAATATAGACACCAAAATTGTGTCGACTCCCCTTGGTCACTTACACACTTTATTAATTTAAAATAAATTACTTATTTTAAATTAATGACATCACCCTAGGATACGTCGCCTTGGACACCTCAACACTAAGACCATTTCCTACCCCATGACTCACCCTATGACTAAGTCCTTCACATCATAACTACCTAAGACCCATTCCAACCACTTAACCAACACTCATGCATAATAAACCTGACCTTTGACCATTCTCCAATGGCAAATGCACATGGAAGATTGAGAAATGGGTTAAACAGCCCCTTTACCCCATTCTCTGGCCACCGACATCGATCAACTATCGGTTGACGCTGGTGGGATCGCCGACGTCGGTTACTTAACATGATTTCTAGCCAATCTCTCAGTCTCTTCTAAGGATTGCTAGTCTAATCATAGGATCTTGAATCCTAATTCTTACACCAAAATCTTGGATGTGGATGTGTACACTCTGAGACCAAAACATTAGACTTCGACTAATGCTCACCTGGCTCCAAAAATCCTACACAAGTGACTCTAGATTAGATAGCAACATTGCACGAGGACTTTGACAATCAACTGCAATAGGAATAAGCATTCTAAAACCCTTGGTTCTTCATTAACAGAGCTAAGTATTCTTCTACCTCTCATTTCAATATTTAGAATAACATTAGTAATTAGTTTCTATTTACTATTTTTGAATATTATCAACCTGACCTGACCTCTTCTATAGAAAGGCTGAAAAGCCTTCCTGCTATCCTTATCCTCTTTTTACACCTATCCCTGACCTTTGTCCCCTCTCAGACCCTATTCACTGTCCTACAACCCTACACAAACCATTACGCTTGCAAACCCTTCTATCGACCACAGACATACCCTGAAACCCGTCCAAGGCCCATTACCCCTACCGACATCGACAATATAACCGATGTCAACATATTGACCAACCAATGCCGGTAGGACTACCGACATCGGTGACTATGTCAGACCAAATTTAGAATACAGGTACACGTTATCTCTATTTCTCTTTCTTAGTCTTTCACCATTTCTTTTCATACAATAATCTTTTTTTCAAATAGTGGACTGTCATCCCTTGAGGTAGTTTTTACGCTTTCGAGACCGAGCATCTTGCTTGGCAGTCCACCATATATCTCTCTAACATTATCTGTGTTTGAGTCTTTTTCTTATCTACAGGTGTCTTCCTCCACATACCAAAGAGGAGCTCCTACAACGTCTGGATACAGTGCGCAACTTAATCTGGGTATCATCTAACCCCTGACCCTTAATCTTTAGTTTCTTATTTCTTCTGAATGTAAATAGCAAAAATGAGTAGAAACATTCACATATGACCATTTTTTTGTTAATCAAGTGATGCTTCACCTCGTGTTTAACTTGAGCTCATCCCTTGAGCAACCCTATTACATTCATCTCCTTTCCTCTTAAGCCTTATTCTTACACACTTAGTTAACCTACGAAGTGCTATGGTTTTTCCTTCAAAGTGGAACACCTCTAAGCCTCTATACTCATGTACATGACTAAAGTAAAAAAAAAGGGATACATAGATAAGTTATAATTTATCAAGTCATGATTCTCAATGTAGACTGCTCCCTTGAAGGACAACTACGTAACTTCTCCTTGATGTTATAAATAGACTACTCCCTTGAAGGACAACTATTAAAAATCAAAAACAAAAGCTTAGACCACTCCCTTAAAGGATGGCTAAGCCAAGCTTTGTTATCAAGGGAAATAATGACTTAGAAGATTCTCATATTGATCAGCTTCATATGAGCTCAACATAAACAAAATCCCATTATAGGCTTCTCACATTGATCAACTTACATAAAAAAAAGAAAAAAACCTTTAAGTCATGGATTTTCCCATAGTATCTCTCAGGTCACCCACAGAAGTGTCATACCATCCCCACTAAGAAGGTTATGATACCCAAAAATTCTCATTCCTTTTACCTTTTTCCCCTGATACTCTTTTAAGGGACTTTGAACTCACTTGACACAAGGTGAGTACGATGCTTCTCTAACAAACAAATGGTCAAATGATGCATGAAAGAGGCTCATACTCATAAGCCTATTTATGTTGTGATTATGGTCTTTACCAATATGTGAGCATCATTCCTTTTTCTTTTCAATCCCAATCACATGTCAATTTCTCTTTTGAGTTGCATCTCACAACAAGATTCAATCACCTTCTCACCTTTCTGCCAATCTTTCTTGATTCTTAGAGTTATGTGTTTAACAAATATTCTCATGCACATACCCATATCAAGAAAAAGATACTAAAATAACTACCCAAAACCATACTAAAAGTAACAAATCATTTCCCACTAATCTATTTCATATAATCCCATGTGAAATGCACCCAACATACAACCATAGTTTCTCTAAATAACAATAAATAGGAAAAATATCAATCCTACGCCATTTATTTTAAGCATACACCATCACACATATGAAAAAATGATGAAATAAAAAAAACATAGCAACCCATTCATTTTCAGCATACACCATCACAAACATATATAAATGCTAAGATGAAGTTAACCAATCAACTATGCATATACCATCACACATATGGAAAATGCTAGTCTAACTCAACTAAAATTCTCAACATTAACATAAAATTACCATAACATAAACATCCACATCATTATAATAAATTCAACATCATCACAATCACATAAACACATCTCAAAATAAAAAAAATCACACACACACACACACACACACACACACACACACACACACACACACACACACACACACACACACACACAAAATATGAATGTATATAAATGGATCATATCAGTATCATCTCTCTCTCAAAAAGTACATCTCTAGTCTTTAACTCATAGGATAGCATGTATACAACATATATAACAACATCAAAAATATCATCTGGCCCTCAGAATACTCAAGGCTATAGTCATGGTTATGAAGTAGCAGTATCATCACCACTCTCTACCTATCTGTGTTTGTATGTGAAAGAAGTCATGGCACATGTCATTGATCTCTCCTGCTCTCTAGCCTCAAAATACCTCTGAATCTATAGGAACTCCTTGATGACTCTCTCATAGTATGTAATATCATCTAAAGTAGTGTTGTATCTCACTAGAGATATAGTCTATGGTGAACCCATAAAACCTACTATAGGATGCTGTACTGGTCCCTATGGTGGAAGAGGAGTAGCCTATCCTGCTACTCTCAAACTATCTCTCTCTACTATCAGTGCAATAACCTAGCCCTGCAATGCCTTGACCTATCCCTTTAATGTCATAACCTGGCCCTATAAGACCAAAACCTATGCCTATACTACATTTTAGGCCTATACCACTACATCCTAGGCTTGTACGACTACATCTCTCTCTCTCTCTCTCATCACTCCCTATAAATCTGGTGGTAGCCTTCTAACATGAACCATGGGATGCAAACCTATCCACCATGTAAGATAAGCCACTATGCATCTAGGATCTACCATACTTGAGCCTATTGCTAGCTCCTCAAAATATTGCCCATCTATCTCTTGGGGCAAAGGTAGGGGTGCCTCTATATCATCCTCTTATATAGAGGAATGGTAGGAGGCATTTCTTATAACAAGCCAAACTATCTCTATACCCATGCCATGGGTATCATCTCTAACTCTCCAGCTCATCTCCCTCTAACCCATAGCATGCTTTGTAAACTGATAAGCTACTTTCCCTATCTTTTGAATGTAGGGTATGTCAAGTAGGGCCTCTAAACAATATCTATGGGAATAAATCCATCTATCATACACCTATAATAATCAATGTCTCACACTATGACATCTACTCATGTTTGGGCCATACCCTCTCTCCATCATCTGAACCTGACCTTAGAACCAGATGTAATCATAACAGGTAGCCCCAATGGCCATGTCACCATGATGTGCTCATATGCCTAATAATAGATTAAATGATTGACACATAAATTTTACCATCATTTTAGCCTCAAACCCTACAACTCTCTATATAACTATGCCAAAAAAGCTAGACCCCATACATACATTGTCTACTACTCAACCATCTATACTAACACACCTATCAATGAAATTGAAAATCTTCCCCCATCTGTGTCTAGAAGTGCATATACTATAATGCATATCATCATCTAGATAATTAGGTGATGTTATTCCTCATTGGTAGTGTACAACAACTCATATACAAAGCTCACTGAATGATAGGTCACCTCACTGACATGTTCCCCAAATAATGTAGCCATTTGAATATCATACTCCTCTCTTGAACAAAATAAGAGCTCCTCACCCTAGAATGGTAATTTCAAAATCCTATAAACATCCTCCTATGTCACTGTCAACTCTTTGATAGGCAAATGGAAAGTGTTGGTGGTGTGATCCCACCTTTCTATCAAAGCTATAATCAATCTAACATCACATGCAACCCGACAATATTGTCACACTCCTCCTAACCCTACCATTTCCATGTGCTCCCAATCATCCATGGTGATATCCCTCTTCATCCTCATTAGTAGCATAGGTAGTCGATCTCATAATATCAACTCCTACCTAGCCTGTATCCTCACACACAAACCTTAAGTCACATAATTTCCAATATAAACCTCTAACCTTTTTTCCCTTCTCTCTATGAGAACTACATTGGCTTGAGACCCTCATCCAGGCTATGTAGGCATCACTTAGTCAACATGGGGTCTTCTAAGGTTAACTCAATTGTATACCCACCTAACTATCTAACTTGTTAACCCACCTAAAACCTATGCCTAACTACCTATCTCTAAACCCTAGGCCCAACTACATATCTCTAAATACTAGGCCTAACTACCTATCTCTCAACCTTAGGCTCAACTACCTATCTTTCAACTCTAGGCCCCATAGCCTATATCTTAAACTCTAGACCCCATGGCCTATATCTCATACCCTTGACCCCATGACCTATAATTTAAGCCCTATGTCTCATGACCTATTTCAACCTCCCTTTTACTAACCACTTGCCTTTATTTTTTTAAAATCATGCCTCACCCTTTTTACCTATGCATTGGGAGAACTACATTGGCTTGAGGCCATCACCCGGGTTATGTAGGCAACACTCGATTAACATGAGGTCTTTTGAGGCTAACTCAACTATTAGGCTCATCAAATAATTCAATTGGGGATCCAAAATGGGCCTTTTCTTCCTATTTGGGTTTTTTCCTATAACTAATGTTGGTCTTATATGCTAATATCAGTGTTGAGTCAATTGACATCGATATCAGTTATCACCCGATGTCGGTGAGCCCTACCAACATTAGTGACTGGTTCAGCCCTAGAGTTGAACAACCCAACTCCAAAATCTAGGCATTTTCCTAAAAACTACCCCCAAATTCACCCAAACCTACCCTTACCCCATTTACTACCCCTCTAGTTTCACTTTCTCCCCCCAAAAATTCAAATTTATCCCAAATAAAAATTTAACTACCTTAAATCAAAACTTAGCTCAAAGAGAATCTTACCTCATCTTTCCATCTCCTCCAAGATGGAATGGCTGACACTTATGGTAACACACCTCTAGCTGGGTCCCTTCCTACCTCTATCATCTCTACCCACACCAACACTCTCTTGATCACACTGTGGCCCACCAAGTGCTCAATCACACCCTCACTCTCACACACTCTTCTCAACCACTTAACTCTTGCCACCTCACCACAAACAAATAGGTTAGGGATATCCTATGCCCCATAGCACTCAAAACTCTTTTTCTCTAATCAACTATCACAAATAAGTTTTGGTGGGCCACCAAACCCCTTTTTTTAGATTTGGTCACCTACTGATGTTGACAGTCTTGACCTAATACACTGATGTTAGAAATACTTACTAATAGCATCGATGACATAACTAACATTGACAACCTTAAAGTTAGAGTTTTCAATCCCAATCACCACCCTTTGGAATACACCCTTAGTCTAGGGAAACATAGAGATCATGTATATCTCCCTGACCATGACAACAAGTCTCCAACAATGACAACCAACTTTGGAGATCACTTAAATCTCCACCCATGATGACACTGATTGGAGATCATGAAGATCTCCTCGACCATTGACCCTTTTTAACCAACCTTGCATTGCTTGTCTTGACCACTTATGCTACATCACTATAGTTAGCTATTGTACACACACATGTATATTAGGTGTTTTGGATCAAAACCAAGCCAGTCCTATCACCTGTAACCTTTTGTGTTTACTAGGAACACTTACTACCTTGAATACCTAGAACACATGGACCATTGGAGCTACAAATTTGAACATTTTAACCTTATCAACTATCACTTATAAGCTATGATTTGATTATTTCTATCCAAGTCCTCCTCACCTTTACCTGTTATTGATTATGTCCACTATAACTCATAGTAGTATACACATAAGTAATGATGTTGCCATGTTATCACTCAACATCCACCAACCCAATTAACACTTTATCAAATTGGTACCTAATTTTAGATTCTCCTCCATTGGTTCCTATTTTGAGGGGGGATACCTCATCTCATACTAGAGCATCCAACTCCTATTTTTATCTTGCAACTTGTCAATATAAATTATAAGACAAAAAGGGGAAAATGTAGACACCAAAATTACATCACACACATGCATAAATCCTTGTGTCAAAACCCCCCTTGATCCCCTTTTAATAAGTATCCTTCCTAACCCATGTTTTCACTCCTCACACATTTAATTAATTTAAAAATATTTAATTAAGTTAATTAAAAACTACTTATGCCACCTTACTTGGCCACCTCATCCTAAGACTAATTCTTACCCTCTGAATCACCTCAAGACTTAGTCCCCTAATCCTAACTACCCATGACTTGTTCTCACCCCTAACATAAATTCCTAACTACTATATTCTTAACCTCACATTTTTACCATTTTCTAATGGATACCACACTTGGAAAGATAAGGAATAAAAAATAGGCTAAAATAGTCCTTTTACCTATTCTCATGCCACCGACATCGATCAACCCTCAGATGATGTCGATGAGATCATCGACGTCAGTTCCTTAAGCCAAATTCCAAGCTAATATTTGGGTAAAAAAATAAAAAATCAATCATTCACATATAGGCTTTAGCATTTGACTTTTAACATCTAGGCTTACCATTACTCTACATAAATCAGTTCAGATTAGGAATTGATATACTACATAGAGCTTGGATTCTTCTAAACTGGCATCACATGCTTGTCTTTTATATTCACATATTACTTCAACATGATTCATTATAGCCATCTATATAACATTCATAGTTCATCCATTTCACCAACTAAGTATATCTCTATGTTTTATAGTTATTTTAAATACTCATTTTATAATTACTTTACATTATACTATTTATCATTTTATGAACATCCCAACTCTCCCTATGAAGGAGTTATAAAACTCCTTCACCTATTTCCCTTTTCTTTAAACATACCAACCCTCTATCTAGACCCACCTAAGTCTTACCCACTCCCTTACAACTCTTCCCAACCTCACAAACCTGACCAACATCTACCTCCCATATCTAAAAAGTCTCCTACAACCTCCTGAGAACCTAATGTCCCTACCGATGTTGGTCACATAACTGACATTAGTTATATATCCTTATCAAAATAGATATCCTAATCAACTTTAGTTACTATGTATTTACACTAACTTCTCTAAGCTTGCTTAAACAACCTCCAAAAACACCAATAACTCATATTATCTGCACTATGTCACTCTTTACTGCACTCAGACTGCAAGAATGGTATGAATATCTCTCTCTTACTCTCTCTTTCATTTTGTTATTCATTATCATTTTGTTTCAAAAAGTGGGTTGTTATCCCTAAGGAAGTTTGACACTTCCAAGAACAAGCAACCAGCTTGGCAACCCACTCATATATCTACTAATAAATATTTTTGGTGGTCGTGCTTTCTTATTCGTAGGTAGTCCTACCTAGCCAAAAAGGAGTGCTCAACATCATCTGGATATGGCATACAACCAATCTAGATTCTCTCTAATCTCTAATCCCTACCCTTCATCTCTATTTCTCCTTAAACATCAAATAAATTTAAAATTTAGTGAAACATTAGCTACTAAAAATAAAGTAAATGCATGGTTTTAAATATCACCTAGAGATGGAGATCGGTTACACATCATTGATCAAGCTTATGGGGACTCGATTTGGTTGGGGAAGAATGACCTAAAAATCAAACTAAGTCACAAAGAAAATGGATTAATAGAAAGACAAATGAACTACCTGGTAAGAAACTAGTCTTAACAAGTAGTATGCTTCCTTAGGTGGATGTCAACCCACATGAAATATAGAAAACACCAAAGATATCTAATCTATATCAAGACTAATATGATTAAATTAATCATCCCAAAATTATGTAGCTATATCAACATCCTCTTGAATTACAACTAACTATTCATTAATGCTTTATTGATTAGGTGTGAAAACCATAGTACAAATACCTAATTCAAATGTAATATCACTTTGATCAATTAATAAAGGTTGTTGGACAATGGGGAGATCAAATATGCTAACAATATCATGTGCTAATCTAGACAGAGTCATCTACATGTAAAAGAATATATTTTTAGAAAATAAAATATAGATTTTAACAAGTTTTGAGGATTGTGAATCTTATGAAAATAAACTTCAAGTCTATTTTAATAGTTTATCGAGGATCAATGGTGATCTTGAAAGATTGACGTTGATTTAGATGGATCGATGCCAATTCTGAGTAAAATGCTAAACTATGAAAATAGAAGATAATAATGACTTAAAATATTGATAAAATGATAAAAATTGAATGTAAATAGGAACATAGAGGTACAAAAGATTATAAAGTTCAAATGGGAATAAATTAATATGAAATACTAACCTCGGATAGCTGAAAACATGTGGATAAAGGATACCACAAAATTAGGATTATAAATCTTCAAAATATATTTGTAATCTGACAAACAAAGTTTCTAAAAGGTAGAAAAATGTTGATAAGGTCTATATGCAAGTTCTAAGATAATTATAGTAGAGTTTCAAAGTCCAAAAGTGCCATCTCGAGCTATGGAGGCTCATTGTATATTTATGGATTGATGCTATTTTGGGAAGATCAACATCAATCATGGAGAATGGATGTTGATTTTCCCAAAATGGGTGAAGTTAATCCTTAGGCCATTCAAATAGGTTGCTTATGAGGGTAAATAATGGTTTTAAATTTTTTGGGTTGTTTTAATTACATGATGGGTTTGTTTGGAGGTTGGATGAGTTTGATTGGAGGTTGGATGGGTAAATAAGATTAGTTACTATTTAACTATAGTAAAATATTAATTAACTTATATGGTAAAGGTAAATGGATGAGGTAAACATAGTTATTTCAAATAATTACAAATAGGGGCCATTATGTTAGAGATTACATGATAACATGATGACATACAATGTTAATACACAAGGGTGTATAAAAATAGCATCTACACTTCTTGCAAGATAGGGGTATTTTGGTCTTATAGGGCAGTAAGGAGTATCCACATGCAAACATACCTAATGTTTTGGCCATAGCTTGTGTATTGATGACCACTTTATCATATAGTCTCAAATAGATAACACCATCATTATATCATCTAAGTAATACTTGAACAATCTCTCCCATATCACCAAAGGTTGGCATTTGTAGTAGATGCTCAATTTCTATATTCTAAAATCTATGGGGAGCTATGAGAGTGAGTGGTTGCACAACATCAACAAGCTCAGGCTGAAATATCTTCTATTTAGCTTTGTATATTTATTAAAATATCTCATGATCATTATATTTAGTCTACCATAACACCATGTCAACACCCATGGATTCTTTTTGGGATTTAGAGAGGGGTTAGATTAGTGGCATCGTATCCATGGTGGTGTGAAAATAACTATGATTGATTTTGAATTCTCTACATAATGTAATTGGTTTGGCTCTTAATAGATGAAACTCTTTGAAAATATGCTAAGGATAAAATGTGAGCATGGAGTTTGAAGTTAGCTTTTATTTATTTCATGCCTCTTAGATTTCACAATAAGCCATGCTTAGCTATCCACTCATCTTGAATGTAATGGAAAATATGGTGAATCAATTTCCTATCTAAAAATTAAAGTAGTTAGTCATTGGCACATGTGTGGAGTGATGCCATTATGCCCTTAGGTGTCTGTATGAGGGGTAAGAACTACTGATGTTGATTAGCCACCGATTTGTTGAAGATCTCATCCATCAACCCTTGGTTCTTGAATTTATTTCTGGTGGATGAAAATTATTTGATGGATATCTTTTTGATGTGATGTTTCATCTTCTTTCCCAAACTTAATATTTTTTAGTCTCTCTTCTTTTAATTTTTTGGCTGTACACATGAATCTTCCTATGCACATCTAGTGCACTCAATGCTTGGTCTATTTACTTCACAAATGTCATTACTGAGATCATCTAAAAACAAACAAAATAGAAAACAACCACACATAGAAATACTAAAAAATAGAAAAATCCTAATCTATATGTTGCTACTCAACACCCATTCAACTTACAAAATGAGATCAATAGACTATTGACAATAGGGCTTAAGACTACAACCATTTATTCACCCTGGTAATATAGTTCCCTACAACTCCCTTAAAACTATGGCTCCTTTCTACATTAAGTCATGTATAATGTAAAGTCCTTTCCATCTTATTTTTAGTTTGCTTGGGAATGCTCTAAACTGGGTATCATATAACAAAACTTGCTGATATTTGTGGAATTATTTATGGCATAGGTTCCTATCATGCCATGTTTTATAACTTTGATTATGTACTTCTTGTGTCCATGCTACTCTTCTTTTGAGCTCATCCATTCTATTTAGTTTTAGGAGCTGATTGGTAAGAGATTCCCGATATCCTAAATGCATGACCATAGAGATCCGTAGGCTAGGCACAAGATCTTCTATTGGCATGATTTCTTCCTAATCATACACCAACTAAAATGGTGTAAATCATGTATCTCTTTTATAATTTATGTATTATTCCCATAATATCACAAGAATGTGATCTTCTTAGTCATTCCACTTGACATCAACAATTTTTGTGAGCATTTTCCTTAGTACCTTATTTGAAGCTTCAGCTTGGCCATTTGCCTATGGATGATAGGAAGTGATTTTATGATGAGTGATCATAAATTATTTAGTCAAATATTTTATGGTATTTTTGAGAAGTGTGTTCCTCTATTGATGACTAGTTTGATTGGACATCTGAACTTGGTAATGATATTTTCATATAATAACTTTGTTGGATCCTTCACACTATAGCTAGGTGTGGTAAAAACTTCAACTCATTTAGTAAAATAATCTATCATAGTAATGATGTATATAGATTTGATACACTTTTTTGGTGGGTTGATTGGTCCTACAAAATCAATACCCCACTATTTGAATGGTTTCTCTTCTAATAGGGGTTACAATGTCATCTCATCTTTTTGGAGTGGTTTTCTAATACATTGGCAGACATCACAATGCTTTAAAACTCTATGTGCATCTTGGAATAAATTTGGCCACTATAGTTCACTCTGTATAATCTTTCTAGTTGTATCCTATCCTACGAAATGTCCTCCTACGACACCTTGATGAGCTTCCTCCAATAGTTGAGGGCGTTTATGTTCGAGGACAACCCTGCACATGACTTTTTCCTTTCTAAAGTGATATAGTAGTCTATTAATGATAGTGTATGGAAGTGCTCTAGTCATAAATTTATTTTTATCCCATTTCTAAAAGTGTACAGGGAAGATTCCTTGTTTAAGGAAGTTAGTAATAGATTCAAAGTTTTAAGAATCATAGAGACACGAAAGAGATGTGCATCAAGTGAATCTTCTTGTAATTCTTCTGGCTCTTCACCATTAAAAATATGACTGAGGTGGTTAGGTCCCACATTTTCTCTACCTAGTTTTACATTTATATAGAATTTAAATTCCTAAAATAGTGTCAACCAATGAGATATTTATCCTCCTAACATTAGTTTTTTGACTAGATATCGAAGGGCTTGATGGTCAGTGAAAACTTAGAATGATGTCACTAAAAGATAGTGCCTAAATTTTTGGAGTGCAAATACAATGGCTAATACTTCCCATTTTATGGTTGTATAGTTTTTCTCTACATCTAAACTTTTTTGGCTAGCAAAGTGATTAGGATGGTCAATTACACCATCTCTAGGTTGTACAAGTACAACACCAACTACGATTCTTGAAGCATCTACATGTATATGGAAAATCTTAATCCAGTCTAGGAAAACAAGTATGGGTGTAGTCACCAGTCATTGTTTTAGCTCAATTAAATCTATTTGGCATTCATATGTCCATACAAACTTAACATTATTGCATGATAAGACTTTTAGTGGAGATGAAATTACTGCATTGCCTTTGATAATTTTTTTGTAGTAACCTATATGCTCAAGAAATTAGTGCACTTTAGTGGAACTAAAATGTGGTAGCATACTCAAAAATATCATGATTTTATCTTGATACACCAATATTCCATTACTATAAATAACATGTCTAATTAAAACACCAAAAGGTGTAAAGAATAAACATTTTTTCAAATTTAAAGTGATGCACAAAGCTCAACATCATTATAATATCAAACACAACTTAGAAAAATGATCTTTAAATAGGGATAAGAATACCCAAACATATAAGTAAACTTCCAATAAATCATGGATGAAATATTTGAATGATATAACTAATGTACACAAGAACACAATAGGTGCATTCTTCAGTCTAAATGCCATGAATTTATGTGCAAAAGTACCCCACTCTATTGTAAAAGTTATTTTGGCTCGATCTTCTTCTACGATCAGAATCTGATGGTATCCATTGAACCCACCTATAAAATAATATACTTTGTATCCTATGATAGACTCCAAAATTTTATTTCTAAATGATATAAGGAATGGATCATTTATGTAGACATTGTTTAGAATGCGATAGTCCCTATATAATAAATTTTCTCCTATTTTCTTGAGTTGTACTACCATTGAGATTACCTAGTTAGTTTTTTATACTAGATATATAATCCTTACATCTTTTATTCTATACAATTCTACCTTTACCTTTAGCTTCATATTGGGATTGACTTTATATGGTCACTTCTTGATCAGATGTGTACACTCATTCAATTGAATGTACATCTCACCAAGAGATGGGTTGAATCCTCAAACCTTTAATAATTTGGTGGGGAAGATATCTTGGTAATACCTCAAAATTTTTAGGGCTTCCAAAATTTTATTCTCCATCCAATAGTCACCTACGCTTTCTAGTTTTGGAACCTCCTCTATTTTGATGTTATCAACATGCTTCTTGAGGGGCTACTGATATATATTTTGTTTTCCTTCATCCAAAGATTCATGGATCTTCCTTTTCACTTCCTTCTCTAGAATTTGGATGTTGTACAACTTATCTTATTTAGCTAGCATTGCACCAGTGTTTTTGAGTGGTTCTATAGGCCACTCAAGTCCAAATAAATCATTCAAATCTAAATCTGCATTAGAATCAGAGTCTTCCCTATCTTCTGCCTCATCTTGGATTTGGTAACAAGGATACATCAAATATTTTTCTTCAATCTTATAAAATTTATACCTTTGAAGTGCCAAATTAAGATCAGAGGTTGCATTTTTCTATGTAGTTGATTTTATTGTGTTGTTCACATCTTCTATGCACCCATGGTATAGAAAGTACTTGGGTTTCTATAGTGTATTATGAACTAAATTATTTTCATATTCAAAGATAGAAGTTTTTATGAAATCACTCTAAACTTGTTCCTAGTGTTTGGTTTCTCTCTTACGCTCCTAGTACATGTACCATGTTGTAGGTAGTGGAGCAAGTGTATAATGGAAAATGTGAACCCAATACTTGGGTGTCACACGTTCCTCATTCCAAAATTCAACACATTTATGTACATGAATCTTAGGGAACTTGTCTTCTTGAAAAAATGGCCATTTAGTGTGCATGAATTATGGTATCTAAAGTATATTAACCAAGAGTTCACAAGCATCATCCCACTCACACTGATTATCTTGATGATTTTCCCACTAGGTTGAAACAACTCCCTTCAAAGCATATTTTAGTGCACTAAACCGTTGATTGATAGTAAGAATATGGACTTGTAGACATAGAATAAAATCATTTATGTCCTCTATTACATAATATATAGGTAGTTTACATTCATGCACAAAGACCATCCTCATGGGTCAGAGTTCATGGTTGCCATAGGCTTAGTTAAGTAAACAAGTATCTAAATTACCACTAATAGATGAAGCTACTTCCTAGGGAAATGTACCTTCCCTTGTTAGTTCTATGTAATCTTACATGTGATCATCATCTTGGTATAATAAATCAACTTCTCAATAAGTGGGAGATTTTACAAACATGGAGGTGTAATCTTTAATGATAAACTAATTTACAATCAGCTACGTAGCTACTAGTTTTAGTCTCCCTTATGATGTGTTCAATTGCTAGATGAACAACGACTATAGTTTATCTTGTTTGTATAATAAATTTCATTGTGTTGCATATAGAGCATTTGGATTTTCATTAGTATTAACCTTCATCCATATAGTTTCTTATGGAAAATATGGAGAGTCTAGTTCAATAAAAATTATGTATAGTTTGTGTGCTCTATTGAGGGGAATAGCCATAACCTTATCACTTTGATGGGCCACAAGCTAGTTGTGTACTATATTGATAGTCATCTAACCATCATACACAATTTTTTCTTATCAGTGTAGGGTAATGCATTACTACAATATTGATGTCTATGACCTCAAAACATCCTCATAAAGACAAGTTTTCAAATTTGATCTTAACATCCTCTAATCTACTAATAGTCTCAAATTTTTCATAGTCATCTAAGCTCAAAGTTACTAGGCTGTAGCTAAGAGCTGGTCATCTAATTGATTCCCATGTTGATCTGGGAATCATATTTACTATTCTACCAAAATCAAAGATAGAATTTGGGATCTCGTATCCAACAACCTCAATATCAATCCATGCATCAACATCCCATGGATTTTTTATCTTGACATACCGGACTAGTTTTACTGGTCATATTGTGCACATTCCAAAAGATTATGTAATAAATTCATGATGTTATATGATATGTATTCATTGTGTAGAGTACTTAGAAGTTTTAGTATATATATTAGCATATTGACAAATCTATCTTATAGTATGATGTGCAAAATTTAACCATAAATTTACGTGTTGATTACTACAACATCACCATCAGTATTTTCTTGTTGTTGAATTTTTTTTAGCAACTATGCATCTTCATTCATAAAAAACTTTTTATAGATGGATCTAGGTATTTGTCTTGTCTAACCTTTCTGATTCCATGATCCTAAGGCATCTCAAGTGGAGGTAGTCCTTTTTCTACATGATTTTTCCATGTCATAATGTTTATAACCACATTTTCTTTAGGTTATTCACTTACCATGTTTACATTTTAGATAGATTTATCCTTCTATTTCTCTAGAATAGGTAAATATTCTATATCATGCTGATTAGAGACTCTAAAATGTGCACAATATGATTTTATCTGTATATTCATTGGGTAATTTATTTAGACATGATTGTAATCTCCACATAGATAGTATTTTAAGGGAGGATACTAATAGTTATTTCCTCTACTACCTTGGTATCCTAGTCTATAACCACCTCGACCTCCTCATCTATTAGATTGATATCCCCCATGATATCCTCCTTATGGTTACACAAAATTCCAATAATAATACTATTGATTATTATCTCCCATATTGAATTTTTGTTTCACTATTGGAGGTGTCTGAATTTGATTGTTGTGGCTACATTATGGGTGAACTCCAAGATGCTGCATATTGATATTAAGGGGATGGGGTGGTCTAACTTGGTGAAGAAGGGATCCATCCAGCTAGACCATGATGCTGGTATTGAGGTGAACTTGGTATCCATTACCTGTATTGTCTAGCTAGTCTATAGACCTGTATTGTCTAGCTAGTCCATAATGGAGAAAGGTACTAGCTAGATCCCTTATTAATCTTCAATACTCTCCTATCTAGATCCCTTATTAATTTGTACTTGTGTAAATTTTCATCAGTGACACCCTTAACTCACCATTTCATTTTATAAGTTAAAAGGTACTGTTCAGGGTTTGTAAACCCATCATAGATGGCCAAATTTAAGAATCCTCCTAATATATTCATCATAGTGAATGGTATAGATAGAGTCTTCTACACAACTATTATTTTAGGTGATTACATTTTGAGTGCTCCTTCATACATACTATTATATGCACTTCATGAATTTTCATGTGCACTCTGCTTGTTTGCACTTCCTTGTTGTTATTGTTCAACTTTACCTAATCTTATATACTTCAAAGCCTTCAACATTGATTTTTTTAATATCTATGCCCCAATATTTAACATGATATGAAAATTATTTTTCCAAATTATTCTCCTCCTACTTAGCTGGTTGAAAACTTATACTAGGATATATAAGATTGGGTTGTGGGGATGTGTACACTTTTGGTGAATAATCCTTTCCCATGATTTATTTCTCTAATATGATTGAGCCTATGATTAATCTATGACTATGTTTTATTTCTCTTTGTAATTCTTATTTTTATATCAATACCCTTTCTTGTAGATGTGCTCTACTTCTATCTTTTATCTTCTATTTTCTATCTTCTATCTTCTATCTGATCTACTCCTAAACTACTCTCATCTTCTTCTTTTCACATCTCTTCTTCTACTCGATCTTCATCTTATCATTCTTTCTGTTAGCATCTAACATAATCCTCTATCTTTGAACTTTGCTCATCATCTCACTCATCACTTTTTCACACTCAATCATCATCTAATCTACTATTCTTACTTTTATTCGTAACTACTTAGGTATTTATCTATTTGTTCCATCCATTAAATTGTCATAGTTCCCTTTCTAAATCTATAATTTTATTTTGACTCTTCTTACCTCACATCTCCATTTTGGATTTAGGCTCAAGCTCTAGTCACTCATATATCCATAATTTACCATTACATACACACATCCCCATACACCCAAAGTAACTACTCCATACTAGCTGGAGTAGGCACCATGGCCTTTTCCACCACCAACATCTTCAATAGGAGAGGTAGTCACTGTAAAAATTTTCTTCTAATTCCTTAGATGAAATGGTATTACACAAATTCAAACTCTATATAGCCTTGCACTAAGAACTTAGTAATGTTTCCATCTATAATGGTTATAGCCTAGTAGTTTATCACCCTTGTCTAATCAATTTATAGTTTCACTAACTAGTCTATCTTTTCTTTAGTCTAAGTAATGGTCTCTTAAACTCTAGGATAGAAGTAGTAGTACTCCAGTCTTATCAACCAATTAGATAGAAATTCAGGTAGTTCACATTAGAAAATTTCATATATATGTTCTTAAAATGATTTCACTCATGGTGAGACCCATCCTTTTGGATTCTTCTTCTATGAAGTTCCATATTTTCTAGTCTAACTAGGTTTCAATATCTCATTATCTTGGTAACCATCTTAGCATAACTTCCTCTAAAAGGAGTGTTTTCCTACTCACTACATCATTTTTAGTGTTTTCACTTGGATTTTCATCTTTTGAGGAGATGTATCGAATCTCCTCATCCAAGTGGCATAATTGAAACACCTCTAGGCTTTGGGTGAGCCTATGAATGAGGTGAATCTCTAGATAGGGATAGTTCCCTTGATGTTTCACTTGTAGACCATTACTACACCTAAACTTATGAGGAAAAAGGTAGAGATAAAAATGAAAGTAAACTATCCTGAAGGAGGTGATACACCAAATTAGTTTATGACTACCAACCAACTACATGTTACACATGAGAATAAGATACTAACCAAACATACACTTCTCCAATAGACATCTTCTCACATCAATGTTTTATTATGAGTTTATGGTGAATTTTTAGGTTAGGAGGACTAGACAAGAGGTTGATAATGACACTATTGAATAGGCTAACTCACTCAACATTGAAACTTCCTAGAACACTTCACATGACCTCCAAGAAGCTTTCTGATTGTAAATAGGTGAGAGAATAAGACAACATGCTAAGGAAACAAGAGTCATCACTAAGCAAGATCAATCATACAAGTAAAACACACTATTAATAGTCATGTAAGAGGTAAAAATTAGTATCCTTTATTGATCCATGGTATGAAAATGAGTAGGGCTTCACCATACTGAGTTGTAGCATGGTTTACAAAGGCCAAAATGGCTAGTTCTTATAAAAATTAAGAGAAAGAGGAGAAGAGAGAAGTAAAAAGGTCATAAATACACTTTAAATATGTGAAAATTAGTTACATGTGCATGGGAATAGGATGTGAAATGGACCTTGCAAGGTTAGAAGAGACAAGTGGCTTCCCAAGTCATGAAACTCATGAAAAGTGGCATGAAATTCCCTTTGCTGGCTCAAAAAATTACCTTCATGATTTATCCCTATTTGAACATTATAAAACTTAAGATTGGAATTAGAGGTAAGGATTTTATACATTCCTCTCCATTCATTTGTTTTAGTCCTAATCATCTGGAATATTCCCAAAATGAGTTATCACCATCCACAGTCAAAATAACTCTTCTTTCATACACACCCTACACACTTGGCCTCCAAAAAGGCACCAATTTTCCATGATTTTTTTTAAAAATTAAGTGGATTACACTTTTCAATACCCTCCATGGATTTAGAGGCATTAGGCACACTTTAAAAATTCTTCCACTTGAAGTATTCACACTTCTCACCATCATGTTCACTATGCCAGTTTTGACTAGCTGAGATGAGAGCTGTTGTTTGAAAAATAAGGATTTTTTTTGAAGTAATAGATTATGATGGAGATTTTTATAACTCTCAATATTCCCCTACATGTGATTGGCATCTTTAAACTCCTTCTAAAACCTATAAAACACAAAAAGTCAAGAAAAACTTATTTTTAACTCCATTCATATAATTTTGTATAGTTAAAAAGTATGGGAAGTAGCATAAGAGATCATCATACATAATCCAATCATAATCCTAGTTAGACTATGCCATTTTGGTCCATTAACTACTCCATTTTCTTAAACTGGTCACTAACAAGGGTTCAGGAGGGTTTAGGCATGTTTCTACTCTTAAGCTTTGTTCATGAAGCTCTAACATTGATGTTGATAAAAGATTACAATATAAAATATTTCAAGACCTTCATCAACTTAAAAAAAATTCTTATATCCCCATGCAAAACCTCCAACAAGATATGAACATCTAAACTTCTCCTATCAAGCTTGTCTTCTCCATTCCCTATAGGCTTGAAGTTGTCTTGAGACAAAAGTGGCTTTCTTTATGATTCCACTACATCCCAATAGATTTAAAATGTCTAAAATTACCTAAAAAACATGAAACAATCCATTTTAATGCTCATCTCATGTTATAATTGGAAGTGACCCTCTATTTTCCCTCTAGGCCTAAACCCTGCCTATTAGGCCCTACTATAAATCTTTTGGGTTTGGACCAGCTATTAAATTTCACCCTTATGTGATATGTTTCTTATGTTTTCTTAGGTTTATTATATAATCTCACACCTTTTTTAAGGGTCTCTTTAGCTTTTGGTCTCATCTTTTACCTTATTCTCTAAAACCTGCTAGTTTTGTTCACAAAGGAGTGCCCTTTGTATGAGATAAAATAGATGGAACTTACCATATTTGATTAGGAAAAACAAATATTTTATGTGTTTATAACATTTATATATACCTTATACATAAAATTTAAACATTTGGTCCCAATATTATATCCTCAAAAAACATTAAAAACCAAAATAGACTCCAGGGAAATACACTGTGTGCATGCTTCTACAATGTGAACTGTATGATGCATCATTATAACCTTATCCCTACTATATTTACAATATGAGGGTGTTATTCAGATATTATTATTATTATTATTATTATTATTATTATTATTATTATTATTATTATTATTATTATTATTATTATTATTATTAAGGTGTTACAACCTTCAATCATCCCTCCAAACTTCCACATATTCCTCATACTCTCTACCTAGTCAAACTAAGTGTTATTCCTTGACTATATTCTACTCTTTGGTACCATACTTGTAGGTGATGTTTGCTTAGTTAGACTTGAGACAATGTTTAAATTTTTTTTTGAAGCTTCCATAACAATTAAATAATTATTGGACTCATTTATTCTCCTTTAGATATGCACTATCAACACTGAAAGTAATACTTCCTTCTCATTGCTTGTAACAGTCAATAGTGGTTGACTTTTTGAAGCAAAATAATTGTAAATGGAATTATCTCTTTAAAGTTATGCCAAATGTTCCTTTAGATTCCTATGAAAAAATCTTAATCATAATTTATATACCATTTTATGTGTTCTCATACTCAAGCTTCTATCTTATACTATATGCTCTTGCAATCAGCTGCAGGTATTTATTCTAAAATGGTGGAACACCTATAGGTGTGTATGAGGAAAAAAACACCAATTATGATCTTATATTGATGGTTTTTTAGATCATTAATGTCACTTTAACCATTTGGAAACATTCACATATGGTGTCATAGTCTATTTTGTAACTTTGGGTGAAAGAAGGTCTCTTTCAGATCAAAATCATGTAGATGTCAATGAAGGATTTTAGTGTCTTTGTAGGCAACTTTGAGCCTTCAAACTTCTAGACTAAATTAGTGATATGATCTCAATATTTTTTAAATATATTATCCTATTTATGGCATATAATTTTAGGTCATTTTGATGCCTCAAATCCTTTATTATCCCAATTAAAAAATATCAACAAAACATTAAGGAACTCTATTTTAATGTTTTAGGGACAAGGGGCCTGAACACTATCATTTGAATATTTGATCATGGTTTTAAAATTCCATTTACCAATAAACACCTCAAATAGGTTTTAAATTATATAAAAAACATTTTTTGACTTCAATAAGAGTTTCACCTCATGATCCAACACTCCTCATGACACCTCTAACACTCTGTTAAGCCCCCTGTAGGTGGTTATGGTCATGCATAGGTAGTGGATCTTGAATGGTTCGTACTCCTTATTTTGTATATATCACACCTAAAATAAGGTATATTATTATTTAAACACATTTTAGGTCATAAAAAATGTTTTCAACCTATCTCATGTTCTTTGTATAAGTACGTCTAAATCTCTATCAATACAACCTATAGGTGAATATTTTCATGTAAATATAGTAATGTGATTTTTAGGTAGTGCACATTGCCTTGAACATTAAATGAGTTTTATGCCTATAACAACACCTCAAAATTCATATTAAAAATATTAGGGATATGAAACAAGTAATAATACCTCCCTTTCAATGTGAATTCATCCATAAGAGCATCTATAGGTACAATTTCATGGTAGACTAATTATGCAAGTGACTGTGTTGACTGGGATATTACCTCTTATACCAAGTGAAAGACTTTGAATTGATAATATATGCTATGGTAATGTATCTCTCAATATGATAATTATGGATCTATGGACATGTTAAGGGCCTTAACCCAACTTACTAAGTTGACTGTGCATGACAGTCATGGAACCAACTGACTGCATGGTGATTTGTGACTGTAACACATAGAATGTTACTTTAGAAGTGAGATTAAGAAGATAAAATAATGAAGATAACATTTATGACATTGAAATTAATCTATCACAACCTTCTAGAACCATTATGAAAACATGAAGATCTTGTAAATGATGGAAAACTCCCTATTAGCTTCAAAGAGTCTAATATGCAAACCTAAGATGATTTGTTCATAAAAACACCCTTAAACATGAAAAAAAGAATTAAGATAATATGAGAAGATAACCAAAATCCTCTGGAGTCAACATCACCAATTCTTTTGCACAAACATGCCCAAAATAGAACAAAACTTATAGGGTGCAGGAAATAGTGAGCAGAAAAAACCTAATCAACTTGTAAAGGATGGTTCATAAATCATGATTGAATAATCATAGAATTATTATTATGGAAATGGATCTATCTGAGTGTAATTTCACCTCCAAAAGGAATTTTACTAAAATTTCTCCAATTGTTTGTACTAAGCATAAACTTGCTAACCACTTCTATGTGTCTAGAAAGACAAAGAAGGAACATTATGGTTTTAGCTCAAAATTGGCACTTTCAGAGAATTTAAAACATGGAATTGAGTCTAAGGAAGATGAAGAGACATAACATGACCTTTTCCCACATGTCACCTTCCCTTATGGGCTGTATAAGTTCCAAACTCCCTCTGTTTTAGTTGGTTTCTTGAATTTTAGTTTGATAGCCTAAAATATTTAGTTGGGACTAACATTATTGATAGGGAATCTGAGTTCATGGATGTTAGAAAGGAAAATAAGACACTTGAACACATTGAAAACCATGCCACTTGCATTTATGACCCCTAAAATGACTTTAAAAGACATAAGGATAATATAACTAAGACCAAGGATAATATATCATTAAATGACATCAAAAGACCTACAATATACCTCATGACAAAGTAATAAACCTCATATAAACACCTAAAAATAATTTTTTTACCTATAAGGGTTCCAATTTGACTTGTAGGGTCAAATTTGGTCAATAGTTAGTAGAGGTTCTTGGTTCAATAAAACATGCTAAGGATGAGGATAGATAATATTTATTAGTCTATATAGGATATTACAAGGAAATCATAATTACTAGAAGCATGATATAGATGAAGTATTAATAGATTTGAAGGAACTTAAGATTAATCAAAGTTTTCTTGTAGGGTTATAGATCATTCATATTACTTTAAGATAGATTAAACCAAAAATTAAACATGGTAACACATATAAGGAATAACATAAGAAATAAGACAAGTAACTATAAAGTCTATATTGATCTTAAAAAAGGTCATCAACTTCTTCATACAAGCATACATATTTATAGTCATTACAGTTCCTAGCTATTCATATTTTTCTTCATATATTGGTTCTAGAATGAGGAGACTATTCATATTCTATCCTTTCACAAGCCAAGAGGATAGGAAAAAATACATTAGTTCTTCAAGTACTTCCCTCTTCAAGTGTTTGTCACATTCCTCCTAGATAGCTATGAAAGAGTCTTCAACATATTTCTTTTCATACATGAAGGCAGAATTACACTTATGATCACAAAAGGGAGTCCCTATAATGATTTTCTCTTATTTAAAATTTATAACCTCTTGAGGGATCTCAAGTTTTAATTCAACCATTTTAACCTGAATTTTCTTATCATGGACTACAAAATCCTTAATTTCTTTCTCCTTCTTGGTGATGCTAAGACTAGGCATCTTGTAATCAAATGACTTAGCCCAATGAGGCTGCCAAGGAGGTATGCTTTATTCAAGAAATATTTATAAATTATTATAAAATAAGTGATCTTATTTATGTTACCACACCATAGTTCCATCAAGGCAAAGAGTGATAGGGTGAGGGAAAGATGAACTAGTTGGTGGAGGTGGAACATATAACTCAAAATCATATTGAGAGTGAAATGTAGGGGATTCTTTTGGAAGCTCTTGAGGAAGAGGAGGCAAACCTTGGGATAAAATATATTTATTTTCTTCCTTAAATTTTATAATATCTTCATTTAAATCTGATTTATCTTGATCAATCTCTTGAATAAGGTTATATGGGGTGTGTTTAGGCATATGATCTTCTTTGGGCTGTAAACCTTCCATCACACCTTGAATTAGCAATTTCATCCTTGACTCTAACACTTAAATTGACTTGGATAAGTTCTCTTGGAAAATTATTTATTTAATATCATAGGAATCTTCATGAGGATGAGGAGTACAAGAGGGTTGACATGGATAAAAAGAGGTCTCTTGAGGAAGGGTGGGAGGGACTTGCATAGGATCAAACTCTTTCTCAACCTCATACTCTTCATTTAGGATTTTATCCTCTTTCTTTCCCCATGATTCCACTATCTTATTCCATCTTAGGATGTTAGGATTAGGAGTCTCTTCTTGAGGTGGTGATGAAATTTTAGGAGTGGATGAAGTGTTTAATAAGCTTGGAATCTCCTTAGCCTTAGATTCTCCACCTTGTCTCCAACTTGAGATTTCATATCTAGAGGTCACTTCTTGAGGTGGGGATGAAATTGGAGAGGGAAATAGGGGATTAAATTCCACTTAATTTTTTGATTATATGGAATACTACATCTGATTATTATCCAACTCAATTTGCCTATCAATATATTCTTCAAAAATAAGATCTCTCTCTTCCAGCTAATCGGGAAAAAGATGACTTTGACAAGCTTGATTGGGCTCAAGAGTAGGAGTCAAGTAGGAATGATAATAATCTGGGGAGGTGGATATGAGGGATAATAAAATTGGTAAGGTTATTCCTGATAAACTCTTAGCTTATCTTCCAATGATGAAATCAAGCCACCTAAATCTAGCATCTCACTTATGAGCCTTTGCTAATTGGCTCTCTCAATAGGTGCCCAATATATTTTAACCAAGTCTAATGAATATATCACATTATGAATGAAATGACTAGGGAAATTTTTACCATGTCCCCTTAGTGTTTCAATATCCAACATGTAATTTTCATATCCCAAGAGTGTTTTCTTTAAAGTTGTAATGGACTGATTAGAGGAGTGACTAGGTTGGGTAGGAGGAACAAGATATTGAAGAGGCTAGTTATAATATTGATACAAATCATAATAAGGTTAAAAATAGTCATATTGGTGCTGGTAAGAATCATATTATAACTATTAAGGATCATGACAAGGTTGATAGGGAATTCCATAAGCTTGATAAACCTCACTGACTTGTGTAAAATAATACTCAAAACCAAATTTAGCCATGAAACTTAATTAGGAAGAAAGAAAATAATGAATGATTATCAACAATATTCAAAAGGAATACCTAGGCTATTTGACCATCTTATTTAATCTCAAATTCATCATTGATGTTTAGATAGATACTTCTAAAGGCTAATGTGTTGAAAATAACACCAAAAATCTTTCAACTTCATGAATTAAGAGTCCCACTGAGTGTACCAAAAAATATTTTAACTTGTATATGAACCCTTTGAGGACATGTATCAACTTTCCTCATCTAAGTGGCATAATTGAAATACCTTTAGGCTATGGGTGAGCCTAAGAATGAGGTGAATCTTTAGATAGGGCTAGCTCCCTTGATGTATCACTTGTAGACCACTACTGCACCTAAACTTGTGAGGGAAAAGGGGAAGAGAAAATTGAAAGTAAACTATCATGAAGGAGGTGATACACCAAACTAGTTGATGACTACCAATTGGCTGCATGTTACACATGAGAATAAGGGACTAACCAAACATACACTTCTCCAATTTGCATCTTCTCACATTAATATTTCTTTATGAGGTTATGGTGAATGTTTAGGATAAGAGGAATAAACAAGAGGTATGAAATGACACTATTGAATATCCTAACTCACTTAACATTGACACTTCCTAGAACACTTCACATGACCTACAAGAAGAATCTTTCTAACTGTAAAGAGGTGAGAGAATGAGACAACATGCTAAGGAAACAAGAGTCATCACTAAATAATATAAATAATTCAAGTAAAACATAGTATTAATAATCATTAAAGGGTTAAAAATTAGTAGTATTTATTGATCCATGGTATGCAAATGAGTATGGCTTCACCATACTAGGGTGGAGCATAGTTTATAAAGGTCAAAAAGGCTAGTTCTTATAAAACATGAGAGAGAGAGAGAGAGAGAGAGGAGAAGAGAGAAGCCCAAAGGTCACAAGGACACTTGTAAAGATGATAAAATTAGTTACATGTGCATGGGAAGAGGATATTAAATGGACCATGTAAGGTTATAAGAGACAAGTGGCTTCTCAAGTCATGAAACTCATGAAAAGTGGCATGAAATTCCCTTTGCTAGCTCAAAAAACTGCCTTCATGATTTAGCCCTATTTAAACATCCCAAAGCTAATTAGGGATATGCATGATGATTGGAATTATAGGAAAAGATGTAAGACATTCCTCTCCATGCATTGGTTGTAGTCCTGGTCATCTAGAATATTCTTGAAATGAGCTATCATCATCTATAATTAGAATAAATGTTCTTTCATACAACCTACACACTTAGCCTCTAAAAATGCATCAAGTTTCCATGTAAATTCATATAATGGAGTGGATGACACTTTTAAATACCCTCCATGGCCTTAAAGGCATCAGGCACACTTAAAAAATTCTTCCATTTAAATTTTTCACACTTATCACCATCATGTTCACTATGCCAGTTTCAACTCACTGAGATGAGAGCTATTGTTTGAGAACTTAAGATTTTTTATAAATAAATAAATTATAATGGGGAGTTATCTTAATTCTCAATCTTCCTCTCCATGTCATTGGCATCTTTAGACTCATAGAACCTACAAAACACATAAAAAACTCAAGAAAACCATATTTTTTACTCCAACTATATAATTATATATAATTCAAAAGTATGGGGAGTAGCTTGAGAGAGTATTCTATAGAATCCAATCATCATCCTGGGCAAACTATGCCATTTGGGTGCACTAATGGATCTATTCTATCAAATTGGTCACTAATAGGGGTTTAGGTCTATTTCTACTCTTAAGCTTTGTTCATGAAGCTCTGACATTGAAGTTTATAAAAAAATACACTATAACATAGTTCAAGACCTTCATAAAATTCCCTAAACTCATTATATCCCCATGCACAACCTCCAAGAAGATGTGAGTATCTAAACTTCTCCTATCGAGCTTGTCTTCTCTATTCCCTATAGGTTTGAAGTTGTCTTGAGCCAAAAGTGGATTTATTTGTGCTTCCCATACATACCAATAACTTGAATTTTTTTAAAATTACCTCAAAATAATGACACAATCCATTTTAATTCTCATCTCATGTTACAATTAGAAGTGACCCTCCATTTGGCCTCTAGGCCTAAACCCTGCTTATTAGGCCTGACTGCAAATATTGTGGGTTTGGATCACATATTAAATTTAACCCTTTTATGATATGTTTATTATGTTTTATTAGGTGTATTACAACCTATCATACCTTTTTCAAGGGTCTATTTATCTTTTTGTCTCATATTTTACCTTATTTTCCTAAACCTTTTAGTTTTATTCACAAGGGAGTACCCTCTATCTGAAATAAAATAGAGGGAAATTACCCAATTTTATTAGAAAAATAAAATATTATAGGTGTTTATCCTAGTTTTATAGACATTATACACAAAATTTAAACATATGGTCCCAATATTAGATCATCCAAAATCATTAAAAACCAAAATAGACTGTGGGGAAAGACACTATGTACAGGGTTCTACTATGTGAATTGTATGATGCATCATTAGAACCTTATCCATACTATATATACACTATTATGGTGTTATTAGGCTATTATTATTATTAAGGTGTTTTAAAATTAAATAATCCCTCCAAAATTCCACATATTCCTCATACTCTCTACTTGGTTAAACTGAGTGTTATTCCTTGAACGTGTTCTGCTTTTTGGCACCATACCTATAGGTGATGTTTACTTAGCTAGACTTGAAAAAATGTTTAAAACCTTTCATAAATCTTCCATGACATTTAAAAATTATTTTTCTTATTTATTCTCCTTTATCTATGCACTATCAACACTGCAAGTAATACTTCCTGCTCACTACTTGTAATAGTCAAAAGTGGTTGACTTTTTGAAGCAAAAGACTTATAGATGGTATTATCTCTTGAAATTTATGCCATATGTTCCTTGGGATTAATTTTATAAAATTTGAATAATCCTTAATAAACCATTGTAGGTTTTCTCATACTCAAGCTTTTATCTTTTATTGTATGCTCCTATAGTTAGTTGTAGGTGTGTATTCTTAAATGGTGGACCACCTGTAGGTTTGTATGAGGAACAAAACACCACATATCATATCATATTTATGATATTTTAGATCATGATTATAAATTTCAGCATTTTAAAACATTCACATATGGTGGACTATTCTAGTTTACAACTTTGGGTGAAAGAAGGTATCTTTCGGATCAAAATCCTGTAGATGTCAACAAAGGTTTTTAGTGTCTTTGTAGGTAACTTTGAGCCTTAAAACTTCCAACCTCCATTAGTGATCTACCCCAAATATTTTGTATATCTCTTTTACTATGTAGGGGATATAAGGATATGTCATTTGGATGCATCAATCCTTTAGTACCCCTATTAAAAAATATTAACAAAACATCAAGGAACTTTATTTTCATGTTTTAGGGACAAGGGGCATGAACACTATCATTTCAATATTTGATCATGGTTTTAAAATTAAATTTAATAATCCACACCTAAAATAGGTCTTAAATTCTATAAAAAACATGTTATGAATTCAAGTGGACTTTAACCTCATGATTCAACACTCCTCATGACACCTCTGACTCTCTATTAAGCCACCTGTAGGTGGTTATGGTCATGTATAGGTAGTGGATCTTGAATGGTTATTACTCCTTATTTTGTCAATATCACACCTAAAATAAGGTATTATATAGTTTTAAAACATTATTTGCCATCAATTTTTTTCAACCTATCTCATGTTCTCCATACAAGTACCTCTAAATCTCTGCCAATGTCACATGTAGGTGGATGTTCTCATGTATATGTAGTAATGTGAGTTTTAGGCAGTGTACATTGCCTTGACCATTAAATTATTTTTATGCCTATCCTAACACCTAAAAATTAATCTTCACACTATAAATGATATGACACAAGTATCAATACCTCCCTTTCAATGTGAATTCATCTATGAGAGCACATGTAGGTGTAATTTCATGAAAGACTAAGTATGTAGGTGACTGTGTTGATTGGGATGGCCCCTCTTCTACCAAGTGAAAGGATTTTAATTTATTATATATAATATGTGATTTTTTTCAATACATAAAGACCATAATTAGGTCTCCATAGACGTGTTGAAAGCCTTAACACAACTCACTAAGTTGACTGTGCATGACAATCATGGAACCAACTGACTGCATGGTGATTTGTGACTACAACTCATAGAATGTTTCTTTATAAGTGATATTGAGAGGAAAAATGAATCAAGAGAAAATTTATGAAATTTAAATGAATCTATCACAACCTTCTAAAACCATTATCAAAACATGAAGATCTTGTAAATGATGGAAAATTTCCTGTTAGCTTCAAAGAGACCAATCTACAAACCTAAGATGATTTTTTCATCAAAACACCTTGAAACATGAAAATAAGAATGAATATAATATGATAAGATATAAAAAATCCTGTATATTCAACATTACCAAATGGTTTTAATGGACTTATCCAAAATAGAACAAAACCTATAGGGTATACGAAATAGTGAGCAAAAAAAACATAGTCAGCTTGTAAAGGATGGTTCATAAAGCATGGTTGATGAATCCTAGAAATATTATTATGGAAATGGATCTATCTAATTTTATTTTCACCTACCAAATGTTTTTAAACTAAAACTTCTCTATCTATCCATACCAAGCAGAAACCTGTTGACCACTTCAGTGTGTCTAGAAAGGCAAAGAAGGAGCGTAATAGTTTTAGGTCAAAAATGGTACTTTCAAATCATTTAAAATGTGGAATTGAGTATAAGTAATATGAAGAGACATTATATGACCTTCTCCCATGTGTCACCTTCCCTCATGGGCTGTACAAGTGCCAAACTCCCTCTTTTTTAGTTGGTTTCTTGAATTTTAGTTATATAACTTGCAAGATTTAGATGGGACTGACATTCCTGATAGGGAATCTGACTTATTGGACATTTGAAATGAAAATAAGACACTTGGACAATTTAAAAACCATGACAATTGCATTTATGACCCCTAAAATGACTTTAAAAGACATAAGGATAATATAACTAAGACCAAGGCTAATATAACATTAAATGACATCAAAAGACCTATAATACACCCCATGACAAAATATTAAACCCCCTATAAGGACCTAAAAATCAAGTTTTTACCTATATGGGTCCTAATTTGATTTACAAGGTCAAATTTGGTCAATAGTTAGTAGAGGTTCCTGGTTCAATAAAACATGCCAAGGATGACGATAACTAAGATTTATTATTCTACACAGAATAGTACAGGGAAATCATAATTACTAGAAGCATGATATAGATGAAGTATTAAGAGATTTGAAGGAACTTAAGATTAATCAAAATTTTCTTGTAGGGTTATAAATCATTCATATTAATTTAAGATAGAATAAACCAAACATTAAACATGGTAAAACATAGAAGGAATAACATAAGAAATAAGATAGGTAACCATAAAGACTATATTGATCTTAGAAAAGGTCATCAAATTCTTCATACAAGCATGGATATTTATAGTCTCTACAGTTCCTAACTATTCATATTCTTCTTCATACATTAGTGCCAAAATGAAGAGACTATTCATATTCTATCCTTTCACAAGCCAAGAGGATAGGACAAAGTACATTAGCTGAAAACTTCATATATAACACATGAATATTCAAAGAATATCCTATGCATCTTTCTTATATTCTCACAACACATTCCAATATTTGTCCTGCTAGGCTCTGTGAAAATAACAACAATACGTATATGTTGTTATAGGCCACTGGTTAGCATGCAACAAATAATTACATGAAATGGGCCTTGGGGTCATCTTTACCCTTGTATTTTTCAAACTTTGGTGGTTCTTACCCTAGATGAAATGTGTCTAAAATTACTCCATATTGAAAGGGTAAGAAAACATGTTATCCAACATTTTTTGGTTTGTTTCCCAGCGTGGATGAGGGCAATTGCATCCTTCATTTAATGTAGTCCCTGTGCAAGGAAACTAGTGAGATCATTGGCTTAAGGTTAAGATTATGTGGTCACAAGTGGATTACTTTAATTAGGGTATGATGGAGGCAATTATTGTGGAATTTTGGATTGACTAAGGAATGGATCAAGAATATGCACGTACATATTAGGGTATGATTATTGAAATTATATGTACTGCAATATAATATTCTAGTTGGGATTGTGTATATAAGCATGATGTTGGGAATACTATGGTTGAGATGGAGGAATATGGCCATATTGTGCCTATTTAGGTTACATAGGGACATGATTCCAACAATTTATACCTTTTTAATTGAGGGGAATGTGTGAAAAATACCCTATCATTAAACTTGTGGCAAATTTTACATGAAAGGCAATTATTGCCTAATAGGTACTTAGGGAACATTAGAACCTCTTGGTTGCATGAATCCCTATTAAGAAGTAGATGTATGCTATAAATTATGTATTTATCATTGAATAATACTTATATGTTGTTTATTAGACATCATATGGTTTTGGATTGGCATGTTAGTCTGCAATTAAAGAGGTATGTTCACTACTACCTGACGAGGTGGAACATTAGTTGGCCCCTGTTGAGGTAAAACTATGTTTTACCTCTATTTCATGGTTACATTGGATGGTGTCTATTGTTGTGGAATATTATTCCTCACTTGTAAGGGTGGAGTAAGATTCATCACATTTTATTGTGGCATGGCACTAGTCATTGGTTGACTACTTAGTCCTTGATGTTGGGTGCTTGAAGAAGTAGCTGGTTGAGGATTAGAGGTAGCTGGCTGAGGATGGGAAGTATAAGATCCTACTCCCTAAGTTTGAAAATAACTCATGGTGTTATTTAAAGTCATATTTTGTTGTTGACTATTTATTTGTGCACTAACACCACTTTAGTTTAAATTGGATGTTACTTGCATATTATCTACTATGTTCAGCTCATTGTTCTACATAGAAGTAGAAGACACTTCATCGATAGTTGGGATACTTAACATATTTTTTTCTGAGGTGATTTACGTAATTGGGTCTAAACCCTAATTTTATTACCATGTTATCTTAATTAGGACTCTTGTTGAAGGAAATAACTTAATTAGAGGAACGCTTGACATGGTTATATTATTAAAGTTACGTGCTAGGTTTTGATATACTTGGTATATTATATAAATTTTAATGAAGTGGTCCTCCATGAGGTCCCTTTATGTGACATACATATGAGGATATTGATATATCATCAACACAATGACATTAGGGTTGCTAGTAGAAGCATGTTCATTGTTTTGATTGTAAGACATTTTTATAAGGCCCTTTTACTAGATTTGGCAATTTTTCATGGGGAAATTCTATCAGTAACTTAGCCCCTACATCTATGGCTCTATTATCATAAGCTAAAAAAATTGTAACATAATAAGGTTGATATTAGAGTTATTTCACAATTAAAGGTACACTATCCAAATATTGGACTGTCTGTTCTTGGTCCTGTTCCACGTAGGGAGGCGTGCTAACCAAATAATTGGCCAAGGATCTTGACTTTGTTCCCTTGGTTGAACATTCTAAGATGGATAAGAATCCATCTCCCAAACAACATCATATTTATAAGGGTCTTTAACAAAGTCCTCTTGCATGAAAACATTTCCATATCTTATATTATACATGGCTCCACTATGTGCATAGTGAGACATGGTGAAATCTATGGTAAATGTTTTATGACAAGAGGTGTTAGAGTTGTACAAACTCTAAAAAGGTTATGTCTAAAAGGATAAAAGTTTCAAACTAGGTATAACTTGGTCAAAGGAATGGAGTTTTATATCCAACAAAGTCTATGCTAAGACTTGGTAAAAATAGTATAATGTCAAATGTCTAATGTTAAATGTCTCACACAAACAAGGTCAAGTAAAATGAACTAAAAAAAGATGCCAAACTATAGGTCCAAAGATGTTCCAAATAGGTCTAAACTAGGAAAGGTAAAATTTGATAGGTATTTTAGCCAAATGTAATGTTAAAATTTAGGATCAAACAAGGCACGTGCTAGGACTCTTGGCCAAACATTATGATAAAATATAGAATTGAAACAAATGGATGATTTTAATATAACAAACTTGAAACACTTTGGCATAAACAAGACATTAGATTATAGACATAAACATGATCAAATTGGAATAAGTAACTAAACAAAAGGCACTTGAAGATGGACTAATTTTCTCAAATAAGGGAACAAACAATATAATTTTCAAATTTTCGGTAAAAAATTAACATAAGTTATGAAACCCAAAAGAGAAATATCTATGTATCATCCCTTGTGAGATGAGACCTAAAAAAAAATCAATCAATATTTGAATCTAAACTTTTCAAAGTTAATTAAAAAATCAACTTAAGAAAACTTAGGCTTTAATGACCAACAATCTAGGAAAATTTGAACAACATAACGATACTAAAACAAAGATCCCACAAGACACATGTGATTGGTTTTGAATAATGGGAACTTTGACACAAGATAAGACACATCTATGAAATAATTTAGATAGTGTAATGGAGCTATCACTCTCAAAATTTGTAAAATGTTTTGTTTTAAAGACTTATAAGGCTCAAAAATTGAATTTATTTTGGCATCGTAAAGTTACATGTCTCAATCAAGTGATATACTCAACATTTGTGACAAAAAAAGTATAAGTTAAAGCACAGTGTCAAATAGATGGCATAACACCTCCTCAAACAACAAAGTAGTGTAGACAAACAAGCTCTTTTTTGACATGGTTTTAACAAACAAAGTTTTAGACTCAAAACACCAAGCAATAAAGGGAAAAAAACTAAATACAACTAAGTATATTATCTTAGATCCTAACAAGCTATGGTAAGTGGGGTTGACTAAAACTTACAATTTACGACTGTCTAGATTGATCCCAAGGGTGGCTAACATAAGAGAAGAATCACATCAATTGAGTTCATACCAATCAAATTAATATGCAAGGGTATATTATTTTGTATAATGATTCCATCCATGGACTACTTAGTAGAATCCCCTGGTTGATCAAACCGAAATCAGGTCTTCATTACGAAATGAGAGATTAGTCACTCAACCCTTTGACTCTAGCAGTATGCATACCCTAATTTATATTCCCCATCATAGAGTGGTGTTGAAACACTACTAGGGGATGAAGCTCCGAGATAATGCTTCCATAAAGAACTTATGAAGAGGCAATGATACCCCCTTCATAAGCCAAATTGCATTAAATAAATGACTAAGTGGAAAGACTTTAGGGTTGCTTTTAGATCACCCAAACCATGTGGGTTTTGGGAAGAGCCTATACAACTTTCTTTCAATGCCCTATACTAGGCACAAATTCAAGTGAAAAGGCACTTTCGGTCACCTGAGTCATCTATAGGGGGTGGGGGGAGAGCATACATGCACTATTCATTTTGTAAAAATAAATAAGCAAGTTCAAACAAAATTTTTCAATGAATAACGATTGAAGTAAGTGTTTTTTTTAGGCACCAAATTGAAATATGTGATGAAGTTCTTTACTTGGCCCCTTATCTTAAGTGTGAAAATTTAAAATAAATTGCAAAAAAAAATTAAGCAAAACCATCTATGTTTATTTTAAACCCAAAACCTAAATGGTCAAGATTTTGCCTAATTCATTTTTAAACACTGAAATAAAGTGTTCAAGTTTTAAGAATTCATTTTAAGAACTAAAAATGAAGTGTTTTTAAGACTTAGCCATTCTGATTTCTTTTAATCACTAAAGATCAAATGTTCAAGTTTTAACAAATTCATTTTAATATCAAAATGAAGTGCGAATGACTTAGCTAATTCTTTTTAAACACCCAAAACAAAATGTTTAGTATCCTAAACTTGTAAATTTGTGTTCCAATCATGCCTTGGACCTATAAGGGTTAGATAGTCTCCTTATACTTTGAATAACTTTTAATGGTGAGAAAATAAACTTTCACAAAGTATCTCTTGAGTTTTTATTTTAAAAACATAGTGACCATGATCATTCAAAACTAACTAATCCCAGTTACTAAGTGACTGATGCCAATTGGTCTCATAGAGAACTGACGTTGGTTGGTAATAATAAATTTTAATTGACAATGACTGAGATTAATTTCCTATGAATCTGAAGCAAAACCAACACAAGATGAAAACATTAGGGTAGTCCAAAATATGATAAAATATTGTTAAAACCTGTAACATCGAGATTGGACATAGAGTATAAAATCTAATGAAACTAAGAAATCATAAAAGGGAATGATGAAAAGATTCAAAATGAAATATTTATAAAATGTGTTTCACCCTACATACTAATCGATGATGGTCACACATAACCAAGCTCGATTAGGTGAAACTGATGATAGTTTAGTATAGCTAATGTTGATTATACCTGATTGATGTTGGTCTCTATGTAGATCCGAGTAATTCAAGAATTAAAAATATGGAAAAATCATAGATTAAACTACAAATTTCATGATATTCAGGCATTCTTTTGTCAATTTTTGAGTTACATATTTATCTCTTTGGTATGTGGGGTGCTCAATGTCCCACTGGGCATGCTATTTATGATCATAGAATCCAATAAGGGTGGTTAGATCATGTTTTAGAACAAGTAAGAAAAATTGAGTAAAAACACACTAACATGCATAAAACTTACTTGCCTAGATCATAGGGGGGAGCATAGTGAACAAACAACAAATGATAAAGCTCAACTAAAATGCCAAAAACTTAAAAATTCCTTGCCTTCCTTGAATGCTCCAAGTGATGTGTTCATTTGGCTTGTTCGTTTTGTGATCAAAGAGTCTTTGGTAAATGAATTTGTGTGGCTCTTTCTCTCCTTATCACTATTTTTGCTTTCGGCTTGGGATTTTGGCATTATAACACTATAGCTTTTAATCATGCACCAAATCCTACTTTATAACTTTACTATGCTCAAGATCTCTAAATGAAAGAGGTCTAGGCTTGTATTTATAGGTTTAAAAACTAACCCTAACCCAAGGTCAGTTAGAGTGTAGTTAGAGCTTGGAATGGGTTAAAACCTAACCCTAGTGAGTTAATTAACCTCAGTAGAGTTAAAAGGTGTCAAAACTTCATAATTATAAATGAATATGCATGTTTGAGATATTTTAAGATATTTGACAACTCACAAAAAGGTAATTATGAATTTCTAGGATATTCTTTGATTTTTGACTTTCCTTTTTAATAATTCATTAATTGCTCATGGATGATTAAATTAAACATTTAATTAGGTTTTGCATTTTAATTAATTCCATTTTGAATTTTTAGAATTTTTTAATATTTAAATTATTTATATGTGTGCATTTACCTCATTTAATTGGTTTATAGGCCAAATTATCTTTTATGAAGCCAAATTTGAGATGTTTAGTGATTCTTAGGCTTAATTTATAAAGGTTGTTAAGAATCAATCTAAAGTCTAGTATGAAATCCATTGGTAGCCAATTTTAGGTGTCTACAAGTGACACCTCAAAAGGCTATAATGAACTCAAATAATGTTAATTCTTTAACACTCCTCCTTAATCTTAATTTGGAGTTACAAAAGTAAAGAAAATCTTTCAAAAAATAAAGGAGTTGAAACTACATAATACGTCCCCTTAATAAAACCTTCCTTCAAGAGGAATTACAATAGATTGGGAAAGAAAGAAGAAGAGAAGGTTCTGCTAAAATTCATAGGGAAGAAAGTGTGATCACCAAGAATATACAAGAATCCTCTTCAGAGAATGTGGTTGATTTGCAATAGAACAAATACCAACAAGGAGTAACGATCCAAAAACTCGTAAAACAAACACACTAACACCAATATTTCAATTTAAGAAACCAATATGCCAAAAATTTGATTTATATACATAATATAATAAAAGTATATGTATAATTTAGGAAAATTTGAGCTAAATAAAACTTCCATCATATAGTGTGAAAGCCTACAAAAAAAGAAGTTAGGCCAAAAAGATATAAATAAAGCATATATATTTTTCAATAAAAAGTAAGAAATGAAAAAAATATGATTTAGTTTAATCAAATTGGAGATAAAGAAGATGTGTTGAGAAGAAATCGAGAAAGCTTCACATAAAAACACATCAAAGTCTCTAGAAAATACATAATTTTTAAGAATCCAAAATGGTTTTAATTTATAATCAGGAGATTTAGTCATTTTATAATAATGCAAAGTGTCATGAGTGGCTTTTATACAAGATTTTCATGGATGTAATTTATAACATTTAGAGATACAATACTCGTGTTTTCTAAAATGTGCACAAGGTTTATAATTTTTAACCTTAGAGTGTGCATTAAAAGAATTATAATAAAAAAGAATTACATTATAAGTCCTTCAATGTGGAAGACAATATGATTCCAAATTTTCTTTAAAACTATTGAAATCATTAATACTAAGACCTTTACAATTTGTATTAAGTTTATGTAAAATAGGTTTAAGAATACAATCTTCACACTTACCAAGTGCATCACCTGAATAACCCATACTGTGCATGATTTTTACGTTGGGATTGGTAGAAGAAATGTTTAAATGTGTTTTAGTTGCTTGAGTAGGATAATAAGTTTCAACATTAGAACCTGTATTATGTGCAAAAGACTCAAATTGGTCATTTGAAACATCAAACGAAGATTGTATTTTCACCATTTGGTTTTGAAAAGTATTTTAAAGTGAAATAACTAAACTATGCAAGGTAGTAATACAGTCATTTTGACATTGAATTTCAAATTTATTTATTTTTCAAATCAATTTGATGTGAATCATGTTTAAATGATTAAAAAATGGCAAGTTTCAATGTCATAAAAACAAGATAAAAAAAAAAATAATGCTTAAAAAATGATCTTGCACAAGATGTAATTAACATGTAAATGTAAGTCCACACCAAAAAACCAAGTAAAATTGCATTAAAGTTAATCAACAATTTTTTGTAATTTAAAGCATTAAAAAAACATTAATACACAAATCTTTTTTTTTAAATAAGCCTTTAAATTTCCATAAATACCAAAAAAATCTTACGAAAAAAATAATTCCACATAGAAACTAAATTTAAACCTTTGATTTTAATTGGATTAAAAAAGGGAAAAAACCTTTTTGAATTTGAAAAAGGTTTAAATTAATTTTAAAAGTCTTTGTTTTTTTAATAAAAAAATCTTGTTTAAATCATAATGACTTACCAATTTTTTTTAATGGTTTGAAAACCCAAAAAAATATGAATAATTCAAATCTAAAAAAAAAATTATTTATCCTTTTTTCCACTGAAAGTAGCAGGTGAGATACCAAGGTGAAAACACTTAAATGGCCATGTTTTTGAAAAAATCTCCAATAATTTTTTGATGATATATCCAAAAATATAATATGGGTTTTCATGAAATTTAGATAGATTATTTTTAATTTAAAGATGAAAAACCCCAAAACATTCAGAAATAAATAATATACCCATCAAAAGTTATGTCTAATTTAATACGATGGGTTTTTAATGTGATGATTTTTTCAAAAAAATACATTTAAAATTCCAAAAACCTGATTTAAAGGTACTTATTAATAGCATATGAGATTTTAAGGATATGTTATATGATTCAAACCAACATCAAATTTTAAAACTATAATATGACACCAAAAAAAATACCAAAAAAATAATGGATTAGAAAAACATTTTGCTTCTTTTTCATCCACGAATCAGCATATACTCAAAAGATTTAAATATTAAAATAAACCATAGCTTTTATACCATATTAGGATTTATTCCAAGCTTAACATTAAATAACATTAAAAGTGAATAAATGAATCATGATTAAATAATAATACCTCAAGAAATAATAAAGCCATAAGATTGAGACAAGAGTTGACAAGTGGAGAAAATGTCAAACATAAAAAAAATCAACAATCTATTAGAAACTTTGTAATAATAAATCTCCAAATACATAAAATTATAAGATAAGAGAGAGAGAACGAGAGATAAATAATGGATTTAATCTAAAGATCATCTGAAGGGTGTAAGAGGAAGAAACTATAAAAAGGTTTTAGATTTATAAAAGGCAAGAAGACAAGATGAGAAAAGCTCAATAAATAGAGCTAGGAAGAATAAAAAAGTACATATGTAAGTTTTAACATGTGTGTAAATTGTCATAATCCTCTTACAAGTGAATAGTATGTGTGTGTTATGTGGGGGGAGAGGAGTTATATGTAAGTAAATATAAATATAATAAGTGGACTAAAGAGGTGAGTGACATCCCAAAAGGATAAAATATAGAATACCTATAAATACAATAAATACACACACAAATAAGACTTAGAATAAACCTAAAAACCTATAGTGAACCCAAATAAGATTAATTCTCTCACATACACACATGATTATACTTGTTTTCAAATGAGCAAATGCTTAGCTCCTCACCATTTGAGTGACTATGTGGAAAATAGGTTAGTGGGATCATAGTGTCGAGCTGTCCCAAAGACCTTTTTATCAATGGACAATACCTACATAGTCAATACTATGAAGAGGGCCTCAGAATTATGTATCTATCTCCAATGTTTTAACTTATGTGTGAACAAATATGGAATTTGTGATAAGTAAAGACATGAAATGACCTAGATTGTAACTTAGAAAATATAGCTCATGGATTTATATTTGAATGTTTTAGACTTATGGAGCTACTACTCATATGACTAATATGGAAATAGGAATGAATAGGATAGGTTTTCTTATCTGAATGCTCGATTGAGTGCTTATTGGTATATTACCTTGTGAGTTGTATGTTATTTATAAGTGAGGAATGAATGGGAGATAATCTTACACACACACACACACACACACACACACACACACACACACACACACACACACACACACACACACACACACACACACACACAACTTCCTTTTAGAAATATCTCACATTAAAGAAATTAGGCTTACCTTTTAGATACATTTGTTTTTAAAATTGGATGAATTTTAGACATTGGACACTTTGTAGGAAAATTGAATAGTTGCATCGATACAGGTTTTTGCCTAGGATGTAAGTGTCTAGAAAACTAGAAAATAAGTACAAGTCCAAAACTACTAGTAAAGGATAATAAAGTTTAAATATTTTTTGCATAGTATATAAGACCCAATCATTAAAATAATAATGGTTAGAATAAGGTATAAGCAATTAGGAATAAATAGATAGTGAACATGGGTCTTTTGGTAGGTCTAGAATTGAAAGGTACATCAATGATAGGTATTTGATAAGTGTAAAAATATGAGGTATAATATAAATCAGATTTTAGTATCTACACCCCTACACCATCTCCATGATATTTATATTCAAAGTGAGGAGATCTGCCTTTGCCTCCCCTATCTAGAACTCCTTATTTATACATTTATCCTAGACTTCATCTTACTTCTAGTTGATTTCAACACATCTTGTTGATAGTTCCATGATTTTCACTACCATAATCATCAATTAGACTTTGGTCATTCCTCTTAGGTCTCCTAAACACATTTATAAAAAACATACCTTGTTTAAATAATATTCCCTTATTATATGTTTATGTTATCCATGATTCCATCAAGAAAATTGAACTTCACATCATCTAATAGTTTAGTAAAATTTTAATTAGATGAGTTGCTTTGTCAATTATCCATTGGCCATTAAAAAAATATTTAAAATTCCACCTATTTCAGTCATTGTTCATTGTTCATTTTATAAATTATTATTCTAATATCTTTATTGTAATCTTCATTTTCATTAACTCTTCTATAGATTTTGCATCATATCTGATAGGATACTCATTGCTTGTGGAATCCTAAAAATCTTCCAATAATTATTTTATATGGTCTCATGCATAACTTTCTCATCATCCCTCTAGGTATCTAAGTCACTCTCCACATTTATGGCCATTACATCCTTTTTCAAACTATATTACATATTTATAGCTACTTCATCCCATTACATGACATCCTTAACTCGTTACCTTGTAGCTCCATCCACCTCCGAATATATTATAGGTATCTAGTTGGCTTGAGTTGTAATCAGTATGCTAAATCTCTAAAGTTTAGTGCCATGACTTAGCTTGGCTACACCTTTCCTTGACTCAAATTGTGATGATTTTTAACATTCCCATATGTCCTAATATATTCATTTATTCCCCTTGTAGTAGTCTTTGTAGGTGCACTCATCTACCTTACTGGAAACTCTCTTCAAATGAACCTTTGCCTTTGTATAAAATCCCCTTAGAGTTTTTTAATACCATTTATCCATCATATTATGATGATAGGGAATAGTTTTCATGGGTTTCATTCCCATCACTTTCTCCTTACCTATACCTTCCACATTAGGTAATTTCCCCATGATACAAAAAATCTCAAGTGATATATATTCATTTCATGTGAACCATCTAGTCAATGACATTACGATTATTATCTATTTGATAGAGATATTTACTAGAATGTCCTCAAGCCTTCACTTTCTTGATTTAAATTCATAGGAATTTTTTTTCTTCTATCCATCCACAACCATATACATTGATTTATATTTCTCACATCATCATTTGAATCATCATAAGTGTCCCTCACACTTATTCATCCTCCAAATAATGCTAAATTCAATAATATTAGATCACCCACTAGCTCTGTATGCACCTCTATGCAATTCATTCCTATAAAGTAGTCCAAAAATTACTCAAAATAGTTAGTAATTACCACAAAAGGAAACTTTTCCCAAGCCAAAAATGTTCCACCTCCACCAATATGCCTTGTCAAGGTGTAGTTCTCCATCACATTAAACATCAAAAATACTTTACATGCCAAAAGAATATGTCGAGGGATCTTATACGCATCTTAAAATGTCACTCTCACCTATTCATATAATATTTCCATCATTTTTTGGTAATTTTTTGTATAAAATATCTGTTCATATCTATAACTATGTAACCTCCTTTCATCAATAATATTAAGTTACTCAACTATGTCAATTCATTCTCCTTAGGATCTCTAAACTTATGAAGTAGGATCATGATTAAGAAAGTGCCATAATGAAAATACCCCACTTTTTATTCTTCATCAATTATGTGATTTAATTAATGTGCACCAAAATTTGGTAAATTATAATTTACCTACAAGGGGTCATTCACCTACATAGGGGATATAATTTTGTGGTCAATTAAAGTCCAAATCCTCTCTATAGTAAACTTTTTTGTTATAAATATTGCCACTAGTCTTAATATCATGTCTTTGATTGATTTAGACAACACAATACAAATATCCATCCTTAGATTCATACTTCTTGTGGCTTCTTCACATGCCTCATGATTCTCAATTTCTAGTGTTATATCTTCCCCTTTGTATTGGAATCTTATAACCTTGACTATGAGTGTGGGAGTTAATCTAATTACCTTTGTGTCAATATACAACTTTCCTTCATATGTTTGTGAAAATAAATTATTTAATCTATTAGTATTAAAATATGAGAGTTCATACACCCTTTAAGAATTATGTTACCATAAGACATTCCCTTACCATTTCTAATTAATTCCTTCAAAAATTGGAATCTTGTGAAAATTGGATTTTATATTTCTATTGTTATGGTTAAACTCTCCAGTCTTGTATGAATCAAAAAATATCTTCAAATATTATTTTGTGGTAACCTCATTAGGATAATAAATTAATGAAATGTTTAAACTTGTATCCATGCCTTAAGTGATTATCTACCTCTCCTATAACTCTTCTCTCCTCGTCTCTTCTAGTTGAGACATCTTTTTTAGCTTGCTCTTTTAATTGTGATTTTAGAAGGGCATCTTCAACTAATATCTTCTTAATATCCTTGGAATACTTGATATGAAAAAAATGTCGAACTCCACCCTTATATCATCTTTGGCTCTGTTATCCTACCTTACGTTCATCACCATATTAGTTTTTTTTCCTAAATTTTGATCCCTTCTTGTTGTTGTCATCAATTTGCAATAATACTTTAGATTTCTCTTCACTTCACCATAGAATTATACCAACCAATTATTAATTCAAAATCTACACCATCCTTCTCTATTAATTTTGTAAAGTGTCCTAAAATTCCTATCTTTATCACCTAACTACTTTCACTTTAAGTTTCTTCATCACTTAAATCATATTGAAAATATTTTTTGCAAATGGTTTTTTGGAATGATTTATTTTAATTTGATACTTTTGAGGTATTTAATCCCACCAAATTTATTCCTATTATAATTTATCCATTTTTCTCATCCAATGGTCATATGATGTCATGATCTTTCCTACACAAAGCTTTCTTTTCCTCTTCTACTAATGCGTTGCAAGTCATTTTAATTTCACACCACATGAAGGTGTTTTCATTCCTTACAAACACCAATTTGTGCAACATCCTCATGTGAATATAAAATTTCCTTCTATAATAATTTTATATTTATCTAAGATTATTTGATCACTCCTCCTTATTCTCTTCTCTTGCTATGAAACTAAACATTTATTTTTTATGGAAACTTGTACTTCTAGGTCACTTACATTTTAAAGAAGTTTGCAAGAGAGTTATCCAAGATACTAAGTGTTACCTCAAAATTTAGATTTATGGTGTGAAAACTAGTTAAGTTCCCACTTAAATCACTTAAATTAATTTAAAAACTCATCCTAGA